>JANKOD010000192.1:15694118-15712393 GCA_026284645.1 Erythroxylum acuminatum
TGAAGTAGAAGTATTGAGTGTTATGCATTAGTTGTTACTTATAATAACAATGTTCAAGATTAACATTTAATAACATAGAATTAAAGTAGTTTTTTTTCCTTTTCTTCTTTTTTTACTCAAGAATAAATATAGTAAATACTAGTGAATTTATTATTATTAATATCCTTATAAATTATATCCAAATATATGATAAGTTTTTTTTAGTGTTTCAGCCTTTCAGGTTCAGGTTTAAACCTAAAACCGCAAGTTAGAAACCTGAACCTGAACCATGAATCTGATTTTTCAGGTTCGGTTCGACCCTAACCTAAACTCAGGTTCGGTTAATCTTATTTACAGATTCGATTCATACGGCTCAGGTCCGATTAACAGGTTCGTGGGTTTTCTTGAACACCCTGACGTGTAAGCCTCAAGAGTCAATAATCTAGTACGCGGTAAGCAGCGTAAAGAGTTTTAGTTTCTGCTTTAGACCTCTTGTGCGTGTGTATATATATATATTTATGTATTACCATTTGGATCATTTGTCGTTGTTACTCTCCCCAAAATCTAACTGAAAACAAAGCCCAGTGTGACCTTGGAGAGGCCTAACAGCGACCAAGAGTTCGGCGGTGAAATAAGAGACCTTTCTTATCTGTTGTCTCTTCCATTCTCTTCAGTCTCTCAATTCAATTCCCTTACTGCCCTAATCTTCCGTCTTCATAGGGTGTTTTTATCCAATCCTTATTCATTGTCAACTGTTAGACCCCCTTGTCCAGATTCATCAATTTCCTCCAATTTTCAAGGATTTTGTGCACAGCTTTTGATAAAGAATGGCTTCTGATTCATGGGGTTCTCGTTTCTCCACTTCTTCAAGGCGGCACCACCTTTCTCGATCAGGTTAATGTCAAAGTTTCTCCATTTATCGTAAAGAAACCACCCTTTGGTTTTATGCGTGTATGTCCTTTTCTGAGTTTTTGTTGATTTCTCTTTTTCGGGATTGTAATTTCTGTGGGTTGACGCGTTTTAGATCTGTATGATGAGGACGACGTGGAAGAGGATTTGAGATCGGAGTTCTTGTGCCCATTTTGTGCTGAGGATTTTGATGTTGTTGGACTTTGTTGCCATATCGATGAGGAGCACCCTGTTGAAGTCAAGAATGGGGTTTGAATTCTCATTTGCCTTTTATTTTATTTCTGTCTGTTTGAGGCTCTGTTATGATAATTTATTTCTTCTTCATTTCATTAATTCTTCTGCGAATTTTGTCTTGTAGACTGTCGAGTTAGTAAGTTTGAAATTTTGGGTACCAAAGTGATGTAATTTATTACTTTAGTTTGATTCAGAAATGAGCATCTGGCTTGTGCTTAAGTGGTCTGTCAGGGTTTTGGACGGGAATTTAGAAGTTGTAGGAGCAGGGTTTATAGACGTGCATTTCCTTCTTTTTGAGAATATATTGGCTTCCTGATTAAGGTTTTTTTACTTCCTAATAATGGATCGCTGAAACCTTTGCTCTGATTCTTATTCTGATCTCTGATTTTGTAACTGGTACTGGTAAGAGGCTGCCGTTATAGGTTGTTCTTACTGACTATTGTTGTTTGAATGGTCTTTGTTAGGTCTGCCCGGTTTGTGCCAAGAGGGTGGGAATGGATATCATTGGCCACATTACCATGCAACATGGCAACTTTGTTAAGACATCCCTTAATCTGATCTTGTGAATTATAATGTTTATATATTCTTGGATGTTGTCTGATATGCACTTGTAGTTCAATTTTCCCCAAAATTTTATGAGATTTGATTTAACTCTTGCGATTATCCTGATTACCACTCTCTTAATTTGTCAGTTCAAGTTCTGCAGTTAAATTGTACCTTTGAGCATCATATAGCTTTTTCTTTCTCATTCGATTTGCTGTTTCATCATGATTACTTTGGAGTGACCATGTTATTCCTTGATTCCAAATTACGTGCAGCGGAAAAGAAGATTACGCAGGGGATCTAACTCTCCCTTTTCTTTATTGAGAAGGGAGCTACGAGAAGGGAGCTTGCAATCCCTGCTTGGTGGATCTTATTATTTTGTTTCTTCCTCTAATACAGAGCCTGATCCATTGTTGTCATCATTTATATTTAATCCACCTGCTCCTGAGGAATCTTTCGACACACAGTCCATCCCAACTGTTGATGCAAGCTCAACCAAGAGTAGCAAGAATGAGGAGTATCAAGAAAGGTATGGGTGATTTAATTTATTGCCCTCTTAAATATCTTGACTTGTTTAATATAAGAAGAACGAACTTTATATTATCATGGTCAGGTAGGTTAAGCTTGTCCGAATTAAAGTGTTTTTTATTTTTATTTTTGGCAATGGCTTTAATTTATCAGGGTCATTTCTTGTTTCCTTGTTCTTTTTCTATTTTGAACTCTTGTGCAAATTTATTGAAGGCAATATAACACAGGATCAGATTTGATTGTTGTAAATCTATTTACTTTTGCGCATATCTTTTGAAATTCCAATACCCAGTTATCAGGAAAGCAAGCGCCAATAGACTAGAAAACAAAATTCATTTCAGTTCTGCAGGTCTCCATGGAAAGGTCTTGCATTCGAATTTTGTTCTGGGCCTTCTGCTAATCTGAAATTAAGTGAGAATAAAGGAGATTGCCATATTAACTATCATAATTACAATATTAGAAACCAATGGCATCGGCAATGAACCGAACTCAGATCATTTGTTTGGAAAAGAACAAGTATTGCTTTGCAAAACATGAAATAAAAGAGCTGGACTAACATCTGCGTTACCTCTCAAATTGTTTTGTACTGCGTCTATTTTCTTTCTTCTTGCTGATTTACTTGATTTAATATTTGACAGGAATGTGCAACCATCAGATATATCTAACAAAGATCAAAGACAAAACTCGGAAAGGTCAGAGTTTGTCCAGGAATTGTTGCTATCCACAATTTTTGAAGACATGTTATGAGCTGGATAGGGAGTTGATGATGCGAGAGATACGTTGATATCATGTAGACGACGTCTACGTGCAACCAAGAGGGGGAAGTACTTATGTGAGATATTAAGAGGGCAAGCTTCAATTCATACGTGGGCAATAATGGATAGGTGCTAAACTATTGTAGACTAATGATGTATTCCAGTTTATGTATAATGGAAAAAGACGAAATGACTTCACGCACTTTCATGCTTTACATTACGTACTTGGCCATACCTTAGTGTTCGAAATCACTGTATTCTGCTCGAGTGCAAGTAAACCTCTTGGGAGAGATTGTCTGAGACTGTATGTTTTATGAACATGTATATCCTAATATTTTTATGCTTTCACCTGCAAGTGGACATTACTTGTAAATGGGGTTGTGTCATGGGAGATTGAGGATTTGGCAAGCTAGATATACGAGGCAAATCCAGGACGCTAGTCATATGAGTTAAAAAGCCCAGACAAACAAAGGATCCAAAACAACTAAAAACATAAGCTGAGGTCACGGACATATTCACTTGCCCTGTAGACCTCATGTACGATAACAAATTTTGATTTGGCCCATATAGGATAGCATAAAATTGAGTAGGATGTGTCCGTCTAAAGAACCCCACAACGAAGTTCAAGCACATACAATAATTTGTTAGTACAAAATGAGCATTCAATGATAAAGGGTCAGTATATACAAATGTGCATAATTTGCAATTCATCATTAGCATCAACATCATCGTCTAACAGCCTTATTGAAAAGGGTGCACCAAACAGGCTAATCATAGACAGCCAAAAGGGGGCACTAGAAAAGCATCGAAAGCATGAAATTGCTCTAACAAAACCCAAAAACTAGACCTCACTTGAACCCTTATTTAAGGAGAAATGGTTTTGTTGCCAAATATAACTTTAGGTTGACAATCCTAAAGACTATTTTCACATTTATCTCAAAACAAGGGAGGACATTTGACATGAACCATCAACTGGGTTCATCTTTCAGGGTCGAGTTTCTGATTCTTTCCATCATTCAAAGTCTTGGATATACAGAACAGTGTCACCTCTTGCTGGAATTATGCGTAATAAAAAACCCATAATCAGGAAGATTGACCTGCAAATGCTTAAGCCAGTTATCAGCTGCTAGAAATAGTGAACCAGCCTTTTGACATTCATATGCTCCATTAGAATTCCAAAATGGTACTTTGAACTTGTAGGAAGCAAGCCCAAAAGTGGGTAAAGGTAGTTTAATATCAGAATGAACATCTCTAGCACTGGATCCACAACCACGCATCCCATCTATGTTTTGACCTGTTCCAAACCGAAATGTGGTATCAAATTAGACCACATACACAGGGCTGCCATAAATATATAAACAGATAACAGACCTACATGCGCATACATGAATTCACATACATACAGTCACATACATGAGAGAGGGACAGAAAGACAGTACTTTGGGAAGGTGCTGAGAGGGAATGAAAGGTCAGAAAGCAGGCATCAAGATTCTGTAATGTTGTACCCATGGGTATCCTATAGATTGGATACCAAGCCACAGAGATCCAACTTGAAGGTGACAAGTCACAACTTCTATATGTCCTCAGTTCTGGAAATTGCAATGTCAGAATCGAAATCTGTGAAAAGCAAAATTGCAAAAGTTAGTAACCAAAAATGATAGATTGACATCTGAATGTATATACTCCTAAAAGCTTTGATGAACTCGCCTTATCAGTTAAAGGTTCTCGCACAAATGGTGGATCATATTCCATATATTCGAAAACAAGTCGATCTCGAGGGCTGGAAATTTCATATTCATCACTTGATGAACCCTTCAAATGCTTACTTCTAAGAGACACCCCACTCAAACTCTGAAATTTTGCATCTGCATTGTTCTGTTGGCTCCATGATTCCCGAACACAATTGTTTGTCTCCCTATAAGTTCCACTTTCACTGCTACCATCACTACTAGTCTCCCGAGATGAATCATTATCACTCTCCTCACCACGTCTCCTGTAACAAGATGAAAGTAAAACTTAATGTTAGAAAAAAATATTGCTAATCAACAAATTATTGAAAACTCAATATGCTGAGATGATTAAGCAATAACAATTCATCTGAATACACAACACACACATCAAGCCACTCAAAATTTATAGATCAGTCTTGGAGCAACAAAACTTGCCATATGGCACAACCAGAAGCGGCAGAATGCCAAATCATTGAAAAAGAATTCTGCATTACAGTAGTTTTTGGAGAAGAGTTCAAACATTATTTTCGGCTATCATTTAAGCATATGATACTTTGGACCATTGAGATGTATTCCATCATATTCACCTAATCACCTCTAACATGCTTACATTCTTCAAACTGGCCCTTCACTTAGATTCCTTTTGTGATTTAATTATTCATCCAATTGTGTTAGCAAACCCTTCAAAAGAAGCTAATCACTCTGATGTCTCACATCAAAGCGAAAATCGACTAACATATCACAATTCTTTCATTGGATCCAGCCATAAATTAAGAGGGGGTCTTTATAAACCTTTTCTTGACGTTCTTTTACTACTTTCATATACTTATCCAATATACACAATCACAAAGAATGAGTCATAAAAACAGAAAGTAAGCTAATTATATAATATGAAGAATCATGGCTAAAATACGATATAAAATTTTCCTGCACAATTTCATACAAGGAAATTAGTACTGACAGAAAAAATTTGATCATCTAAAGTTCACGGAGCACTTTAGTGCCAACTGGGCATTATAATCATCAAATTTCTAGGATAGATGGCGTTCTATAATGATAGGCTCACATTTCACGCCATTCAACACTTTAATTGAGGGAAGATTACCAGCTATTAAACTGTATCAAGTTATAAACAACCTACCACAAGTTCAAGTTGGAAATCCTCATACTGAACATCATGTTTTCTACAGTATTGCTACAAGAACCATATTGCTTTCTGAGTTTGCAAGCAAAGTAGACAAACTCTACAGACATTAACTGATTCATCACTGCTATAAACACGACAAAGAACAGTGTTAAGAAATGGAGCTAAGAACAAAACCAACAATGAAAACAGCCTTGGTCATATAATATTAAGATGGAATAAAAACCATGGGTATTTAAAAGCTAAAGTAAGGTTATAGGAACTTGTGCTAAACTAAGGTTATAGGAACTCGTCTTAGGTGTCTTTAAAGTTTATAGTAATTTTCTAACGGAATGATGCCATCCACACATATATAGAAAAGCTATTCACCACGTGGCACACGCTTCATCCTACTTAAGAAAGATATTATTTCTACAACTGTGAATGTTGAAACAATTATACATTAACAAAGAATAAAGACACGTGGCTCCAGTGCATGAAAAAGGCAAATACAGCATATGCTTATCATTGCATAACAAGCTAAATCATCAAGATCGTTCCATATTAACAGACATAACCAGAATAAATGAGGAAGTGCAGTAATTCATTAAGGTAAATAAGAGAAAATAAAAACCGCCAACCTTAAACATGGGGATGGTCTCGAAGGGTCCACGTACAATTGAATGCCAGACAAGGAGGGACAATAGTACTGCATAACAGTCTCATTCTCATCCAATAAAAGGGGAACTCCAGCTCCATATGCACTCCACTCCCTAAATGATTCCCATAGATCCTCAAGCATAAAATACGGGTGATACTCTGGTTCATGAGTTCTCCATCCCCTTACGCTGGTCTATTAACCCACACATGCAACCATATAAGACCACATTTATTCTTATAAACATCAAAATGTAACTAATTCAGATTAAACCTTAAATAACCGCATCCAACGGCAGAGATTTTGGTAACCTTAACAGCTTCTGTAGTGAATTGCCAAAATTGGCAGAAAATGAAATTTGAAACCCTAATTATCTTATTCACAGATATTAAAACAAAGATGGAATCTTCGAGCACAAAGTCCAAAAACCATATAAGAACGAACACAAAAGCATTCAAACTTTCATCATAAATGTACACATACCCAAAGATTAAACAATCAAAGATCCAAACTTCAGTAAAATCCGAAACCCATATAAGAAAAACACCAAAACATTCAAACGCTCACGGCTCATCATAAAGTACACAAAAACCAACGATTAATCAGAGATTCATACTGCAGGAACCCAAAACCCACGCAAGAAAAACACCAAAACATTTCAAATTTCATCATAAAGTGCAAACCGAAAAGTTAAACAATCAAAGAATCAGACTCCTATTTCTTATTCGTAATCAACAATCGATTATCATTACCTTGGGCAACAACTGGGCAGGAACCAGAGGGGTAGTGTGCTCCAAGAAACGATCCAAATTCGTCAGGTTATCCTCACCCACGGTCCGACCCGAAACCGAACAGCTGGAGGACAACGACGAGTGTGAGCCGCATTGATCAGAATCCGACCTCTTACCCATCTCTGACCCAGAATTCTTGGCAACCGCCGGCTTGTGCTGTTTCTTTTCTTGTTGCTGTTGTTGTTGCTGTTTACGCATCGCGGGAGACACGTAAAACCGGTTCTCACCACGATTTCTTGTCATCGGAACCCCACCAGATCCTGACATTGTACGGAAACAACACCGACCGAAGCACAGAGAAACTAAGCGTAAGATAGAGATAGAGAGAGAGATAGAGAGAAGAGAGGTTTTAGTGTTGAAGCGAGTGCACGAATGCAAAGGGAAGGTGGGTTTTAGTGATTTTACGAGATTGAGCGCATATTCACTGCAACGAAACAAAACATAGAAAGAGAAAACAAATATATTTATTTTTGGTATAAATTAATGACATATAGATATATCTACACTATATATAAAGAAAACAGTTTCTGTCGTGGATTTTAGAGTTTGTGATGTGTCGTAGCTTTCTCAAGAGAGACGAGACGAGACGAGAGTAGACGAGACGAGATATTATCTCTCTTGTTGTTGTTTTTTGAGAACTACAACGTGTAAGAGATTAGGACAGACAACAAAAGAGACGAGAAGACTCGAGAAAGTTTTGTTCTTACGAGTGCTTGTCCCCATTTCATGATTGATCTTTATTCCTTTAGATATATTAACATGAGCTGCTTAAGCGAGGTCTCGAGTTGGAACTATCCTCGTGTATGTAACTGTTTAAAATTTAGAGTTAGAGTTTTACTTTCCGTAAGAGACTTATCTAATTTAAATGAGGATTAATTTAAATGTTAATGATTTAAAAATACCTTCCCATAATTAAAATTTTTCTAGAATATCTCAGCAGAAAAAAAAAAGTGCTACTTAAAAATAGACTTTATGTTAAAAAGGGATATTCTTAGGAATTATGCCTTGAGTTGGGTCCATTGCTTGGACTTCATCTTGGTGTGCTTTTGTCTTGGCGGTGTTGGGGATTTTTTTTCCCGGGCATTGACTCCTATGATATCCTTCAGCTGCTCCCCAAATAACTTGCTTTATAAAGTATGAGTTGTAGTGAAATTGAAAGCCAACTTTACTTCTTAAACTCATTCCTCCAATTATAATTTCTTTTTGAATACACTTGTTTCCTTTTCTTTTATAACCAACGACAAAGTGATATTAGAGCCTTACTGCTAGAAATAACGATGAATAGTAACATGATTCCCTTCTAAGCCCTATACTTTTCAAAAGACAAGTTTAATAATTAATGCATTGGTACGAAGGCACTGCTTTGTGCACATGATGCCTAAGATATTATAAAAAAGGGTTACGAGATTCGTCAACATATTGCTACTTCGACACAAGCACAAAACTAAGAAGGATCAAAAGATTGTCTCTTATTCACCGAGCATTGGATGAGGTCACTTTTAAGAAGGTGTCTAGTGCTATTACAAGGAAGCGATTATGAAACACGCTTCAAGTGGCCTTTAAAAGAAAGGGGAAGGCACATAATGTTCATCTCTAGAATCTACAAGGAGAATCTGAAGTCATTCAAATGAAAGAATATGAAAATATATCAAATTGCTTTAAAGAGTCACGATCATTTTTAATTAAATGAGAAGGCTTGATGAAGAAGTGACAAATTTAAAAGTAATTAAAAAAAGTTTTCCCATCAAGCATGTATGTCCATATGGAAACTTGAATTTATTTTAGACGTATTATCATGAAGATATTAGAGAATAGCACTTGCATTTCCCTCTGAAACTGTTAAAAGAACATTCCCCACTAGGAAGGTAATACTACCTTTGATGCAAATTTTTCATAGTAACTCTATTAGAGATCCCAGATAGGAATTCTCGAGGAGGGTGATGTAAAACATGATCATGGAAGAAGTTAGGAATTACGTATTAACGTAAGAAGTTTAGGCAATAAAAAAAAAATCTTTATTGAAACTTTTCGTGTCCACGTTGATGTAATCCGCACAATCTTATTAATGGTGTATCCTAAAAAGAGGAATGTCCTCGTTTATGCAGGTTAATTGTAGTTTAATGACATTATTATTTAAAGACATTCTTTATTTTATATATATTTAAATGAACTTAGAATAATTGTACATTGCAAATAAAATTATGATAAGATCATAATTATAAATACATTCTTTATTTTATATATATTTAAATGAACTTAGAATAAATGTACATTGCAAATAAAATTATGACGAGATCATAATTATAAAATTTGTTTGCTCTTATTTAGGGGGTGCTTAGTTAAGGGGATTGGGAATGAATCTATTGGTATGAAAAGAACAATGTTGGTTGGTTATTTGTTATGATTGAATGAAATTTTTTTATATCCCACTTTTCGGTATTACTCTATACCTCTCACATCTGAGAGGAATGACTTTCATTCCTTAATTAACAGGTAAGTGTTACGGACGTGACAGTCTCTGTCACACTCGTGACAATAAGTATCATAGGCGTAACACTTATATTTTTAAATATTTTAATTAAATATAATTAAATATAATTAATTAATTAATTACAATATAAATAATTAAATAATTAAATTTTATTTCTCAATTTTTTTAACAAACTAACCACTATTAACGGTAATGGTAATCATTCATTCCTCTTAACCAACCATCATAATTATAATGATTGTATCAATTCTCATTCTTCACTGCATTCATTCACATTCATATTACCATTCCTCCAGATGAACCAATCGTCACTTACTATCTTTAAATTATTTCTAGTCATTGTTTTATTGAGATTGAAAATTAGTAGAGTGTAGAAATAGTGTCGCACATTAGTTTTTAATCCTCATGGAAAAAGTAATCATTCTCATAGACTAAAATATGAAGATTCTTAAATAAACAAACATTTAGATGCTTGCTAGAGAACATATTCACTGAACTGATGCAATATGATAATTTCATTTGAAACACTACTTGTAAGCCTATGAAAATTCGCATTGTGATGATTATATAAGGGGCCATTTGGTTCTACTTCTATTTTTTTGTGTAGTTTTTAGTTTTCAATTTTTTTCTTTCAATTAAAAAAATTTATTTGGCTGCTAATATTAATGTAGTTATATTTTTATCACTAGTAATAATTACATATCAGATGAAACTTAAAGATAAATTATTTTTAATCTCTTATATAATATTTACTAACAAACTATTAATAAATTTATTTTACTTTATTTAAATAAATAATTTAAATTTTATTTAAAAATTAATATTTATTTTTAATTATTAAATCAAATTTTATTTAAAAATATATATTTTGAAGATATTTTAAATTTAATTATATTTATTAATAATTATTACATTTAATGTATTTGATTTAATTACAAAATTGAATAAAATTATTAATTAAAATTAAATTATTCATAATTAATTTTAATTAATTAAATATATAATATTAAATTAAATTAAATTGTTAATAATTCTTTAGAAATTAATATATTAAATAATTAAATAATATATATTTATTTGATTATAAATTAGATTATACAAAAATAAAAAACAAAAACCAGAAGAAACTAAAATAAAAAACAAAAATTCAAATAAACATGCTTTTTTTTTAATTTGTAAAAACAAAAACAACAAAACCATAAACAAAAATAGAAGCAACCCTAAGTAATTTTTTTTACTTATGATCACCAATATATCCTATATAGGAATTGTTATGTTTTCAAATTACTTATGACCTATTTTAATTAAAGGTAACTTCATCAATAGCTATTAGATATAGCATAAATTATATGGAAATAGTTGAGTGATTAATATAGGATTTATCACCCTAAAGTGATTAAGGAGATTGTTTCACTATTTTTGATTAGTATTAATTTGAGAAATCCTTGACCAAGGTAAAATAATACTTTGAAAATTTGTTTAGAATGTCATAAATTGAATCAATTACCAATAGTGCAAAGTTACGAGTTGGAGTAACAGAAATAGCCTCTTTGTAAAATACAAAGAGAAGGTTGCATACGATTGATGACCCTCCCTTGGCCCTCGCAAAGCAAGTATCCTTTTGCACTAGAGCAGCTCTACTAATAGTGGAGAACTAATATGATTGGTTTCAAATAAAATAGAAATAATTTCTATACTCTATGTCTAATTGATAAGAACGTATAATATTGTATTTTTCTCCACCAATCCTTAGTATTTTATGTTTATTCCTGACCTAAAAGTACTCATTATGTGTATATTTTGATTTACGTGTGTTATGGAAGCAAAAGGAGGAAAATGAGATAATTTCACAAATTCGGACATTTCTGACATATTATCGTATTTGGGACATAACTTTTACATACAAACTCTGATTGAGATGATTCAAGTGGCACTAGAAAGCCCGCAAAGTGAGCTATAACTTTCATGTTTTGAGTTTTTAGTGATTCTGACTAGAAGAAGTCCAAAATCAGCCCAGAAGTGAAATTTACGCATTGATTTGACCCAAACCCACAAGATTGCTACACAATAATTAAGAGGATAATTAAGGAAGCTTCCTAAGCCAACTTGGACATGAAATATCAGCCAAAAGGCCAATTCCCTTAGCCAAGAAGATTCTTATTTGGATTATTATTATTTTCCTTAATTTGGTATTTTGTTGTGGAGATAATATTTGGCATATCTTTAGGAGATTTCTAAGTTTCTAACTACTAATTTATTACGTGAAAGAAGTGGGGATTCCATCTAGAAAATCGATACACAACACACGTCTCTCTCTCATCTTTTCACACCTTAAAGCTTCTTCTATGGTCGTGCTTAGCTAATCTCATTCTTGGACGAAGGAATTGAAACCTCGGAACATTAAAACTGTGAAATCTAAATGAGTTTACTGTTTTCATTTTGACTTTAAGTTCTAATGTTCTTTTATGCTTATTATTGTAATTATCGTTCATGATTGCTAGGAGGCCTACTAGTTAATTTTGTTTGATAATCTATTGCTAATCAAGTAGCAACTAGGATTTAATAATTTCGTTAGTGTTATTATTAAATCTTAGAAAGAATAATAGGATAAGTCTCTTATAATCGCTGGTGGTTAAAGGAACTTTGATTTATTGATCTTTCTATTGTTTAATGATGTTGTTAGATTAGGTTTTTCGTGTTGGACTTAGATCGTCTAATAATTAGGGTTAATTGGTTCGCTGGTGTTCTTTATTAACCACACATGAGGAAAGATAGGAAATACTTGTTTCCTCGATAAATACTCAAAGTGGAATTAATTATCATTGTATTAAGGATTAATCGTTAGTGCCGATGGTGGATATCACCTTTGGCTAAGCTAGTTATTATTGATTGTCTTTAATCTTAACCTTATTAGCTTTATATTTATTCGTGACAAACAAAACCCCCCGTCAATCTTAGTAGTAATTTACATACATTTTTAATTGCCTTTCTCTGTGGACGACCATTATTCCCACTACTACAAGTCTAATTTCTAGGAGTAAGATTCATTTTTGATAGTCCTCAATAAGCTCATTAAATTTTCGTCTTATTTTTGGGGAAGGTTTTTAATTGATTTTGTGTGTTTTTTCTACAACCTACTATTGAAAAAAAAACATATATATATATTAATTAAAAAACAAAAACAAAAATAAAAATCTTAATTATAATTATAATTATAATTATTGTCAAAAAAATATTTTTCTAGCAGAATTTTTGATCTATTTTTGGCTCATAATTACCTTTTTCTGTAAGTAGCAGACGATCTAAACAAAACTATTTGATCATTTAGATCATTAGCCCTGGTGGTTTGAGGCTAAATTCAATCAATTTCTAGGAGTTTTCAGTAGTTTTTAGTTTCTGAAGCAATTTTTAATTTTTAATTTTTGTGTTTAGTTTTGCTTGATTTTGTTTTGCCACTTAGTTTATGCATAATGCTCCTTCTTCTAATTTTGGCTTACAATTCGATTTGGAGGTTGAGAAAACCACAAAGAAATTAAGAAAAGTAGCTAGAAGAAGGAGACACGAGATCGATCTTACTGGACTTGATTTGTTATTTGTAAGTGATTCAGATTTGGAAGAACAAGGAGACATGACTCAAACTTTGAAGGAGCTTGCTGCTCCTAATTTGGACCAACAACTATTATGCATCACTTTTCCTGCAACAAATAATGATGTTTCATTTGAGTTGAAGTTTGGATTAATCCATCTTTACCTACAATTCATGGTTTGCCAGGTGAAGATGCGAACAAACATTTGAAGGAGTTCTGTTTGATATGTATAACTATGAAACCCTCAGGGGTAACAGATGAACAAATTAACCAGAGCTTTTCCATTGTCATTAAAAGGTGCAACTAATGATTGGCTTTATTACCTACCTCCTGGTAGTATTACCACATGAAATGATATAAAGAAAGCATTCTTGGAGAAGTACTTCCCAACATCAAAAAGCTCTAACATTAGAAAAGAGATTTGTGGAATAAAGAAAAAACAAGGAGAGTCATTGCACAAATATTGGGAACGTTTTAAAAGATTGTGTGTAAGTTTCCCCAACATCAAATTAGCGACAATTACTTATCCAATATTTCTATGATGGACTTTTAACTATGGATAAGAGCCTAATTGATGCAACCAGTGTAGGTGCCTTGACGAATAAGACATCTGAGTAGGCTAAAAATTTAATTGAGAATATGGCAGTTAATTCACAACAATTTGGAACAAGATTAAACTCATCTTCTAAACATGTTAATGAGGTGAATGTCTCTGATTTACACCAATAAATTGCTAGACTAACCTCTCTTATTTGTCAACTTGCTATAGGTAACATGCAATCAGTGAAGGCTTACAAAATTTGTTTAGTAGTTGGACACCCATCTAATATATCTCCCATGCTTCAAGAGGAATCTATCAAACAAGTTAATGCAATGAGTGGATTTCTGAGACAACCACAAAGGAGATATGATCCCTATTCAAATACGTATAATCCAGGATAGAAGGACCATCCCAATGTTAGTTATGGAAACCCACAAGTGAATCAACTGCACCCAAATTTTCAGTAATACAATTAGCCATATGTCCCGAAACAACACAACCTTCTCAACCCTCTAGTTCTAATTCTTGTTTTAATATGTATTTAGATGATATTGTCAAATCTTTAGCTCCTAACACTTTGCAATTCCAACAAGAGATAAGATAATTTCAACAAGAGATAAGGACTAGTATCCAAGACTTGGCAAATCAAGTTGGCCAATTAGCCACTATGGTGAGTAATTTGGAATCAAAGGGTTTTGGAAAGTCCTCGTCTCAAACAGTTGTCAATCCAAAAGAGAATCCAAGTGTAATTGTTTTAAGAAGTCGAAAAGAGCTAGAAGCACTAGTAAAGACCACTCCAGTAGCTTCAATGCAAGAAAAGGATAATAAAATTATCTCACCTAACAACATTCCCAGCAAGGACGATGGAAACGTTCCCAAAAAACATAAAGAGCCAAAAGCACTTAAGTTTCCTCCATTGTCTGATTATAAATCTAATGTACCTTATAATGTTTGAATAAATCTAAGAAAGAGGAGGAAGAAAAGAATTCCTGGAGACTTTTCATAAGTGTGAAGTAAATATTCCTTTACTTGATGCTATTAAACAAATACCTCATTATGGTAAATTTCTCAAAAAATTGTGTACACACAAGAGGAGAAAAAAGCTTAAAGGAATTGAAAAGATTAGAATGGCGGAGAACGTTTCTGTTGTGATTCAAAGAAAGCTCCCTACTAAATGTAAAGACCTAGGAACTTTGATTATCCCTTGTACAATTGGTGGTATTAGATTTGAAAAGGCCCTGTTAAACTTAGGAGCTTTAATTAATGTCATGCCATAGTTTATTTATGCTTCTTTGAAACTTTATACAAAACTATTGTCGTAATTCAATTGGAAAATATATTTATTGCCTATCCTAAAGGTGTAGTTGAGGATGTTCTTATGCAAGTCAATAATTTGGTTTTTCCTACTGATTTTTATGTTCTTGATATGTAAAAAAAAAGATCAAACTGCTCATATTTTATTAGGAAGACCATTCTTAAAGACATCAAAAACTAAATTTGATGTGCATAACGACACCCTCTGTATGGAATTTGATGGTGAAGTTATTGAATTTAATATGCAAGATGCCATGCACTTAACGAAGATAATTATGATTGTACCACTTATGTAATTGATTATTTGGCATAAAGGGTTTTTGATCTTAATGGAAAGGATGCCTTGGAAGTAGTAGCCGTTAGTGAAGTTGTTAATGAAGAGGACTTTTATGAATTTTCATTTACTAATGGGCTACAAGAGCACATTTCAGTGCTCAAAGAAAATCATGAGGAATAAGTACAAGGTAACGTTTCCTATATTGATTTACCTATTTCTAATGAGAGACTTTTACATTATATGAAACAGGCACCAATTCCAGAATTAAAACCCCCTTCTTGAGCATTTAAAATATGTGTTCCTTGGAGGAGGAGGAACATTGCTAGTCATCATCTTAAGTAAGCTTAGCGAATAACAAGAATCCAAATTGGTGCAGGTTCTTAAGGAGCATAAGACGACTATTGGATGGATGATTGCTAACATTAAGGGAATTAGTCTATCTACATGCATGCATAGAATTTTATTAGAAAAAGGAGCAAAACATTCTCGAAAACCTCAAATGAGATTAAATCCACCTATGATGGATGTAGTTAAAAATGAAATACTTAAATTGCTTGAGGTTGGAATTATTTACCCTATTTACGATAGTGATAGATTAGCCCTGTGCAGGTAGTGCCCAAAAAGACTGGAACAACTGTTATAAAAAATCAAGACAATGAATTGATCCCTACTTGTGTGAAGAATGAATGGAGAGTTTGTATTGATTATAGAAAATTAAATAAAGTAACTATAAAGGATCATTTTCAATTACCTTTTTTGGACCAAATGCTTGAAAGACTAGCAGGTCGTGCTTACTATTATTTTCTTGATGGTTATTCAGTTTATTTTCAAATTGCAATTGCACTGGAAGATCAAGAAATGACTCCTTTTACATGCCCATTGGGAACATTTGCATATCAGTGAATACCTTGTAGTAAGTTTATTGTTCTAACCTTGTTTTAAATTCTTAAAATTTTCATTTTATAGTGGAACAAGGAATAGTTTTGGTCATGTTGTCTCCTCTAAGGGAATTGAGGTTGATAAAGCCAAAATTGATATTATCCAATCCTTACCTTACCCCACTAGTGTGTGGAAAGTTCATTCTTTTCTTAGACACATAAGGTTTTATAGGAGATTTATAAAGGATTTCTAAAAAATCACCTTACCTCTATGTAAGTTGTTGCAAAAGGACGTAGCTTTTGATGAGTTGAAAACATTACTGACTCCCGTACCAGTTATACAACCACCCAACTAGAATGTTCCCTTTAAGATAATGTGCAATGCAAGTGATTATATTGTTGGTGTTGTGCTAGGAAAAAGAAATGGGAAGGCATCACATTCCATTTATTATGCTTCCAAAACTTTAAATGATGCTCAACTCAACTACTCCACCACTGGAAAAGAACTTTTGGCAGTTGTTTTTGCTTTAGAAAAATTTTGCTCTTATTTACTTGGTTCTAAAGTAATTATTTATTCTAATCATGCAACTCTTCGTTATTTATTGACAAAGAAAGAGGAAAAACAAATAATGATAAGGTGGATACTTCTCTTGAGTGAATTCGACATAGAGATAAAGGACAAGAAAGGAAAGGAGTATCAAGTTGCTGATCACCTTAGTCGTTTGGCTAGGGAAGAAGATAAGTTTCCTTTGAATGATAATTTTCCTAATGAACAATTATTTGCAATTAAGGAAATAGAACCTTGGTACGCTGATATAGTTAGTTATTTAGTTGCCAAGACTTTTCCTGATGATGTGCCTAAATAAAAAAGAGATAAGATTAAAAGTGATGCTAAATATTATATGTGGGAGGACCCTTATTTTTGGAAAAATTAGGCTGACCAAGTGGTTAGACAATGTGTTCCTGATAATGAGACTTTGTCTATTTTAATCTTTTGTCATTCCTATGCATGTGGTGGTTACTTTGGAGCTAAAGAATGTGGTTTTCATTGGCCAAACCTATTTCGAGATTCATATGTCTTTTGTAAATCATGTGATAATTGTCAAAGAATAGGTAATATATCCCAAAGAAATGAGATGCCACAAACCCTATTCTAGTTTACGAAAATTTTGATGTTTGGGGCATCGACTTCATGGGACTCATGATCAATCATCAAATTCCCTCATACTTAGCTTTTGACTTTCCTTAAGAAAATTTTGATGTTTGGGCCTAGAACAAAATATGAACCAAGATAAGTATCTTAAATATAACATAACATGAATCACTAAGCATTAATATAGTCAATCAATCACTTATCAAGTTCCCTCATACTTAGCTTTTGACCTTCCTTAAGAAAAATAAAAAATAAAAACAATTCCTTTTTAGATACAATTTCTAAGAGTAGATAACCATAAGAAAAGAGGAATAACTTTGAAAAACATGGAAATATTAAACATTCAATATTTTTACTCATGATCAATCATCAAATGTTCTCTTCAAAACTTGAGCAATGTAAAGGTAGACTTTGAAAAGTTGTGTTTAAAAATAAAATAAATCTACCGGTAAACTAAAAAAATGTTTAATGATCAAGATATTCTACGACTTTGCATATCATTTTAGTTCTCCGCCACTAGATTCACATGCATAATCATGAATCAAAGGACTTTTTAAGGTTGTAATGGGGCCAATGGTTAAGGTGAGAAATATTTGGGTCATATAGTTCAAAAGCCATCAAAACTAGTGAAGCGGGAAAAACACTCAATGAAGTATCAAGTGTAAAAAATTAACATCCACTAAAAACTAGGTACGATCAACTATGATTGTTAAGTCAAAACTGACTTTACGTATTAAGTTTTGATGATAAACAAAGTGAAAGATAAAAATGAAAAGCAGCTGAA
>JANKOD010000192.1:15712493-15725832 GCA_026284645.1 Erythroxylum acuminatum
CAATATTAACAAAGCTTTCAAACTAATTACATATTGATTTTCGACAAAGTTCTGAAATAAACTGAAATAGTTTTAAAGAGTTTTAAGGGGTTATAAAAGAAAAGTTTACACAATTCAAACCCCCCCTTTCTTGTGTGTCTTGATCTTATTATTGTTCAATATATTAACGTGTGATTTACATCAATGATGAATGTAAAAAGTCTATTTCACAAATCAGATTCAAGCCTATAGATTACAAACCACATGAAGGATAAGGAATTAGAAGAAATAACCCATAAAAACAATGATGAATAATGCACTATAATCATGACGAGTGACCCTTCACAAAAACTTCTCTCTTATTTGCATCATAATCAATTCATCCATTTCATACTACTTTAAGAGGAAAAACTAACATGAATTAGTTTGTAAAACAAATGATTTTCCACCTCGATAAATCCTTTTCTTTTATTCTCTATTTTATTTTCTTCTTTTTTTATATAGAAAAAATTGAAAGAAACTACATCAATGATGGAATTCATTAATAAGAGATAAAAATCACATTCCAACAACTATAACCAACCCAAATAAATGTGCACCTCCACACTTATTTATGCATCGAGAAACATTAACAATCATAAATGATCTACTAAATTTAAGGCTTGGGTAAGACATTTTGTTAGGTTAAAGGCCCATAATGTGATTAACATAAAAAGAAAAAGCTTATGAAGCTTAAGGGGTTTAATAATAAGATAAATCATGTCATTGGGTAAGCCATTTAGATAATGTAGCTTACAAAACAAAAGAATGGCTATATCATTTACATGTTAATGCATGCGATAAAAATGTGGTCTCGAATAAAAAATCAAGGCAAAGTCAAGATGTACATTTTATGAAGGTCACACATGAACAAAAGACAATGAGACTAATTTGGATTTGTCAATCTAAAGATATCAAAATCTCATTGGCTTATGTTAACCTACTAGTTACTACTCTTCTAAAGAAAACGTATACTGATCAATCACAAGAGTTAAAGCACATACCCAAATTTTCATGAATTTTTCTAGTTAATTCTTGTCTCTAATTATAACTATATAGTCTTAAAAGCAATAGAAAAAGAGAGATTATTTTTTATTTTTTTAACTTGCAAAAAGAACTTAAAAACACACAAGAAACAAACTTGAAAACACACATAATAGACAAGATCGCCACCACCACACTTAAAAACTACATTGTCACCATAGTAACATTAAATGTAATAAATGGATCATTTAACAAAAACAAAAATTGTGAAAATGTAAAGGAAAAGGAAAAAAACTCCCTTTGGATTGCCTCCAAAAAACGCCTTTGTCTATTATCATTGGTTCAACTCTATATTTTCCTCATCATCTGATGTCATTTAGGTCTTCAAGTATTACTATTTCCATATTCTCCACTTAGAATCCCTTATAGTACAACTTCAGGCAATTACCATTCGCCTTAAATTTCTTTTCAGTTTTCAAGCTTTATATCTCTATTGCACCATATGGAAAAACATTAAAAATATCAAAAACACTTACCCAACAAGAATGTAACTTACTTAGGAATAATTTAAGTTTGAAATGATAAAGAAGAACTTTTAATTAATAACAAAGCTTTTCCTTAAGATCATCTTGTTATGGAAAGCTTTGTTCTTTACGTTATATATTATTGCAGTCTCATATGAGTTATTTTGCATCTCTTTAAGTTCTTGTATTGTAGCTTTCTAGGATTCTTGTCTCATCAAGGTTCATGTTGTAACACTTAATAGCCCAATATGTCTTATATTGTAGCTTCAAAAGAATGTGACACTGCTTCCTAAACACCAATCTATATGGGGACATACCAATTGGCATTTTATAGATTGTCTTATAGGCCCATAATGCTTTCTCCAACCTCAAGCATGAATCCTTCCTATTCGGTTGACCTGTTTTCTACAAGATCGACTTGATTTATCTGTTGGATACCTCAACTTGGCCACTGGTTTAGGTCTGGTAGGAGATGGAAACTTTATGCATAAGATGGTACTTTTCGAACAAAGTTTCCATCACGCTATTTCAAAAGTGTGTTCCTCTGTTGCTTATGATGGCTTTTGGCATCCCAAACCTCGAAAGGATATTAGACTTGACAAAAACAACAACAATTCTAGCGTCATTAGTTTTGGTAGCTTTAGCTTCCAACCATTTTGAAATATAATCAATTGTAAGAAAGATATAATGAAAGCTAAAAGATAGAGAAAACGGTACTTGAAATCAATTCCTTAAACATAAAAAATTTCACAAAAAAGAATGAGCTATGTGGCATTTAATTTCTACAGGACAACTTACCTAATCGCTTGTACCTGTTGCATGACTTGACTAAGATATATCCATCCTTAAACAATGAGAGCCAGTAAAAACCACTCCCTAAAATTTTATGGGTAGTTCTTTTTACCGTAAATTGCCCTCCATAAGCACACACATCATAAAAGGTTAAGATATAAAGTGTCTCACACTCAGGAACACACCTTCTTATGACTTGGTCGGCATAATGCCTCTATAAATAGGGGTCATCCCACATATAGTGAAGGAAAACAATTATTCATCTAGAAACATTTCTTTCAAAGGAATATCATCTTCCTTTCGGATTAAGTGGATAAGGTGATCAACGACCATGTTCTTTGCCCCTTTCTCATATCTTATTTCTAAATTAAATTCCTGAAGGAGGAGAATCCATCTATTAAAAACTTAAATTTGCTTCCTTTTTGGTGAGAAAGCACTTCAAATATGTAAAATCAAAGTGACTAATAACTTTAGCACCAAACAAGTATGATAGAAATTTTTCTAAGGAAAATATAATAGATACAAATTCTTTTTGATTATAGGATAATTCAATTAGGCTGGATTTAAAGTTTCTAAGTATAGTAGATAACATGTATAACTTTTTTCACTCTTTGTCTTACAATTACCCTTCTTACATAATCATTTGTATCATACATGATCTCGAAAGGAAGGCTCTAGTCCGAAGGCTAAATCACTAGTAGGAATGTCAAGAGCTTTTTAAGTTTGTCAAGTGCTCTTTGCACTTATCATTGAACTTAAAAGGGACAACTTATTATAACAACTTGCATAAAAGAGAGGCTATCTTTAAGAAATCCTTAATGAACTTGGGGTAAAAACCTGCATGGCCAAGAAAAAAAACAACTTCTTGCACATTTGAGGGTTAAGGCAAAGCATAAATTAGATCAATATTAGGCTTATAAACCTCTATACCCTTCGAAGATACAATATGCCCTAAAACTATAACTTGATTAACAATAAATTACTTTTTTTAATTAAGCACGAGGTTAGTTTTAATATGTCATTCCAAAATGAGTGTAAGATTCTCTAAGAAATTATCAAAATTAGAACCATAGACGCTGAAATCATCCATAAATACCTTTATGATCTTCTCAACATACTCAGAGACTATGCTCACCATGCACCTTTAGAAAGTGGTGAATGCATTACATAAACTAAATTACATCCTTCGGTAAACAAATTTACTAAATAGGTATGTGAAGTTTGTCTTTTCTTGGTCTTCTAGTATGATAGGGATCTGGAGATAACCGAAGAATCCATCTAGAAAATAGGAATATTCATATTCAACAAGTCTCTCAAGCATTTGTTTAATAAATGGAAGGGAGAAATAGTCTTTACGAGTTACAATATTCAACTTCTTGTAGTTAATGCATACTCTCCACCTAGTTTACACATATATGGGAACCAACTCACTATCCTGATTTGTCACAATTTTGATTATAGATTTCTTTAGAACTCTTGTATTGGATTTACCTACTTACTATCAAAGATAGGATAAATAAATATAGTATCAAGAAGCTTCAGTACTTCGTTCTTCCATTATTGAAGGTACATTGTGCTTGTCTAGTGGACCTGGCATCCTACTCAAGAAAAATGCGATGCATGCATATAGAAGGACTTATTCCTTGAATATATGAAATTGTCTATCCAATGGCCTTCTTTTGCTCTCTTAATACACGAATCAATTTAGCTTCTTGATCATAAGTTAGAATTGTAACAATAATAATTGGAAGGGTCTGATTATCTCCTA
Source organism: Erythroxylum acuminatum (assembly GCA_026284645.1). Lineage (NCBI taxonomy): Eukaryota > Viridiplantae > Streptophyta > Magnoliopsida > Malpighiales > Erythroxylaceae > Erythroxylum > Erythroxylum acuminatum. Next base: position 15,716,580 of record JANKOD010000192.1, read on the forward strand.
AATATGCATACTTCAAGCGACCAGGTAGTGGTTTCAATGCTACATCAAGCACCTGCACATTAAAAGGTAATAGCCTCTAGTAAGATTCAAGTAACTTTACCAAAGAAAGTTCATACCTTGTAGGAGAGGCTTCTAAAGAATGTAAGGTAGTAACCATCTTAATTAGCTCCTCTCCTAAATCAAATCATCAGTGGCTTTCAACTCCAAATGCTTATTTAAAACTACTTCTAATTGATCTCTGTAATTTAACTTAAACATTTCCTACACTAAGGGATCAATCACATCAATAAAGAAAACAAAATGATCATCTTAAGGATGTTTTATAGCAATAAAAATATTGAAATGAATTGTTTCCCTATCAAATTCCATTGTGATGGTTCCTTTATGAACATCTACATTAGTTTGGGTCGTATTAAGAAATAGTCTCCCTAGTAAATAAGTATGGGATTATATGAGGTTTCGTCATTCATATACACCACATAAAAATTGGCCAGAAACACTAACTTATTCATGTATGCCAAAACATCCTCAACCACTCCATTAAGATAAGCATTACTACAATTAAATAATTGTATGATAATATAAGTCTTTTTCAAAGGTCTCGAGTTTAAATAAGAATAGATATAGTAAGGCATAACAGTAATTGGTTCTATGACTCTCTTAATTACAGTGTTACCAATCTTATAGGGAATGGTAAACATACTTGGATCCTTATATTTTAGAGGTGTTTTCTTTTTGAAGATTGCAGAAACATTCTCACCCATCATGACCTTCTCATTACCTCTTAACCTTGTCTTATTGGTATACAATTTCCTAAGGAATTTTATATATCTTGGCACTTATTTGATTGTGTCTAGCAAAGGTATATTTACTTCTACCTTTCAAAAAGTCTCCAATATCTCCTTATTCTTTTCCTCTTTTTTATATTTTGCCAACCTATTAGGAAAAGGTAGAGGGTTAGTCTTAACCACATTGGGACATTCAAAATTTACATTTGAGCTAGATGAGGATTTCTTTCTTCTCCTAACTCCTTCTCAATCTCATCTTTATTGGCCATCCTTTATAGGGTCCTCTTAGGATCCTTAAGCTCCTTACCACTCCTTAAGGTCACTGTGTTGACATTTTTTATACTTTCCTCATATTAAGATGGCAACTTGCCTCTACTTTGTGATTCTAAATGGTCGATAGCCACTTCCATCTCCATCTGGCTCTCCAAATTTTAGATGCTAGACCACGTGTCTTGAAATTGAGATATTGTCTCTTACTGAAATTTTTTTTCATCATGCCGGAATTGTAAAGAATTAGTGCAAGAGAATTAATTATATCTTCTAGTGATGTATTTGAGTTAGAAGAAGAAGCTTGTCGTCTAGGTTGAAGTTGTTGTGCACCCTATGGCCTGTGTCAGAAGTAGTTTTGTTGCTATTCCCTCTAGAGCTTAGGCTCAGGTAATCCCTCTAATCAGGGTTGTAAGTTTGGGAATATGAGTTGTATTGATGGGAAAAATTTCCCCTGCAGCATTAACGTACTTGATGTTTCTTTCTTATAAAGTTGGACACCTATTTGTTAGATGGTTTGCATTTGCACATATATCGCAAGCTTTCACCTATGTTTGCCATAACACAATTTTTCTAACAAAAGATATTAGTTCATCTAGATGATTTTCTATGGATGAATTGTTTACTTCATTTATCCTACAAACATTGTTACGGATGCTAAATTGTTGAGTGTTTGCCACTATACACTCGATTAAAGTTCTAGCCTCCATATAAGTCATTTCACATAGTACTCTACCACTTGCTACATCTAACAAGCTCCTATCTATAGGCAATAATCATTTGTAGAAGTATTGGATATTGGATAGCATATAACTTCTTGAAGCATTCCCAATACTCATAGAGGGATTCTCTATGATGTTATTTTATCCTTCAAACCTCTTTCCTTATGACGCTTATATTTGATGTTGAAAAGTACTTCTCTAAAAATAGTCTCTTCTTTTCGATCCATGTGCTTACACTCCTTGAAGGAAGATCAAAAGGCTAATATTTTATGGTATCGTTCGGTGAAAATGGGAAGGTTTCAACATAATATGCTCTTTAGTCACCCCAGGAGGTTCCGTATTAAGACAAACCACATCGAGCTCCATGAGCATCCTCATTTGTAAGACTACGAAAGTTATGCAAAAGATAGATTAAGCCAGACTTAAGCTCAAAAGTAATAAGTTCAGTAAAATTTGGAAAAGTAATGCATAAAGGCCTTTTATTCGAATTTGGGGTAGCCAACTCTTTTAGAGTTTTTTGATTGGCCATAGCTCTTCCGAATCAATTCTTTGCTTTATTTCTAGAGTTGCTCTGTTTTCCCTATGCAACCTTTACAGTGTCCTTTATATCTCAAGATCAAATTATACAGGGACTTGATGAGGAAATCTCGTCACTTCTATACATAAACACTGACAAACATAAAAAGATCAAGATATATATAACACTAATAAATATCAGAAACAAAAAAGCTAAATCAATTCACTCATTGAAAATGATGCCAAAATTCTTGATGTGTATCGAACACGCTAGAAAATAAACCTAACTTTGCACAACTAAAGTTTTAGTAGTGGTAAGAAAGGATTGTATCACAGAGAGTGTGTGTTTAGCTTTTGTAATGAATAAACCAGTGTTTAGGATTAAGGGGGAGGGGCGTTTGCTTGAATGCAATTAACAAAATAAAGTAAAAATAAACTATAGAAGATAAATAAAATCAAACAGTACAAAATTGTTGAGATTAATCAATGAGTTTTGAATCCAGTTTACGATTCAATTTCGACCTTCGCATGAATGTGCAAAATCAATCGTCATATTGTTGTTGTACCTCTCTTTGAAACTATTAATTATAGATTAACAGCAAGATCTATTAATCCCAATTTTCATTTATGTTTTATCTAATTAAAACAAGTTCTTTAATTAGGTCTAGCTATCAGATAACCTAGAATAAACTCTCTAGATTTAGTTAGATAGTTATGAAATAGGAAAACGGGTTAATATAGGAAACAACCATATAAACTTGGGTCATTTAAACTATGCTATATTATCCTTAATAATACAAGATCATTACTTTATCACAAGTGAATTAAAGTTACAACGATTACGTATTATGTATTGCAATCTAGATTATGGCAATGAGTTCATATATGAATAATCTATTTGGAGTATTAAATCAATCATATATAAATCCCAAAACATTAGTTATAGAATACCATGATAAATTCCACAAGAGAGTTAAGAACAACATCATTAGATTAATCAATGCCCAAATATGTTCATCAGTCTTTATATCCCTATAGTACTAGAATGATGAATTTTAGCTCCTTATAGCTCTCCAAATGAAAGGAATCTTCCTCCTTTTTAATCTCTAATGTTTTCATCCCCACTTTGGCCTCGTAAATTCCCATTTATACTTAAAATTGGGGTGTTTCTTAATAATACAAGATCAACTATATAAGTGTGTAAATGACAGTGTATGTCGATTTTACTAGAAATTATGAACATACACGTTCATAGTGAGCCATATGACTACTTACACAATCGTGTAAGTCCACACGGCTATGTAGCTCACTTATGTGGCTGTGTAGATCCACATATGGCTATGCAGGTTGTAAACGGTGATTACAATGTTGTCTTTAAGCTTTTACACAGTTCAATGACTTACAAGCTCCCATACACCACAATGTAAATTGCGGCAACTTCTTTTTTTGTATTCTTTTTCCTGTTTTCACCCTAACTTATCTCCTTTTCTTCCATGAAGGAAAATAAGATTGAAAATTAATAGAATGACACCAAGGATATGTTTTTGGCTCATTGTGATTCTTGTTCCCCCAACTTGTACCTAAAATAAAATATGAACCAAAATAAGTGTCGTAAGCATAATATAACATTAATCATTAAGCATTAGGGAGTAACTATATATTCAATCAAACACTTCTCAATCTTACTCTTTTTTTTATTCTTCAAGAATTTTAAACAATTCTTTTTCTTTCTTTGAAAATTATGGGTCATAATAGTATTTTTCTACAAATGTTTTTAAGTCTAAATTGAGCCACTATGCTTGATGAAGCAACTTTTGGTGTAGCTTTTGAATTTGGAATGATACTGAATCTATCTTGGTATGTAACTTTTATGTTTTAGGCAACTATGTTTTCAATCTACCAATTTAGTACTTCTTCTATAGAAGACACAAGTGAGTAAATTCCTTACAAGCATTCCTGTGTCTGTATAAAAAATGGGCGAGTTGTCACTCATCTCAGTTGTCTTTCTTCTTAAAGGAGGAAACTCTTTATCATACTATTTTGATGGCTTTGTCATTAAATAGGGAATCAGGTCCTTAATTTTTTTGAAATAGTTGGGATGACTATATCAGGTTGAGATGAAGTCAAGAGACGGCTATATCTTGCTTCTTCTAGAAGTTGATGGAACTTGTTGGTCTTAGCCTAAGATTTCTGATGCCAATGTAGGACTTAGAGTCATTGTCATCATTCCTAAACTATCTTTGTGCTTAGGGGTGTTGTTAAGGTCTTTCTTTTTATCCTTTGACTATAATAATCTTCTTCTTCAGAATCTATATCTAATGTATCATCTTCACAAAATTTACAATTTAGATGACACATAGATGGATCCATATCCCAAAGGAAATGGCCATTTATTTGATTAACATAAGAGTATGCCCCATTAGGTTGCTATTTATTTCTTTATAAGAAAATGATAAAGAGATTATCAAGATTTTTCTAGTAGATTGAGAATTTTCTTGCCTAGTCCTTTTATTAATTGATTTGACAGAGCCATCTTCAGGTTGTCTATAGAGTGGTAAAGCAGTCGTATCGATAGACTGACGATAAGGGGAATAGAATTCCTTTTCATAATTGGTTATCAACTCTAGGGGTATGATTTCCTTTAGCTTTTTTATAGGAAGTTATCTGGGGATCTAGATAATAGTAGTATCTCCATGGGATTTTTCTGCCACTATATATAAAGCATTAGTGGTAGAGTTTGGGAAATGTAGGTTTAGAGATTAATGGTTCTACAAATGACAAATAATTTAGTGATGTAAGGTAGTCATGATGGTTGTGTGATCTTATTCAACACTTGCAATATGGATTTGGACCTTCAAATTGGTAGAGACAGATAGGTCATCTAATTTAATGTTGAAGTCGAGCACTATTTTTAATATGACACTTCCATTGTTAAGGGTGGTGAAGAGAGTGCTAAGAAGAGCATTTTGATAATTTGTATATGTTGTATCCAACAAGAATATTCTAGTAGTAGCTGTAATGCCCTTTCTACCATAGGGGGTTAAAATTAGTCTAACCACTCCTATGTGGAGATGAGTGTACCCTCCTTTCTAGAAGGATATTAGTTCGGAGGGAAATTTTAGAGTAATGTATTATTCTACTGAAGTAGCTGAAAGTTAACACTAATCCAACTTGGAAGTTTGAATCATTTCTTTCGATTGTGGCAGCTGGTTAGATATCAAAGACCAAATACTTTTATTAGAAGAATAGGTTTGGTGATAAACACTATAAAGACTGAGCAATGACATGTGTGTATCATGGATTCTTGCTTCTTTAGGAGATGAGTTATTTCAGTCGATTCTCGATCTTGTTAGAGAGAGTTCTTTTCACATAGGATCGAAGATAAATAAGAGAAGAAGTAGAAGAAAGACTAACAAGATCTGTTATGGAGGTGGTAGATGCACTCATATAGACTTCCCTACTAACTCTTATTATCAATAGCCTTTCTCTTTTCTTCGGTATAGAGCGTTGTTACACCTACACCACGCTCAAGGGTAAATGACTTTAGTCAATCCTCCAATCCTTGAGCCTTAGGACAACAGTCCAATAGATGATAAGGTTTCCAACCCACATATCAAACAACCTATGGCTCCGATACCAACAAAGGACATATTACGAGATGGACTTAATACTAGTTACATGTATGTTAGCAGAGAAAATAAACCCCTGATATGGGTACCAAATATCTCAAGGCCTGTCTTTTAGATAACCACTTTTAAGTTCATCTCTTAGTGTAACTCTAGCAGGATAATTCAGGATCCTCCTTGAGAAGCAAGTACAAAGCAAACTCGTAATTTATGTATATTCAGTTATTATGAAACATAAGTTGTTCTTTCTTGTCATCAGCCTCTAAAATATTAAAGAACTTCTCCCAAGTTTGATGATCGTTGGCCGGCTGGTCTACGCAGTAAGTAGAGGATATGGTCGTTGGCCGGCCTGTTTCATGGTTCGGAACTCGGAAGCTTCAATGAGACGAAGGTAAGAATATATAATCATATGATTACTTGGTCCTCCTTGCAATTTAAATATGCAAAACAAGAACAGGTTTCTCCTTGTATCGTTGTAGGATTCTTTTCCAATCAAGAAAAGGTGATTTAAATCACTATAACACTTTCGATATAAACTTGAAAATGACATGCTTTGGAAAAAAATATTGAAAGTGAGAAAAACAAAGGAAATTAATTACTTATTTTCTTTTCAGAATGTAAGTCGGTCATATAAAGGTTATCCAACTATAAATATGTACCCCATGTACACTATCTTCATTATCAAATTTAAGTCTCTCAGCTACATTACCAACGCCAGAAGTACCAAGTTTTACATATTATCTACGAGTTCTAAACTTGGGATATATACAATGGTTGTCTCCACTTCCGATATTGAATTCACTGTGGGTGTGCCCCCAGCAAAACTGTTCAGATCTATGGTTTTAGATTTCAAGGACCTTATCCAGAAGCTGAATCCAGGAGTTAAAAGTGTTGAATATATCCAAGGTGATGGAGGTTCTGGCACCATTACACGGATCACCATACAAGAAGGCAAGTACCCACCTTTTCTTTTAGTACGTTGGAAGCGTGAATATTAATGTCTATAGTGTTTCATTTTATTACATTACGTCCTCATTTTCTTACAGGTGAACAATTGAGGGTTGTAAAGAACCGAATCGATGCTGTTGATCCAGATAGTTTCTCATACTCTTATGCTTACCTGGAAGGCGAAGGTCTCGTGGGAAAGCTTGAAAGCATTGCTTACGAAGTCCAGTTCACTCCTTATCCTGATGGAGGCAGCTCCATCAAGATTAAAGCAACATACACTGCCAAGGGAGATGTTGAACCCACAGAAGAAGAAATCAGGGTTAGCAAGGAAAAGACCATTGGACTTTTCAATGCTGTGGCAGCCTATCTTCTCCAGAACCCTGAGGCCTATGCTTAAGTAGTGTCTGTCCTCTATGGTGACCTTTTGCTAGAACTATAATATTGTTGTTTCAATGTTAAATGCCTTTTATTATATCTTACTATGCTACGGCTCCCACTGCTTGTCTATGTTGGTCTTATGGTTTGGTAAATAAGGATGTAACTTTGGGTATGTTCCTTTTATGTGTGGAGATAACATAATATTTGGCTTGATTTGAAGTTTCCCAACGTTCACAAAGTCGAGCTCGCTTAGAATTCTTTTCTTTTTTCTTTTCTCTTTCCTCGTTTTATTTTATCGAAATTTGAAAAAGATGAGAGATTCACTAATTAATAAATTAATTCCAAGAATAAGTGTCGATGACAATTTTGGTCCAATGAACTTTTTTTTTTTTGATTCGAGGAAACCTCACAGGCGGGCTAAGCGGGCTCACATCTCAGAGGGCTAAGTGGCTACACCCTATCAGAGGGCCAAGCGGCTATACCCCATCATAGAGGGCTACACTAGTTCTCCACCCATAGGTAAAACCCCGACTGCCCTAAGCTCTTACAAGAGGGGCTAGCAGGGAATCGAACCTGCAACCTAACCGAAGCCAAGCCCCGCTCTCAACCATCTAGCCACATCCGTTGAGGGCGGTCCAATGAACTTCATTACAAGAAATAATCAAACCATTCAAGTTGTAATCACACATGTAAACTGAATTTGAGACTAAAAATTATAATCAAGTGACGTTTATGTTTTTGGTTGCTTAATAAAGAAGGATTATTTACAATATACTTTCAGATAAAAATTGCAAAGTTCCTCCTATTTTATTAAAGAAAGATAGAGAATAACTTTTTAAAAGGAAACTATAAATTCTAAAATCGACTATGGAATGAAGACTCCACCTCATCCGTCTAAGCTATTAACTACATCCCTAAATGATTATACAATGGAATGAAGACTCCACCTCATCCGTCTAAGCTATTAACTACATCCCTAAATGATTATACAAATTAAAGAGAAAAGGCTGAAAAAATAGAAAAAGATTCAAGTGTAAAATAATTGGATTGAATCTTGAAAGATATAAAATTGATTTACAGACATATTTTAAAAAATAGACAAACAAAGGAAAAGGAAAGATGCAATTGGAAGACTTATTTAGACATAAAAAACACTAAAAGATTGAGTTTTCAATGGTTTAATGAAATTGAAAAAGACAAAATAAAATTTTAAAACAAATATTTCATGACTTTTTATTACTTTGGAAGGATTAAAAACAGAGATTTGATTTAAAAAGGGAATTCCAAAGTCACGTTTTTAAAAGAAAGAGAACTATCACGCCCTCTAGCGTAAAATTAAAGAGAGCACAAAATTTAAAGAGTATTTGAATGAGCTTGGAAAATATTGGGAATATATGAGAATTTAAAATAATGGGGCTTTTAACCTGAGTTGAAAGTCTTATGTTAAAGGAAAAGAGACAATTGAATACATACTTTTTCAATAGTTTTAAACGTTTTGAATGGTCTACAAATTGAGCAATTTATTGAAAATATTGAATAAAGGAAACAAAACAAAATCTATAAGCTCAAATAGAATTTTGATAAACCAAACTAGGATTGATGACTAAAATAAGGGATTTAATTAAATGAGTTTACAAAATCCAACTAAGATTGATACCTAAAATAAATCCAAATAAAGAATCCTTCTAAAATTTTCATGTTCTTGAATTTATTTGAATTTAATGACTAATCCTTGTTTTTTTTAACACTCCACTACCATAGAGTATATATCCGAACATCAAGAGGATATTCAAGTACATATCCTATGACAATAGTATGTTAAAGCAAACATAATCTCTTAAATAGCATCATAAAGAATATAAAATACTTAAAACCTTAACACTTCATTTCATTCGTGACAAAAGTTTACATTGTAGTCATTGAAACAAATATACATTACCAAACATGAGAAAGTTTACAATCCTTTATACAAAAGTTCTATATGTCAAAGAAACTACAAAATACAATC
>JANKOD010000192.1:15758214-15783259 GCA_026284645.1 Erythroxylum acuminatum
AAAATCTGAATAAAAAAAGTCAATGAAACATGTAGTTTTTATCTCTCTTTTTGTAAGCTTTCATTTAAAAAAGTAATAGCTCAAATAATATTAATTTTAATAAAAATAGATGGACTTAGATTTTATTTTTTATTTGATATTTTAATATATCTATAATTTTTATTATTTTTTTGTCACCAATTAAATTAACGGGAGTAAAATTTTATTTTTTTATGAAATTAAAATTTAAAATAAAAATTTAAAATTTAAAATTTTTTTAGAAGCATTCCCTCACTTGCCCCACTGTGGCTCCGCCCATGGGTAGCTCAGAAATCTTCATTGACATAGGCCACTGCAGGCCATCAAAAAGCGTTAAAGACTCCAGTCCAAAAGCACAACAGAAGTTGTAGCACGCGCATTGTCCCAGAAAAAACCTTAAAAGTATTCTCGAATTGGACCACCTCAATCAAATAGAATTAATATAATATGTGTTTGAAAGTGAGACACACATCAATTCCATAAGAAAAGGAATGGAATCAAGCTCTACATTTTTTCATTTATACGCGAGACAAGAAAGAAAGTGACATGTAGTCCTGAATAAGATGCATAGAATGCAAAGCAAATTTTGAAATAATTAAAAATGAACGGACAAAAGCTCCCAACCAATGACAGAAAGAAAATACCCAAATTTGAAAGAAATTAATACAAAAAAGATATATAGTAAATGGAAATGAGAGCAAAAGGCAAAGCTGTTTTATAGTTGGATGATCACTACCAAAAATTTTCTTACACATGAATAAAGAAATGAAGCTGTACAAATGATGTGCAGATAAAACCACAGAATGGAGTAACAAATGCTTTGGACTTGTCTTATTGAAAAGAATGTGACTGTACTGTGAAGGAAAGGTTCACAAGGTCGCAGATTTACCGTAAGAATCAGAGAGGGTGTAGCAAATGGAGGAAGAAGTTGAATAAGAAGTCTCAAGTTCAGGGCATGGTTGGGGTTCGACAAACTCTGAAAAGCCAATCACATCAGAGCATAGCCATGTAGATGAGGAGGCAGAAGTTGCTAGGGAGACATTAAATAGGCAAATAGAGGTGAAAGGAGATTCATGAATCCCTGTGAAGTTCCCTGGGATAGTGATGTTGGAACCAACAATGTCCTGCAAAGTTATCTTGTCAATCACAGGGAGAGCATTGGGGTCAAAGTTATCATCTGGATGCGACCCGCGATCACCTAGAGCAGCAAATGCAATGCTGATGTTTTCCAGTTCAACATTTGATATGATGATTCTTTTGATGTACCCACCTCTGCCCTTGGTTGTCCGGAACTCAATACCACTAATGGAGTCATATATGTCGATTTGCTCCACATGCACGTTAGATATGCCACCAGACATCTCACTTCCAAAGGAAATAGAAGATCCTGAAGACGATTGAAGATGAACCCTTCTTATGTGCACATCTGTGGTAGGCCTGTTGTAATCAATGCCATATTCATCCCACCCACTCTTAAGTGAAATGGCATCATAACCCATTTTGATGCTGCTATCCTCTATACATACCCTATTTGAAGAATCTGAAATTTCACAAAAAGCTATTCAGTATAATAAGATTGCAGATTTATATGAAGCCATTCTCTTTTGGGACAGAAAAACCTCTTCTGTACGATTACTTTTCTTTCCGGGGGCACGGCATCAAGTGATTCTTATATTTTATTAGGTTATGTGGTACTACTATTGCTTTTTACGACCTTCTTGATTACAGATGGCATTCCAGAAAAATTCAAACTATACTAATGAATATTCATCCCACAAACCTGGAACTATCCCGATGGTGAAGACAGATTCTGGGCTTGCAGAGACAGAGATATTTTGTACAAGCACATTACTGCACCAGAACCCCATTATAAAAATTTCTAAGCCTGGCCAACAAGTGATGAGTTGAGTTTAATAGGAAAATTGGGATATATTACCAGTAAAAATTACCTGCAATAAACTGGGTGTATGCTATATGCAGGAGCATCTAAGAAGGAAAGATTTGATACTATTATAAGTTCAGAATCTACAAACTCCACAAGATTTGGGCGGCTGTAGTTCAAGGAGTGGGACTTTAACCATTCCCACCAAACTGAGCCCTGCCCATCAATGGTTCCATTATCACCTACAACAGCTTATTAGGGTAAGATCATTCCTTTCCTTACATTGGAAAAGCAAACAGTGTCAGAAGCCAAGCAATTGCAAACTTACCAGTTATGACTACATCCGTCACCTTATATCCGTTTATTAAACTTCTATACCTATCGCCAGGAAGATCTATCCCACGGCCATAGGAAGGCAAGGGTTCAACTACTTCCCAATGAGAGGGATCCTAACAAGCAACAGAAGAGAGTGAGGGAAATCCAAGGATGCAACAAAAATGAACTCAATTGATTGAAGATTGTTCCAATCAAAGAATCAAGTGTGGAACCACCTGAGATCCAAGGATGACAGCACCTTTCTCCAAGAAAAGTGTGAGATGGCTGGTGAGATTGAAACTTCCAGTGAGCCACTTTCCGGGTGGCACGTATAGCTGAGCACCACCCTTGTCAGCAAAGGATTTGAGATAGAAAATGGCATTCTGGAAGGCTAAGGTATTTAAAGTTTTTCCATCTCCTACCGCCCCAAACTCCAAAATGGACACACTGTGCGGTCTTGGTTCCAAACTAGGCTTATTGTCACACAATCCACTGCTTCCTTCTCCAACTACAGTTCCACTTGCATGAATCAGTGCCAGCAGTAACAACAATGCAACCTGAAACATTGGAAACTATACTTGAATATGTTGTACAGTTGTAGATTCATCTTGCTTAATAAAACAACACAAAGCGACCTCAGTTGAAAGGACAGCAGTGGAGACCAACCAGACTCTTTCTCCATTTAACGGATTCAGAATCTGCAAGTCCGACTATTTGTAAGCTAGTTACAGACTGTTGGCCGAACCAACCTCCGGAAACAAACTCATAAATAGACAAATTGGCAACTCAACTGAAAGTTGAAATGAGGTCTGGAAACTCCATAAAAGTAGCAAAGCAAACACAACAAAACCCTCCAGAACTAAAAAGCTAGAAGATGCCGGGAAAGGTAAGATGACCAAATGAGTGGCAAGGAACAAGAACAAGGCGAACCAGACAATAAGAAAAATACAAAGAACCCGAAATTCAAGGTAAGCTTGCACACACAAAGAGGGAGCACAGGATCGAAACTGAAAATCACCATCTCAAGGGAGGAAGAGAACATCACCAACATGATAAAAATGTGAAGCAATAGCAGTCTATTTATAGCAGCAAGACGAACTGGATTCTTAACAAGATCAATAGACCAATCATTAAGAAGAGCACATAACAAATCAAACATATACTTTCAAAAATCTCGAGCTCATCGACATAACAATAAAAAGCAAACAAGTTGTTTAGATTTGCAAAACCCAGATTCATAAAACAAAAGAAAACATACTTACTGGCACCTTCATGGGTTCAAAGGCTCGGCACAAAAGTGACACCCAAAGGAGACAAGAACAGAGTCCAGTGCAAAACAGTGACAGAAGGTACAAATAGGAACACCCCAAAAACACAAGCAAAAGGAAGGAGAGAGAGAGAGAGGGGAAGCACCAAACACAGAGCAGGTAATTGTAAGATTGCGAATTATGAGCATTAATTATATATAAATGAGACAGAACAAAACAAGGGAGGGACTTAGTACAGAGAAATTAATATTGTTTGAACGTTTATTATTGGTTTGGTAAGTAAGGAAATGACAGCTTTCCATGCAGAAACTGCAAGAAAAAATTAGTATTTAAGAACATGCTGAATGAGTGGGAGAGGGAATAAAGGGATTTCAATAACACCGTATTTAATTTATACTATAGCACTAACTTTTAATACATTTTCATCAATAACGTCTCTCGCCGACAAATTTGGTCATTACCATTGAACGCACGCAGAGGCTAGGAGGACTAACTAAGAGAAACAGCAGGAAACACCTGTTAGTACTGAGTACTGACACTCGTCGGGTGACATGGCAACTGACACGTACGCGGTTTATGTAAAGGGCAAAAGTGGGATTGATTAAAATTAAAAAACAATGAGATGGACTTGCGACTTGAGGCAGCGCAGCATGTGGGTTGACAGGACAGAGCAAGAGAGCGGGGTTGGTGGGACCCAGTTCAATCATGTTTGGAATTGCTAGCCTGGCTTCAATCACTTGACAGAACATAACAGCACTACTCCTAAAGTCCAATCCACCGCAACCCAGATCACACGTACAGTACAGATACGGTTATGCTCATCGGTCAAATTTGAAATATGATAACAAGAAAATTTACCCACTGTCCTTCAATTCAATGGCAACTGTACAACTTTCTTCATTGATTCAGACAGACGGCTTTGGAAGTCTAAAGAAAACGAAACGCTTTATGAATTTACTCAAATCTTGTGTTTACAAATTAACATAAAGCAGGCAGCCGTAGCACAGTGACCAGGTACGTTACAATCTTATCATAAAAAGTTTCAACAAAGATAGTGATCAAACAAGTTAAAAGTTGTTGAGTTATTCCAGTCACCACTGCTCATAATCAGAGTACTGAGCGCCAGCATCCAATGTTACAGGTCGAGGTAAGCTAGCAGAATCCGATGTTATGTTATGTCAATAATATTACAACTCCAATGCCGCTTTTTTTTTATCACATATTTGACTACACACCATCAAGGATTTTGGGACATTGACTTCTAACGCCAATCCTTTCTTTGTCGCCTGCTTGCGTCGATTAGATTGTATTTGTTTTTGTGTTTTTATTTTAATTTAACGGATTAAATACTTGGCCCATTCTTGTTCTGGATCTACAGGCCTTTCAAATTGGATTTGATAGCCCAAATTCCATCTCCATCCTTAAACCCTTCACACATCCCCCAACCGATGGCCGCTTAACCAGCAGACCAACTAATTTGCGACAAAGAACAGAGCCAACACCTCCCGAGCTCCCGCTTTTGCTTCAATGACGCCGAATAAGAAGAAGAGGAAAATCTCAACGTCAGATGTTAAATCCCTTTCAGATGGCTCGGCACCCAAGAAAACCAAGCTCGGTAGCTCTAATGCCTCCAAAAAGGAACTCAAGGAAAGTTTCAAACTTTCTAAGAAACCCAAGTTACGGCATGGCCCCAAGTTCAATAAAACAAATTCTGGCGACGGGAAAAAGGAGATTTTATCGAAGCGGGACCGCAGACTCCGCGCCAAGGTTGTGCTGGTTTTGTGTTTGTTTTGCCCCTTTGTTAACTGACTAGTGGGTGTGGGATGTCTCTAGCGTTCCGTGTTCGGTGATTGAATTGTGAGTTTTTTTGTAGGAATTGGCGGAGGCTAGGAAGAAGAAACGGAAGCGACATTACAATCTGGAGCAAGTACGTTAATAACTATATTCTTCATATTCCCTTTGCAGTTGACAGTTCAGGTGTGGGCTTGTCTTAGCTTTATTTATTGTCTCTGACGACTATGGTCTGAAATGATTTCTTCTGTATCTGAAAGGAGCTTGCGTCTCTTTGGGAAAAGATGAGGCACCGGAATATTGCCAAAGAAGAAAGATCCAAGTATGTTATTTGTTCTAGCAAAATTCGGTCGCAGTAAGTTATAATTGGTCTGATAATTTATTATTATTTTCTATCCATTTGTCTGGCTATGATTTCTAGGTTAATTACTGAAGCTGTACAAAAAATGAAGGGAAAGATTCCAGAAATTGCTAGCTCCCATGTATCTTCTCGTGTGCTGCAGGTGGATTTTAGCTTTGACCTTCTTCTTTTCTCTAACTTCACTTTTCTGTTTTGTGTTTCTGATCTCGAATTGCTTGTTTGTAACTTCTTCTCATGAACCTCTTGTATTTTTGGCTCTTATTCAGACATGTGTTAAGTATTGTTCTCAAACAGAGAGGGATGCTGTTCACAGTGAACTCAAGCCGCATTTTCTAAACTTGGCATGCAATACGTATGCAGTTCATCTGGTTAACAAGATGTTAGACAATGGTATGATCATGTTTAAAAGAATTGATTGATATGGAAAGGAAATCAAAAGGCTAGTTTTATATGTTCTAGATCATCAAGTAACTTGTTGTTGGTCCTGTTCATGCATGATTTTCATGTCTTCTTCTGACAGCTTCCAAGAAACAGTTGGCTGAGTTTATCTCTGCCCTCCGTGGACATGTTGCATCTCTCTTGCGGCACATGGTTGGATCTGTTGGTATGTTGTATACGGTGCATTTTGTTTCCCAATTTAATGTTAATGCATCTTATATTTTCTTTGTTGTGCCTCTGCTTAAGTTAGCTTTTCCTGGCATGCATTTCCTAAAACATAGTATGTTAGAGTGAATCTTGATCAATCTCTCTCTTATTCTTCCAGATGCATTCTGTATTGCATTTCTGGACTTGTAACCACGAAAGCTTTTGTCATCGTGTTTGGTTTTGGGTTCTGTTAATCTATTGAATGTGGCTTTGAAGTGTGTGCTTGACTTTTTTTAAGTACCTGCGTTAGTGTTGTGGTTGCAATTTTATTATTGCAATTTTCATGTAGTGCCATAAGTTGCTTAATTTTCTATGCAGTTGTTGAGCATGCATACCAATTGGGAAATGCCTCTCAAAAACAAGAGCTTTTGTTGGAGTTGTATTCAACTGAGCTGCAGTTGTTTAAGGACCTTGCTTCACTGAAGGAAACTAAGTAAATGCTTCACAGTTGGCTATTTCTGAATTATCATACTTGGCTGCTTTGACCTTTTATTACATTACAATCATGCTCCTGTTTGCTTCTTGCCATCTAATCCTAGTTTTTGATTGCCTTTCAGGTTGCTAGATGTGATCTCAAAGCTGAGCTTGCATAAAGCTTCAGTCTTACGGCACATGACTGCTGTTATACAGCCAATTATAGAGAAAGGAATAGTCGACCATTCTATCTTACACAGGCTGCTGATGGAGTACTTAAGCGTAGCTGATAAGGTGGTATTAACTTTTAACTTGTACATAAATTCTAGAAAAAAAAATTTAGAAGTCTTCCCTTTCCTGCGAAATTTTTGCTTGAAATTTGTGTCCTTTTTCTTAACCTGTGTTTATTTGTAGTCTTCTGCAGCAGAGATGCTGCAACAGTTGTCAAGTCCACTTCTGGTTCGAATGATTCATACAAGGGATGGATCTAGGCTTGGAATTTTGTGTATCAAACATGGCAGTGCAAAGGTTTGTTTCAGATTTCTGATAGCTTATAGTACAACAAATGAGCTGGTGGTTCTTCAATTTGACCATATAAAGTGTGATTTCTGAATTTTGGGTAAGCTATCAATTGCACTTTGTTTTCATTTCATCATATTCAGGAAAGAAAGAAGATCATCAAAGGAATGAAAGGCCACATAGGCAAGATAGCCCATGATCAATATGGAAGTCTGGTACACTTTTTTTTTTTTTGGGTACTTAACCTGCATTAGGTGGTTTATTTGTTGTAATTTATTGATGTATCTGTTGCATTAAAGATCTGAATTTACAAAATTTTGCATTCAAATATTAATGGAAGCCTTAGATATACTTCCATAATCCTAACTTATATGCTTCAACTTAAAAGTTTGTCCTTACAAGCTTTATTTTAAGTTGAAACATATCTCTCTTTTTCCTGGAATCTTCTCCTTTGAATTTTGTTTTCCTTTTTCCTTTTTCTGGGGGAAGGAAGGAGGGAAGAAGGGTGGAAAGGGGTGGGCATGGGCAGAAAAAAGGTCAAAAGACCACGCAATTCAATTGGAATAGAGAAATGGTATGAGATACTCATGGTTATCAATGTGATTGAGTGAGCTGTGACAGTGTCTAATTCTTTATAACTATGGTTAACTTAAGGTTCATCAATCTTCTGATGTCTGCACTATCAATTTTTTAATCATTGTCTTCTCTAATTATTTGCTAATTTCTTTATTCTATACCCATTATTTTCAGGTGCTTGCCTGCATTTTTTCAATTGTTGATGACACGAAACTTGTAACAAAGGTTCTTTAGTGAACCTTATTGTGATGACTTATTTTAGATAGATTTAGATATAACCATTCAGTGAAGTTTCTTACAAAAATTTTCTGATAACAGATCATCATTAGCGAGCTTCAGTCAGTTTTGAAGGAGCTGGTTTTGGATAAGGTTCTGCTACTGCAACTCTTATTGTTTTCACTGCTATGTGTAATACCTTTTGCAATAATTATACGTGGGATATCTTGTTTTACTGATGTTGAGTCCCCTTCAAGTTATTTTCTTGTTTTTACTGATTTTGAATCCCCATCCACTTAACCATCTATCTCAAGGAAGTTATTTGAGAATTTGGTTTGCTGAAATTCAGTGTAGTGACATTCTTTTGTTGGGAAACTTTCTGAATGTTCAATGAAGCGCCTCAAACAAAAGTTTTAGGACATTATTATTTTTTCATAGCATTCTGCTTTAAATCTTTCTTACTATATTGGCATCTTATCCTCTAGAATCTTTTTTTGTTTCCATATTGTAGAGTGGAAGGCGCCCATTATTGCAACTCCTACATCCCAACTGTTCACGCTATTTTACTCCTGATGATATGGCTTCACTTAATCTATATGTACCCTCCCTTAGTGCCAAGGTAGTTTGAAGTCATTTATCATTTCTAAAACCTTGTTTCATGTTTTCTTTTGTTGGTTCTGATATTCACTGTTGATGCAACTATGATAAGTTTTGCTCTATTGTTAGGGAGAGCCAGAAGCAGATTCTAAAATGAAGTCTGCTAAAGATCAAGAATCTAGTGACAATGAGGACAGCAGTGTGAAAGAAATTACAATGGCTGAGGGCAAGGAGAGCACAAATCCTGATTACCTTCCCTTGGTTGAGGGTGGAAAGAAAGATCCTTCCTTGAGAAGATGTGAATTGTTGGTTGACAGTGGCCTTGCCGAGGTTTCTTGCATCAACTTAAGATACTCATAATTGAGTTTCATTTTGTCATAACAGTGATTTCTTTCTATTTTGCAGAGTCTTGTGGATATATGTACCAAGAATGTGGCGGAATTACTCAGATCAAATTTTGGGAAAGAAGTACTATATGAGGCAAGAAAATCGGTCTTCACCCAAAATTTGTCCAGAACTAGAGATTTATGAAGATTTAACTATTTGAGATATAAGTGTTTAACTAGTTTAGGATGCTAAAAACTACTTGTATGCTGTTGTCTTTGCTAATGATTGGGCTTATACAATAATTGGCTGCCTAAATTTGTATGGTGTGAAGTGCAGGTTGCCACTTGGGGTTCTGATGACATTCTTCACCCAACTATGAATGACAAGTTGAATAACTTGCATGAGGCGATAGCCTCTCTTGCTGCAAAGTCTAAATCGGAAGAATCAGAAGAGGAGCATGTCCTTGAAAATTTTCACTCTAGTCGAACCATTAGAAAAATGGTGTTGGACAGCTCCACGTTTGCGACCACTTTATGGATGAAAGGTTTGAAAGGGAAATGTGGGTTATGGGCTGAAGGTCATAGGTGAGCCTCGATACACTTATTTAGTTCGTTCCTGGCATAAATGATTGAATCATATAGCATAAATGCGATGTCTGATGGTAAACTCTCTGCAGTTCTAAGGTAATATGCGCATATCTAGAGTCATCAGATGCTAAGGTCCGTGAAATGGCCAAGAATGACCTGCAGCCGTTGGTAGATAGTGGCATTCTTAAAATGCGGGAAAGCAGGAAATGAAGCATAAGTTGTTGATAAGCAGCAGGACACTTGATGTGGAAGAGTTACAATAGTGCAGAAGTCCAGAAGTTTTTTATACACCGTCAAAGGAAAATCTTACGTGGATGTGGATGCTTTCCTTATTTATCTTATGGAGCAACAAATTTTGAAAAGTTAATTTCTTATGAATTGTATGATTATTACATTCATTCAAAATTAAGCTAGTTATTATAAAAAACAAATGAAACAGTGTCGGTCGATCCTCCTGTGTGAAGTCAGTCAGTCAGTCAGTCCTACTGCTGTTACAGAGGAACTGAGCAGAATATCTGTTACCTACATACTGTATACATACATGCATTAGCCTTTTTTAGTTTTATTCTTTTCTTCTATCAAATAGACATATCATACATACGACTCCTTCCCAAAATTTTGGTAAAATAAAACAGTTAAATTTAGAAACTACTGGGGACGTTCCAGTAATTTCATATACAAAAGCAAATAATTCCTTCTCTCCCCCACGCCTCAATTTTATCTTCTTCCTCTTCTTCTCTGAAATCTCTCTCTCTCTCTCTCGCTTCCTCGCAATTTGTTCCCACACTCCATTTTCTGCGTTTTCTTCCTTTTCGTGATCTCGAAAATTCCACACGTTCTTGCGTAATTTAGGTTTTGGTTTTGGATTTTTCGTTTTGTTGAGGTTTTGGTTCATCCACAGACCCGTACTTATGGCGGCGGGGACAATGGCCACCGCCGCCGGAGCGGCGGTACTGCTGTACTACGTGATGAGCCGGAGATGGGCGGCGAAGACGGAGGATGACGAAAGCGGCGATTTGTCCAAAACGAGATCGGGGAGACGCAGGATCGTCCGCCGGCCGGCGCAAGCTCCGGCGACGTGGCTGGAGACGATCACGACGTTGTCGGAGACACTTCGGTTTACTTACTCAGAGACTCTTGGGAAGTGGCCTATTGCTGATTTGGCTTTTGGGATTAATTATTTAATGCGTAGGCAGGTGGGTTCTTGAGTTGTTATCAAAAGTTTGGATCTTTATTTTAGAAGGTTTGAACTTTTAGGCTTTGATGATACTGAATTATCTATCTGTTTGGTGTTCGCTTATTTAGAACTAAAAGGGTTTTCTATACTATTTCTTGGGGGCTAAGAGAGATCTGGATTGCTAACTAGTATTTTCTCGTTGCATGAAGGGTGTTGTCTGATTTTTGACCGGTTGTTAATTTTTTGGTCCTCTTTTTAATGATTCTCAGGGTAATTTGCACGTTGCAAGTGTGTACGCTGGTAGCAATTGTTTACAGCTTAAAGGTCAGGAGATTATTGCCGAGCTGCAGAATCTGTTGAGATTGTTGACTCTTTGCATGTTTTTCTCTAAAAAGCCATTTCCGGTGTTCCTTGAAGCTGCTGGGTATTCTCTTGATGATGTTCTTCTTCAGAAGCCGAAAGCAGGGGTATGCTTCATTTCCCTATAAAGCCTGCAGCGATCTATCTAGTTGGCCTTTAATATTTCTCTTCATCTGTTACTGTAAATAGTTTGGTTTGTTAGGTTGCTGTTGTTTTTAATTAGCTGGTTTAGGTTGTTTTGAATTAGTGATTGCTTTCTACTTGATATTGTTCTTTTAATCTCTCCCAAATATCTGTTTTCTGGGGTTATTGTGCTCTGTGGAAAATTAAATTCAAATTGTTGCTAAGTTCAAGGCTTGGTTGTGAAGTTTATAAGGATGCAAGGAGACAACAGTAGTATCTATAAGATGTTCTTTCTTTCTTTGGGTGGTTGTACCTGCCCCTGGACCTAATTATTCTTAATCAACTTGTACAGTTGTGGGAATTGTGAAAAGGATTAGCCTTTCTAATTTATTAATTCTCATGATAAACATCATTAATATTCAGTCTGTTGAAAGAATGATAGAGCAAGTTTTTTTCCTCTAACTATCTTGATATGTTTGCAGATTTTGAAGCCTGCTTTCACAATTATACATGATAAAAATTTGAAATATTTCCTTCTACTGATTCGTGGTACACATAGCATCAAAGACACACTAACAGCCGCGACAGGAGCTGTGGTCCCTTTCCACCATTCAGTTTTACATGATGGTGGTATAAGCAATTTAGTACTAGGATATGCACATTGTGGAATGGTTGCTGCAGCTCGATGGATTGCTAAACTGAGTACTCCTTCCCTTCTTAAGGCACTTGCTGAATATCCAGATCACAAACTTAAGGTGATTATCAAGTTTCCTAACTGAAGTATCATATTAATGTTTCTTCTTTGCTTTGTGGAGTTTTTCGACCTCATTTGCATTTAGTCTAACTCTTCTAATATTTAATACAAGAAGAGATTCAACAATCTTCTAGTTCTACTCAATTTGGAAGAGTGGCAAACTGCATTATAATTTCTAACAAATATAACTCACCATTTCTGTGTATAAGAATAGCATCCAAGTCAGAAAAAAGCAATCATACTGTTTGTTAAGTTGCAATAACTAATTGCTGTAAGCTTACTGACGGATCATGTTTGTGGTTACACATTGATAATCGGACATATGTGTCAGAGATATACTCAACAATGCAGATTTACATGTTGCAGAATTTTCCCATTATAGGCATTCCCGTTGATTATTCACTTTTGATATTCAGATTGTTGGGCATTCGCTTGGTGGCGGTACTGCAGCGCTACTAACCTACATTCTTCGAGAGCAGAAGGAGTTGTCATCTAGTACTTGTGTGACATTTGCCCCAGGCATGTACTTAATATTTGTAATAAATAGAAGTAGACATGTGATCTGGGTTATGAAGATTTTTATTGCAAAGATGCCTTAATCTGCCTTGTCTGCAGCTGCTTGTATGACATGGGATTTAGCTGAATCAGGAAAGCATTTTATTACTACTATTGTTAATGGATCAGATTTGGTGCCAACATTTTCAGCTGCTTCTGTTGATGATCTTCGCTCTGAGGTGCTTCAATTTGCCATCAACAATTCTTTATTATTATTTATCTTCTAAACAAGATTTTTACATTTTAGAATTGTTAAATCAGGTTACGGCATCATCGTGGCTTAATGATTTGTGGGATCAAGTTGAGCATACCAGAGTCTTAAATGTTGTTTATCGATCAGCAACTGCTTTAGGATCTCGTCTACCATCTATAGCTAGTGCAAGGGCCAGAGTTGCTGGTGCTGGTGCACTTATACGCCCGGTCTCTAGCAGCACTCAGGTAAAGATCTTATACACTTATTTGTGATGCAACAGCCATATTAGTTGTTTCAAACCCGCATTAATTGAATTTTAGAAATTTTGCTGTGATATCTTCGCACGTGATATCTTGTTGCATACTTCTGTCGTCCTATTCAATGCCCTTGTTCTGCAGATTGTTTGAGGTCTTGCCTTGTACATTGTAGGTTGTAATGAAGCGGGCAAAGAATGTCGCTAAAGCAGTTGCCAGGACACGATCATCGTTAACATCATGGTCATGTATGGGACCACGTCGTCGATCTGTCATGCCATCATCAACCTCCATAGTAGAGGCGCTGCCAGAAGCTTCTGTAGTGAGAAAGGGTTCTGAAGCTCTTGTTACTGAAGTCCAATCTGGAGACTCGATAGAAATCAAATTAGAGTGTAGTCTGAGTAGTGACTCAGGGCATGATGACACAGAGGAAGATGAACCACTTATTTCTCATGATAGAGTTGTGTCTTCATCTGCCATGGAGGATGTTACTGAAGGTGAATTGTGGCGGGAACTGGAGAAGGAGCTTCAGAGGCAGGAGGATGAAGTTGCTATTAGAGCACAGGAAGAAGAAGAAGAAGCTGCTGCAAGAGAAATTACTGAAGAAGAGAATGTTCTGGCAAATGCAACTGAAACAAAGAACACCATTTCTCCAACAGATGTAGAAAACCACCGGTTCTATCTCCCTGGCAGAATAATGCATATGGTTACTATCCCATCAAGTGAAACTGCTAATTTAGATGATGATGAGCACACGTTCGAACATGTTGGTATATATGAGACTCCTAGAGAACTGTACAGTAAAATCCGTCTATCAAGAACAATGATCAATGATCATTACATGCCTATGTATAAGAGAATGATGGAATTGTTGATCAGTGAACTTGAAAAAAATGAAGCTTGTAGTTGTCTTCTACTGGAACAATGAATATACTATAAAAGAATTTACAGCATTTATACATACCAGAGCTGAATCTAATCATTCATACAATGATGTGCTGAATTTGATGAATATGAGCTTCTGTGCTGTCAGTCATTATTTGCTAATAACTGGTTTAAGGGACGTAGTGTCTCCAAAGATGCAGGTTGTCATTGATAGGAATTGCTATAGAAATTGTATTATTTACTAAATCAGTAAGTACATTAAAGGAATACCTCCTGGAAAGGTAGTTTTCAGGCCGATACAATAGCAATATTTCCAATAAGAAGTAGAATACCCCCCTTCATGTTATACAGCTCTTCCTATATTCCCTGTACCTTCTTTATACACAATCTCTCACCATAACTAACTTATAACAACCTATCTATGTAGCATGTGCCCCTTTTATCATCTTACCCCTACGGATGTAGGTTTGGATGGGCTTGGTGGGCTGTGTAATGTTGATACTAGTAGGCTGATCACTATGAAGGGTGCTAACGGTTCCCTCCTTCTCATGAAGCACCATGTCCTAAAGGTGAATGGAAGGATATTGCCGCTTTATAAATTCTACATTCTCCCAAGTTGCCTCTTCTGCTGGTCTATATTGCCCCTTTATAAATTCTGCATCCTCCCAAGTTACCTCCCAAGTTATATAAGCTATTAAAGGATACTGCTCCCTTCGGACTTAGAAATTCGTGAAGCTAAGATTGCCTCCGGCTCAGCCACATTGCCCTGATCTACCTCCAACCCTTGGGGAAGGTTTTGCTCCACCGAATGGTTGCCCAAGGCCCTCTTCAATTGTGAGACATGGAAAACCGGATGAACTTTGGATGAAGGAGGAAGTTGTAACCTATAGGCAATTTGTCCCACTCTCCCAATTATCTTAAAAGGTTCGTAGTATCTTGCTGTCAATTTAGGGCAGATCCTCCTTGCTACTGTGATCTGTCTATGGGGTCTTAGCTTAACAAAGACTAAGTCGCCCACCTGAAAATACACTTCCCTTTTATGATTATCAGCTGATTTCTTCATTATAGATTGTGCTCTTATTAAGTTGTGCTTTAGTTGACGTAGTGCTTCATCTCTATCAACCAAAGCAAGAGCTACAGATTCCACTTGAGTCTCTCCTTGAGTGAAATGTAGCAAGGTAGGGGGTAGACGACCATACACAATTTCAAAAAGAGTTCACCCAGTCGAAACATGGTAATTTGTATTATACCAGTATTCAACCTATGCTAGCCAATTAGACCAATTTTTAGGTTGTTCAGATGTGAAGCAACAGAGATAAGTTCTAGGCACCTGTTGATCAATTCGGTCTATCCATCCGTTTGAGGATGGTAAGAGGAACTCAACTTCAAAGTTGTCCCTTGTAACTTGAACAAATCCTTCCAGAAATTGCTAGTAAAAAGTGGATCTCTATCACTTAGAATGGAGCTAGGGACTCCATGTAATCGCACGAAGTCACGAATAAAAACTTCAGCCACAATCTTAGCCGTGTAGGGATGTTTGAGAAGTGAAAAATGGGCATACTTAGACAAGCGATCAACTACCACCAAAATCACCTCATAACCGTGAGACTTAGGAAGACCTGTAATGAAGTCCATGAAAATTTCCTCCCAAATCAGATGTGGTATGGGTAAGGGCTGAAGTAGGCCAGCTGGGGACATGGCCAAGTATTTATGTTTCTGACAAATGGCACATTCACGCACAAATTGCTGGACAGCAGTCTTCATTCCCAACCAAAACAGTCCACCAGCCAACCTTTTGTAAGTTTTTAGGAAACACGAATGCCCTCCTAAAGGTGAAGCATGATACTCGTATAAAAATTGAGGGATTAGCACTGAGGTGGATGATAGTACTAACCTGTTTTTGTAAAACAGCAAATCATCTTTGAAATGGAAGTCAGGTTTAGAGCTAGGATCTGTCTTAAGTGTTGTCATAATTGAGTGTAGGTCCGAATCCTCCTTGAGCTCTCTTCAAACTACATCCAAATCAAGCCAAAATGGAGCTGAAATTGCTGAAAATAATAGCTTGTCATCTTCAACCCTTGATAAAGCATCTGCTGCCCCATTTTGTTTTCCCGGTCAGTAGATTACCTCAAAATCCAATCCCAACTTAGCTTGCCAACATTGTTGATCTATGGAGGGAATTCGCTGATCCAACAAGTGCTTCAAACTTTTATGGTCAGTGTAGACCTTGAAATGCCTTCCGATTAAGTAGTGTTTCCAATGTTGAATAGCCATAACTACTGCCATAACTTCCTTCTCATAAACTGATTTATCATAAGTAGATTCAGCCAGAGCCTTGCTGAAAAAAGCTATTGGTCGGCCCTCTTGCACAAGGACTACCCCTAACCCTCTTCCCGAAGCATCACATTCTAGGGAGAATTCTTTGGCGAAATCGGGCAAAGCCAAGACAGGCGCTGAAGTCAACTTCTTTTTCAATTCTTCAAAGGCTTCTTGAGCCTCATTTTCCCAGCTGAAACCATCTTTCTTAGTAAGTTCCGTAAGAGGTTTAGCAACCTTTCCATAGTCTTTGACAAACTTTCTATAATATCCGGTGAGACCTAAGAATTCCCTCACCCCTTTGACGTTCTTAGGAATAGGCCACTCCAAAATGCTTTGGATCTTCGAGAGATCCATTGCTACCCCTTCATATGATATGATGTGGCCTAAGTACTCCATCGATTACTGCCCAAAAATGCATTTCTTCTGATTTTCCATAAGTTGATTATCCAACAGCAATTGAAGCACACAAGTTAGATGCTCCAAATGTTGATCCCAATCTGCACTGTATATTAAAATATCGTCAAAGAAAACTAAGACGAATTTTCGTAAGAGAGGCTTGAAAATTGAGTTCATGGTAGATTGGAAAGTTGCGGGTGCATTCATGAGGTCGAAGGGCATCACTAGATATTCGTAATGTCCCTCATGGGTTCGAAACCCTGTTTTACAAGTGTCCTCCTCTCTAACACGGATCTGATGAAATCCGAACTTTAAATCCACCTTAGAAAAGTATTTAGCCCCATGTAATTCCTCCATTAGCTCATCCACAACTGGAATGGGGAATTTATCTGGAACCGTGAGCTTGTTTAAAGCGCGGTAATTGACACACATATGCCAAAATGCATCCTTCTTCTTAACAAGGATAACCGGACTTTAAAAAGGGCTGATACTATGCCTTATGACCCCAGTTTCCAGCAAGTTTCGGATCTGCCTCTCAATCTCATCCTTATGATGGTGTGCATGTCTATACGGACGGATGTTCACCGGTTCTGCTCCTTCCTTCATGTGCTTCCTACTTGGCAATAGCGCCTTTATTTCCTGAAAAACTGACCCAAATCTATCCAAGATAACCCTCAATTTCTCTTGTTGATTCTCATCTAAGGTTCTCACTTGATCAGATAAGGTTCTGCCCATTCTCAAAGACCACAACAGCCCTTCAACTTCCAACTCTTAATGCTTCAAAATCTATTGTAATGCATGGGAAGAAGAAGAGTGTATATTGATTCCCTGCAATGTTACTTCAGTACCCTTTCGATCAAATGTCACACATATTCTTCCAATCAACCTTCACTACCCCCAATGTTTCAAGCCATGCAACCCCCAAAATCAAATCAAGCCCTCCTGTACCAAACACATAGGCATTCACCCGTAACTCCTCATTCAGCTCCAACTAAATTTCCTTGCAAACCCCTTGTGAAAAGAAACGATGCCCATCCCCAACCTCACACCAAACATTCTAGTTGATGTAACAGTTAGGTCCATAGCTTGAACCAATCTCTTAGACACAAAATTGTGGCTAGCACCACTATCTACCATAATAACAATTAGCATGTCATTCAACTTACCTATTAAAACCATCGATTTCGGGGGTGAGGATTGATTCCCATCCAATTCCCTGAACTCCACCGAATTGCACACCAATTCCCAATCTTCTTGCTGTTCCACTGCCATTGGCACCCCTGACTGCTGTCTCCCTCTACAGCTTCATCCCCCTCCCAAACTATCAGCCTATATTCTTTATCTGGACAGCGATGGAGAGGGCCGAAGATCTGGCCACATTTAAAACACAACCCTTTTGCTCTCCTTTCCATAAGCTGATCATAAGATAAATTGCGTGTGCCTCTCCACTTCGGATTCATGGTTCAGTGACTATCAGTGGTGGGACCTCTCTGTTTATTGGGTATCTCCTTCAATTCATTTTTTATGTTTCCCACTGCATGGGTCGGCTGAGTGGGTCGATAAGTGTATGAATTTCCTGTTCGATGCCCAGAGTTTGCATGATAACCCTCGGTTCTTCTCCTTCCCTCTCCTGGTCGAATCACGCCCTCACCGATCAGTTCCATTTCGACCTTCCTCGCTATCGAAATGAGCCGAACTCGGGTTGGCAGGTTGTGGGTCAGAACACGATTCTTCACTTCCTCACGCAAACCACCCAAAAAACAACTCATATACCATTCATCTGGGAAGTTGCCAATCTGTGATGTCACTCTCAAATTCGTCAATGTAGTCGTCGACCGTACCTCGCTAGGAGACTGACTTCAGCTGCTCAATCAGATCGCCCTCGTCCTTTCCTCCATAACGTTTGAACCTTTCCCACGTCATACGTGGATCGAACTCCCGAAGGTTCATGAACCAGTACAGAGTTGCTCCTTCCATGCTAATCTGGACCATCGGCAAACGCAACTCAGGAGGAATATCGTCAATCATAAAGTATGATTCAGCTAGGGTAACCCATGCAAACGGGTCGTCCCCATTGAACGTGGGAAGGTCAACTCGACGAGCTGCGTTCCTATACTCCTTCCATGCACGTTCAGTAGCAGCCGATGAAGCGTGTTCATGATGTCAATGATTACCGAGACCTTGCAACCCACCTACGGGTGCGTTCCCACCCTCCGAATACGTAGGGTGCGCCCCCCTATCATTACCGGCTGAAGAAGACGCGTGCGCATGGTGAGCAAACCCCGGAGGTACCTCTCCTTCATTCACATGCTGTTTCTGTCAGTTTTTGGCCAACAATGACTGAAACCCGTCTCTCAATTCCGACTGCAACAGACCTTGAGACTTAGCTAATGTCTCAACGCTAGCCATCAGAGAACTGAGCTGCGTCCGTAGGTCCTTAAGGGTAGTGTCGTGCGATTTCACCATTCCCTCTTGGGCTGAAAGGGATGATTCCTGCCTCTTAAGAGAAGCCTCTACTGCAGATACTCTAGCCTCCATTCTAGTGTGCATACAATCTCTCCCTACTTGATCTCAAAATGAAAGCACCAATTGATAGGAATTGCTATAGAGATTGTATTATTTACTAAATCAGTAGGTACAGTAAAGGAATACCTCCTGGAAAGGTAGTTTCTAGGCCAATACAATAGCAATATTTCCAATAAGAAGTAGAATGCCCCCCTCATGCTATATAGCTCTTCCTATATTCCCCGTACCCTCTTCATACACAATCTCTCACCATAACTAACTCATAACAGCCTATCTATGTGGCATGTGCCCCCTTTACCATCTTACCCCTACGGATGTAGGTTTGGATGGGCTTGGTGGACTATGTAATGTTGATACTAGCAAGCTGATCACTAGTAGGCTGATCACTAGTACTAACAGGCTGGTCACTATGAAGGGTGCTAACACAGGAGGAGATTCGAATTATACTTTTCAGTTCAAGATGGAAAAACATTTCTGATTTAGGTTACTTGCATACTTCTTAGGAGTGAAAGTGTTGATGAAGGAATCATTATTTCTCAAGAAAAGTATGGTCGAGAGATCTTGAAGAGGTTCAAGATGGAAAGATCAAAACCTACGGTTACACTACTTGCTGTAAATGATAAGCTTCCAATGCTTGATGGTTAAACCAAAGTTGATGCATCTAAATTCAGAAGCATTGTGAGATGTATGCTATACCTATTAGCTACAAGACCTGATATAATTTTTGCCGCAAGCTCACTATCAAGGTTTACGTAGGCCCCAAGCAAATTACACCAAAGAGGAACAACTGACTTTGGCCTCAGTTTCTAGAAGAACGAGAGTGATGAGCTACAGGGGTTTGCAAATAGTGATTGTGTAGGAAGTTCTGATGATGACAAAAGTATTTCAGATTATGTTTTTACTTTTAGAAGTGGAGTGTTAGAATTGATTTGTTTCTTAACTAAAGTTAGTTAACAAATTTGTAATTTATCTATATCAGTTTACCTGTACATGGGACTAATTACAGTTTTAGATCAGATCCTAGTTATTCTAGATAGAATATAGATTAAATAATTTAGTAGAATTGAATCCTTTTCTACTGTTTTAGCTATATAAGCAGATACTAATGCATTCAAACATAGTTTCTGAAAAGGAACAGTTTTTCTTTTTTCTGTGCCTATTTCAATGTCAATATACCAACCCATCTAAATCTGGTACGCTTAAATGGCATAAAAAAAAATCACTATCACTGCTGCTTTTTGGAGCTTAATAAAGGAATATTGGAACACCTACTATACTGTTCTCATTTTTGTGTTCAGCTACTTAGTATAAGAGAAAGGATAGGATGGTTTTTCACCTTGAACCACTGCAATTCCCGTTGCATCTGTAAAGCTGCACCAGCAATTCTGTTTGATGGCTCCAACTTTCCTGCCAAATGCAAGGCGCTGTTTTTAAAATTGTCCACGCGACAAAAGACAGCATATTTTAGTGAACGGATTTGGTATACGAGGTTAAAAACTTTTTCCTGCCGGTGTAGGACTGCCAAAAGAAAAATGTCCCGTGAATCATCATCACGGAACCAAAGAGCGTCTGGAAAGGCTTTGAGAATTTCATTAACCAACTCGTGAATTCCCTCTTTAGCAGCCATAAAAAGTGCAGACTTGTATAGGCTCTCATCTGTTGACTCTCCTAATTCTATGATTTCAGCACATAAGGCCTTGGCAAGCTCAAGGCTGTGTGAGTGCATCAATTTTTTCTTATACAAGTTCTTGAGAAATCCAATTTGTCTAGGCTCTTCAACATCTCCATTTCTGAACAAAAATGCACAACCTTTTAAGGAGATACCTGAGAACACGGGACAGAACAGAGTTAACCATCATGCAACAATAAAACATGGCATACACTCTAGCTGGTTGCATATCACAATTGAATGAGGATTCTGCAACTGACTTTTATACAACAAGCTCCCCAAATAGCCAAGCTGACTTCCACTTGCAAAAGCATGAGGCTTTCGAGCTAATCTGTCTAAGGCAGTTAAGTTTTTGTAGTCTCGTTCAGAAGCTAAGCTGGGATTTTCCTTTAACAGAGAAAGTGCTATATCTGCGCATACCAAAAAAAAATGACAAAATCCTAAAACAGAACAAGGACTTGAAAGCTGAGTTACAAGCTTTATAGTCACACAATTAAAAGCAGGATAATTACTTCTCAATGTAACAAAACAGGGAAGGAAACATAGAGCAGGAAAATCAATTGTCTAGTACCGGATAGCTTCTCTTCTTAACATTAATTTGATTAAAATTTGCCAGCTGTAGTAGATTTATTCTTTTGTGCCAATCACTTAGACTTTATGGATAAAGTAAAACATAGCTAATTGATGGGAGATCACAAACATATCAACCATAAAATTGTGATTGCACACACCATAAAAATCAGCAACAATCAAAAAGCTGAGAAGCATAGCACCGCTGCTGCCGCTTAGTTGTCCATAATCTTCAAAGCGAGCCTTTGATAGAAGGAACCAAACAGTTTCCTTATGTGCGAATTGGGCAGCCCGATGAAGTGGTGTAAAATTATAGCTGTCTTGAACCTCCAGCAATCCTGGATTCTTCATCATCAAAATCTTTGCAGCATCTGTATGTCCAACAATACCAGCACAGTGAAGTGGGTTTCCTTGATCCGAGTACCCTCTCATTTCCAGAGACTCAGGGGGCATTTTATCGACAAGTTTTTTAATAAATTGCTTGGAAAGGCCTCTACGAATTGCGATATGGAGAGCATTACTGCCATACAAAGTAACCCTAGCAGTCATTGCCTCAGGTTCCCTGTCAAAAATACTCTCTACAAATTTCCAATCACTCCTTATCACAGCTCTGTATAAATGCAGCCAGCGGACAGAGTCCTTGTTTATCTTCACTGGTCCTAACAGTTTTTTCACCGCAAAAGCATATCCAATTACATATCAACCTCAATCCAATTCCAATGAATCGCACAAAATAGAAGCTAAAAAACTTAAAGAAAGAACCTAACTTCAAAAGATTACCGGGTTTTTTCTCTGGTTCATGAGATGTGTCTTCATTGTTCGACTTTTTAACTTCAACTGGTTTATTGGTTTCCGTTGCACAAGCATCGATAATTTCTTCATGTGTCGGAAAACTAATGTTGATCTCTTGAAATCGCGATTTTGGCTTTGAATAGACAGAAGGACGCAGTTCACCACCAGAAGAGCCAAGCTTAGGAGACCGTGAACTGGATTTTTGGACTTGGTCAACTGGGTCAGGTAAAGCGTCGTTCTTGGCACTGGTTGACCCTTCTTCTTCCAATTCCATGGTAAATGGCTCAGGATCCACTTCAGTAGAGTTGAGAAATTTGGGAGTTGCGATTACTTTTCTGTGGACATTCGTAGATGTATACAATTTTTTTAAAATTTGTTTAAAAAGTGAAATAAAGAGAAGAAAGTAATTTATTCAAATTTATAGAATTTAAGAACTCATAGCATATAATTGAAATAATTGATAATTTAAGAGTTTTTCGAAACAAGAAATTTATAATAACCGCTATTGTTACTTTTTGTTGTTAATATTACGTAGATTGAAATGAATTTATACTTAAATGAGTTTCAATAATCTTTATTTCTTAAGTTTAATGAGGCTGAAGCACAATGATAAAGGCCCAAACAAACTCCATGTGATCTAGTAACATCACTTACTGGGCCTGGCCTGTGATTAGGTTCCTTTTCTGTCGTACTCGTAAAGCCCCTCCTCTGCTCTCCTTTTCATGAATTCCGGCATATCAAATCAGCCCTCTCTTAAATGCTTATTGTAATCTCTCTCATCAATAAATTGATACAATAAAATATCAATAAATATAATATTTTTTATTTATGATTCCTACCTTATTTCATAAACTAAATTAATAATTTTCATATATTAGTAAAATAAAAAGATCTTTTATTTAATTATATAAGATTATTCATATCATAAATTTGTAAAATTTTCCTTTTAATTTATATTTAGTTGAATCTTATTTCATTACAATAAATATAATAAACACTTTTATATTTAATTGTTTAGATTGATAAAGTATAATAAATTTTTAATTAATTAAACATGTGACTAGTTAATTATAAATACATTTTATAAAGTATCTGATTTAATTAATATATTTCATGTTATCTTAATGTTATTAATTTATACTGTAAGTCCATGCGTTCAGGTAACAATAAATTCAATCTATATGACATGAGACCCTATATTTAATTATTTATACATCATAAGTACGTCTGGAGATAGATCTCATAGTTGCAGCTTGAAGATTTTTCCAATCCAAAAGATAAGATAACATAAACACCAATAACTTGAAAAAAAAAGCTAGAAAATTGCTTCTTTACCTAACAGATGAAAAATGCTAGGACCAAATGTTGTAGACACCATCTTGACTACGGGGTGAAATTGTAATAGCCCAAAAAAAAACACAGGGAAGCAAGCAAACAGGCCAATTAGAACTGCAATTCATTTCACTTTATGGAAGAGAAGGATGTGAAGTGATGAGCTAAAGGCTACAAGCAGGGAGGGAGCCAAAAATTGAAGAAAGGAGGGCCCAAATATTTAATTTTTTAAAAATTTGGGAGGGCCCAATGTACTATTGATCCCTAAATAACTCCGCCCTTATATATATATTAATTAATTAAAAATAAAGAATATTTATTTTTTAAAATTTTGAAGGGCCCAGTGCACCACTGGGCCTCATGTACCTCCGTCAGTAGCTACAAGCACTGATGTTATTGAGATATAATGAAGAGTTAAAATTGATCTTTTGAGGTATTAAGAATGTCTGATAAGCGATGATGGGAATAGTTGATTGATAAGGATAGATAAACAATATAGTTGATAGTAGTAAGAAATCTTCCTTGGAGAAAAAAAATTATTATTTACACCGAATAAGGTTAAGTTGACCAGATGGTTTACTTTTAAGAATGAACGAAAATGGAATAAATTAAAAGTAAATGTTGGAGTTCTATTCCTAACGAAAACTCAAGCGTAAGATGTAGAATATGCTACTGAGAGTGAGCGTATGCATTTTGTTTGAGGTAAAGTATCCGACTATGTGATTGGATTCTTGAATTTGAGGCGTCACTCTTGCTAATGTGAGGAGAACTTAGGCCCACATTACATTATATGAAAATATGTTCTGGGAATACAAATTGATTTGATGAGTGTGTTACCAACACAGGAAGTTAAGTTTGTGAATAAATTAAAATGAGTGGATAAATTAGTAAGAATGGTTCGACATTGCAATAAGTTAATGTGAAATCAAAGGAAATTGTACGAATGGAAGAATCAGTCAAGAAAATAAGTCAATTGAGAAATTAACAAAAATATGAGATAATATTACATCATTGAGGAACTAAGTACATAAGGAATTACGAAAACTAATCATGGGTATATAGGGTTTTAGCAATATTTGTTAGAGTTACCAATACTCCCGAAAGTGTCATGGTATTGAAGAATATAGTGATCCAATTTTGTTTGGATTAATTAGTGACTATGATCATAGATGGGATCTTGAATGTATTCGAAGAGTTGAAAAGAATATTTTGATTACTTAAAAAAATCTGCAGTTTTGAATGAATATGAAATTCTGTTTGTGCATTAAAGTGAAAGCTATACGTATCATATTTTGTTACATGATGCATTTCATTTAATGCATGTTTTGATAAAGGTGTTGTGATCAGAGTAGCCAGTCTAAAAGAGCTTTATGCTCAGAATTCTGCACGTAGAGCTTTGCTCTGTGATTTCTGTTTCTGACTGAGCCTAATTGTTAGCCCCGATTTTTTTTTTATGATTAATTAAGCATGATTAGATTAAGTAAAGTAAATTAGCATTAATTAAGTTGACATTGATTAGTATATGACATAAATGAAGTTAGCTAAGAAATTAAATGAGTTAGATAGCATGCATTTATGATGTTAGTTACATTTAATATGTTAGTGGGCTTGAGTATAAGAAATG
>JANKOD010000192.1:15783359-15807511 GCA_026284645.1 Erythroxylum acuminatum
GACCAATACAATTCAACTCAACCTTTTGAACTTCTATATATGTCTCTATCATTCATCTCATCTTTCAATTATCCTTTTTCGAATCTCACATATATATATTCGAAATCAAATTCAAAATTATAGAAGTATAGTCATCATGAAATTATGATCTCAATTCCACTAACACATTCTTATGGTAGATCATAACTCTTGTCACCTTAATCAAGCAACCACTTTGGTTCTAATTTCATCTTCTTAAGATCATAACAATTTTTGCTTTCCTTACATTCCGCTTGTACACTTTATCTCATCATTTCTACTTATATCCTTATCTTCCTCAAATAAGCCATGATCATACATGTACATCTATATTACATTCGGGGAAATCTCACCACAATGCCATACAATGCATCCCTCACTATAAATATATTGAATCATTATCTGTCATATTTACCCATATACTATTTCTCATTTCCATTTATCTACAACTTTCATTTTCTCAACTTCTGAAAAGGCATCAATCTTCTCACTAATTCCATTAGCTTGAACTCTGATTAAATGCCTATGCGTGTGACTTATACACATGCGACCCAGACTAGGGATCAGTCGCTGCTGCATGCTAAGACATGTTCACAATGCATGTACCCTGAGACATAATTCGAAAACACCCATGTAAGATCCTAATTCTGGTGCTCTGATACCACCTCTGTTGGATCCCGTTTTCGGAACCCAACTCCTCCTCTCTAACACGGATCTGATGAAATCCGGACTTTAAATCCACCTCAGAGA
This sequence comes from Erythroxylum acuminatum, assembly GCA_026284645.1. Lineage (NCBI taxonomy): Eukaryota > Viridiplantae > Streptophyta > Magnoliopsida > Malpighiales > Erythroxylaceae > Erythroxylum > Erythroxylum acuminatum. The sequence goes on from JANKOD010000192.1 coordinate 15,784,128, forward strand.
AGTATTTAGCCCCATGTAATTCCTCCATTAGCTCATCCACAACTGGAATGGGGAATTTATCCGGAACCGTGAGCTTGTTTAAAGCGCAGTAATCGACGCACATACACCAAGATCCATCCTTCTTTTAGACAAGGATAACCGGACTTGAAAAAGGGTTGATACTATGCCTTATGACCCTAGTTTCTAGCAACTATCAGATCTGCCTCTCAATCTCATCCTTATGATGGTGTGCATGGCTATACGGACGAATTTTCACCTGTTCTGCTCCTTCCTTCAAATTAATCGCATGATCATGCTTCCTACTTGGCGGTAGCGCCTTTATTTCCTGAAAAACTAACCAAAATCTGTCTAAGATAACCCTCAATTTCTCTTGTTGATTCTCATCTAAGGTTCTCACTTGATCAGATAAGGTTCTACCCATTCTCGAAGACCACAACAGCCCTTCAACTTCCAACTTTGATGCTTCAAAATCTGCTGTAATGCATGGGGAGAAGAAGAGTGTATATTGATTCCCTGCAATGTTAGTTTAGTACCTTTTCGATCATATGTCATACACATATTCTTCCAATCAACCTTCACTACCCCAATGTTTCAAGCCATGCACCCCCCAAAATCAGATAAGGCCCTCCTGTATCAAACACATAAGCATTCACCCAAGACTCCTCGTCATTCAGCTCCAACTTAATTCCCATGCAAACCCCTTATGAAAAGGAACGATGTCCATCCCCCAACCTCACACCAAACATTCTAGTTGATGTAACAGTTAGGTCCATAGCTTGAACCAATCTCCTAGACACAAAATTGTGGCTAGCACCACTTTCTACCATAATAACAATTGGCATATCATTCAACTTACCTATTAAAACCATCAATTTCTGGGGTGAGGACTAATTCCCATCTAATTCCCTGAACTCCACCGAATTGCACACTAATTCCCAATCTTCTTGCTGTTACACTGCCATTGGCACCCCCTGACTACTCTCTCCCTCTTCGGCTTCATCCCCCTCCCAAACTATCAGCCTATATTCCTTATCTAGACAGCGATGGGGAGGGCCGAAGGTCTGGCCACATTTAAAACACAACCCTTTTGCTCTCCTTTTCATAAGCTGATCATAAGATAAATTGCGCGTGCCTCTCCACTTTGGATTCATGGTTCGGTGACTATCAGTGGTGGGACCTCTCTGTTTATTGGGTATCTCCTTCAATTCATTTTTTATGTTTCCCACTGCATGGGTCGGCTGAGTGGGTTGATACGTGTATGAATTTCCTATTCGGTGCCCAGAGTTCGCATGATAACCCTTGGTTCTTCTCCTCCCCTCTCCTGGTTGAATCACGCCCTCACCGATCAGTTCCCTTTCGACCTTCCTCACTAACAAAATTAGCCGAACTCGGGTTGGCAGGTTGTGGGTATGAACACGATTCTTCACTTCCTCATGCAAACCACCTAAAAAACAGCTCATATACCATTCGTCTGGGAAGTTTCCAATCTGTGACGCCACTCTTTCAAATTCGTCAATGTAGTCGTCGACCGTACCTCGCTGGGAAACTGACTTCAGCTGCTCAATTGGATCACCCTTGTCCTTTCCTCTATAACGTTTGAATAAGGACCGTTTAAACCTTTCCCACGTCATACGTGGATCGAACTCCCAAAGGTTCATGAACCAGTACAGAGTTTCTCCTTCCATGCTAATCTGGACCATCGGCAAACCAACTCAGGAGGAATATCGTGAATCATAAAGTATGATTCAGCTCGGGTAACCCATGCAAACGAGTCGTCCTCATTGAAAGTGGGAAGGTTGACTCGACAAGCTGTGTTCCTATAGTCCTCCCATGCACGTTCAACAGCAGCCGATGAAGTGTGTTCATGATTTCGATGATTACTGAGACCTTGCAACCCACCTGCGAGTGCGTTCCCACCCTCCGAATAAGTAGGATGCGCCAATCTATCATTACCAGCTGAAAAAGATGCGTGTGCATGGTGAGCAAACCCCGGAGGTACCTCTCCTTCATTCACATGCTGTTTCTGTGGGTTTTTGGCCAACAATGACTGAAACCCGTCTCTCAATTCCAACTGCAACAGACCTTGAGATTTAGCTAATTTCTCAACGCTAGCTATCAGAGAACTGAGCTGCGTCCGTAGGTCCTTAAGGGTAGTGTTGGGCGATTTCACCATTCCCTCTTGGGCTGAAAAGGATGATTCCTGCCTTTTAAGAGAAGCCTCTACTGCAGATACTCTAGCCTCCATTCTAGTGTGCATACAATCTCTCCCTACTTGACCTCTTAATGAAAGCACCAATTGATAGGAATTGCTATAAAGATTGTATTATTTACTAAATCAGTAAGTACAGTAAAGGAAATACAATAGCAATATTTCCAATAAGAAGTAAAATACCCCCTCATGTTATACAGCTTTTCCTATATTCCCCGTACCCTCTCTATACACAATCTCTCACCATAACTAACTCATAACAACCTATCTATGTGGCATGTGCCCCCTTTACCATCTTACCCCTACGAATGTAGGTTTGGATGGGCTTGGTGAGCTGTGTAATGTTGATACTAGCAGCCTGATCACTAGTAGGCTGATCACTATGAAGGGTGCTAACAGTCATGGTAAAACAATCTCTGACAAACTTGAGCTGAAGCCTTTAGGTGCAAACTGGGTTAACAGGTTACAGAATGGAGTATGGTATGCCTTTCTGAAAATGGTTTGCAGTGGAAGTACAATGCTGAAGATGATTAAATTTATTGGCTTCTTTTTCCCTTATAATCAGATTGTTGATAGTTCATAAGCAACTCTTGGTACTTGCTACTTGTTCTTTTAGCTTTTCCAACAGTTATGAGTATTGACTCGTTACCCTGTGGAGAAATAAATTCCTAAAGGATTAGGTTTATGAAACAATATTTTACCTCTAGGATTTTTTCTATGTTGTACTGAAGTTATATTTAGACCATATGAAAGATAGATGAAGAAGAGCATTGATTTGTTTGTGTATTGCTATAAAAGATTTGTACAACTATTTATACAAGTGATGAAGGTATAAACATGGAAATATAATTACATAGTAGAAGATTCTAAGGCTAAAATTATGTTGCTGAAATCATGGAGTTGACTTTTGTGACTGAATCAAAGGCATGCGTTATCATCCCCCTTCAAGCTCAAGGTTGACGCAATAGTGAGCTTGTCTCGTAGTTGGCAAAAATCTGTGATAGATAAGGGTTTGGTCATGACATCTACAATCTGTTCCTTGGCGGAAATGTGTCAAACGAGAAGAGATTTTTTTGGTAACCAAATCACAAACAAAATAAATATCGATTTCAATGTATTTGGTGCGAGCATGAGCAACTGGATCAGCAGTGAGGTAAGTGGCACCAAGATTGTCACACGAAAGTGTTGGTGGTGGGGTGGAAAGACCAATTTCACGAAGAAGTTATGTAATCCAACATACTTCAGCTGAAGCAAGTGCAATACTCCGATATTCAGCTTCAGTACTGGAGCGAGCAACTGTACGTTGTTTCTTGGCACTCCAAGAAATAAGATTAGGACCCAGGTAAACACAATAACCAAAGGTGGAGTGACGATCATCGGGACATCTGACCCAGTCAGCATAAGAGTAGGCCGCGAGGGTAAGTGTTGGTGATTTGAGAAAGTGTAAACCGTGAGAGATGGTGGAACGTAGATACCGGAGGATTCTCTTAATGGCTGTCCAGTGAGCATCAGTAGGACAATACAGGAATTGGAAGACCTTGTTGACTGCAAATTGAATATCAGGACGGGTAAGGCAAAGGTATTAGAGTGCACTAACGGTTCTTCTGTATTCAGTTGGGTCAGAAAGTGGTATTCCATGGTTTTTGGAGAGGGGTAAGGTAGGAGTCATTGGAGTTGGTGTGGGTTTAGTTTGATCAAGGTTTGTACGAGAAAGGAGGTCTTTGGTATATTTTGTTTGGGTAAGGAGAAGGTCATTTGATGTGGTAGTGGTTTCAATTCCAAGAAAGCAGTGAAGAGGACCCAGATCTTTGATAGAGAAGGTGCTATGTAGATTGTCTATGAGAGTGGTAATGAAGGATTGGGAAGAGCCAGTAACTAGTATATCATTAACACAAACCAACACAAAGGTGGTAGTAGTGGAAGTAGTGTGAATGAAAAGAGAGGTGCCAGATTTGGATTGAGTGAACTAGAGGTCTAGGAGTTGTTGGCTTAAACATTGAAACCAGGCACGGGATGCTTGCTTTAAACCATAAAGAGCTTTATGAAGATGACAAACATAATGAGCATATTGAGGATCGACAAATCTTGGAGGTTGAAGCATGTAAACTGGATCATGAAGATTCCCATGAAGGAAGGCAATGTTGACATCTAGTTGACGGATGGGCCAGGAATTGTAGAGTGCAATGGTGAGAATTATGCGAATGGTTGTTGGCTTGATGACGGGACTAAAAGTGTCAGTATAGTCAATGCCGGGTGATTGGTGATAACCTTTGGCTACGAGACAGGATTTGTAACGATCGATTGTCCCATCAGGTTTTCTTTTAGTTCTAAAGACCCATTTGCATCCTACTATATTGACATTGGGTGGTGGGGGGACAAGAGTCCAGATTTTATTTCGATGGAGAGCGTGAAGTTCTTCTGATATAGCTTGACACCAATGAGAAAATTTTTTGGCTTGTGTATAACAGGTGGGGTCAGGAGGATTAGGAGAGGAGTTGGTAGTATGAAAGGTAACATAATCTGGAAAATTTCGTGGTCTTCTGGTATTTGTGCGAGTGCGGGTTGTTATGGGATGATGGGTTTGTTGAGATGAGTGGTTGGGTAAGGGTTGGTGTGATGATGATTGATGATGAGTAGATGAGGTTTGTATGTGTAATGGTAATGATAAGGTTATTGTGGGAGGTAAGTGTATTTGGGGTGGTGGAGTGGTAAGGTTATTGTATGAAAATTGGGTTTCAATGAAACGAACATGTCGAGAGAGATGGATTTTATGTGTGGTAGGATCAAGACACCGATAACCTTTATGTTGAGAAGAATACCCAAGAAAAATGCATGGTTTGGCCTTAGGAGTGAGCTTATCAGACTGTGTTGAGCCAAGGAAGGGAAAGCAGGCACATCCAAAAACTCTTAGGTGTGTGAGATTAGGTTTGGTACAGAACAGGACTTCATAAGGTGTTTTATTGAGGAGCACTGGTGTAGGGAGAAGGTTGATTAGGTGGACAACTATTGAAAAGGCTTCATACCAGAATGTTTTTGGTAGGTGGGCGTGGGGGAGTAAGGTAAGGCCTGTTTCTGTGATGTGCCTAGTTTTGCGTTCAGCAACACCATTTTGTTGGGGTGTGTGAGGACAAGAGATGTGGTTGATTATGCCATTATTGGATGTATACTGAGCAAAGGGACCCTTGATGAGTTTAGGTGCACCATCAGTTTGCAATACTTTGATTGTGGCAGATAATAGGTTTTCATAGGTGGTTTTAAAATGGCGAAATTGATCAAGAGCTTGTGATTTATGGGTTAATGGATATACCCATGTGAAACGACTATAGTCATCAATAAAAATGATAAAGTATCGATACCCAGAGAGAGATAAAGTTGGGGATGGTCCCCAAATATCACAATGAATGAGTTGTAACAAAGCTGTTGATTTGCGGGATGATGAGAAAAAAAAGGAATTCTAGTACTTTTGCCTTGAAGGCATGAAGTACAAGGTTTTATTACATAAGGTTTATTAGATAGACTTCGAAACAAACTAGAGGTTGTGGTATGGCAGGTATGCCCATGTCATTGATGCCAGATTGCAGGAGGGACCGTTTGAGCAGTAAGAGCAATTGGATTGTGAAAGGTGGTAGGTATCCTCATTGGGTAGAGGTTGCCATGGATGTTACCCTTGAGAAGGGGTGTCTGGGTTTGGAAATCCTTCACAATATAGCCAAAAGGGTTAAATTCAATGGAACATAAATTATCAGTGACAAATTGACCAACAGATAAAAGATTAGTGGTTATTTGTGGAACAAGTAGAACATGATTAAGATAATGAGATTTTGGATGGTGAGTGAGTGTGCATGTGCCAATGGAAGTGATAGAGAGGGCTTTGCCATTACCAACAAGTACTTGATTTGTTCCACTATAGGGCTCGGCATTGTCTAGGAGTTGTGGGTTGGGCGTCATGTGAGCAGAGGCACCAGTGTCAAGAAGCCATTCAGTGATAGTGCTAGTGGTGAGATTAGAAGTATTTGGGTTTTCATTTATGTTCATAGCAGAAAATGCACTATTAAATGTGTTTGGGTTAAGGTATGGTTGGGCATTTCTGGAGTTGAAATATCTAAAACGACTTTAGCAGTTGTGTGTCCCATTTTGTAGCAAATTTGACAAAGGGGAGGTGGATTGGTTTAGTTAGATTTTGTAACAGAGTTGGGCTGAAAAGATGGATGGTGGCCCAAGGGACAAGGTTTAGGTTGGGCTGGATGGTAGTTGAAGTGGGGCTGGTGGGCTTGATAGATGGAGTTTGTGGCTTGGGCTGGAAAAGGAGGGTCTTGGGCTTGGTGGGTTGAATGTGTTAAGTGGGTCGGTGACCCAGAGTGTTGGTGAGGGGCAGATTTAGGGTAACCCGACTGATGTTGGTAATGGGATCGGCGGGAGTGGTAATTCCTGCGGCCACCTCGCCTATGGTTGCTGATGCGTACGGCTACGAAGGCAACTTCAGGGTCGGTTGGAGAAGGTGAGTGATACACCAACAACCGTGGCTCATGAAGGAGAAGCTTGGCTCGAAGCTCAGTAAAGGAAGGTTGAACCTCGCGATTCTCTATGGCGATGACAAAGGCTTCATAGTCGGCTGGTAATCCATTGAGGGCGAGAACAATCAGATCTTCGTCCGGGACTAAGGCTCCTATTACGGTAAGATCCAGCGATATGAAGGACAGAGTGGTGAGATATTCGGAGATGGAGGCATTACCTTTTTTGGTGGTGTGCAATTGGCGACGAAGAAGTGAACGTTGGGTTGTCATCTGCTGTAAGAAGTGGGTTTCTAGTCGAGTCCACAGCTGGTGAGCAGTAGTACAACCGAGGGCCAGAGAGGACACCGCTGGAGACAGAGTAGCGGTTAGCGCACAGTAAACCAAGCCATCATGTTTGTCCTAGTCAAGCGAGGTAGAGTTTGCAGGCGGTGCATTGGTGCCGTCGATGTGTCCCAGTAGGCTGCAGGTACGTAATATTGTCTTAACTTGATTGCTCCAAACAAGATAATTGGAATTGTCTAATGTCGTAGTTATGAAGTTTGTAATGTTCTAAAGAGGAAAGGGTGGTAGTGTTTGTTCTGTTTGTTGTGTGGCCATTGGCATGTGATGAGATTGGTGTGTATGGTAACTGTGTTGAAGAGTCTGTACATGCTGTGGAGTCTGATAGATTCAGGAATGCCTGAAAAAAAAAGTGGTAGTTTGAGAATTGTGAAGACATGAGCTACGTAATTGTCGGAAGTGTTTGGGAAGAGAACTGGATTGTGGGCTCTGATACCATGAAAGATAGATGAAGAGAATTGATTTGTTTGTGTATTGCTATAAAAGATTTGTACAAGTATTTATACAAAAGATGAAGGTATAAACATGGAAATATAATTATACAGTAGAAGATTCTAAGGCTAAAATTACGTTGCTGAAATCATGGAGTTGACTGTTGTGATTGAATCAAAGGCATGCGTTATCACCATATTTGCATGGAAATCAAGCAATGACATTCTTATCAACGCTTCCATTTGTCTTTGTTACTACGGTTAGAAATCAGCTACTGATTACTGTTTCCATTGAAATTCGAAAACGAAACTCATTAATCCCTTTTTTTTTCCAGTTTCCTACAATTTTGTTTCATGGTAATTATGCATACTTTTTGTCTGCTTTGTAAATTGCTAAAACCTCAACATTTGGTATTCTTAAACAGAAGTTTCATAATTCCATGGCAATATTGGCAAGGACCTGACCAGGAGGAGATTCTGTAAAATGTTTTATCGAATTGGCCGACTCCAAGAATGTAGCTTCTTTTGCTATAATCAAAAAATGCATCCAAGTTATCAGCTTCTTGGATACTCGGCAGCCTAGCTTTTCTTCCATTATGCTTGCACCTGTTGTTGCAAAAAAATATTTGAGGATGGTTGTTATATGGTCTCCAATGAATGTGATCCAAAAAGTTGTAAGCTTTATCACCTAAATTCTTTGATGCCAAAGCACTTGTCAACAGTTATGTTTAAGTATTTACAACTGAGCAGAGAACAAGGGATTAGGGGCAGTAGAGGCCTTCGATATATTTCTTGGTATAAAGGAAAAAATCTCTGGTCATCCACACTTTAAGGAGTTCAGAATTGGTTTGCGCTATATACATTACTACTAGCATTCTTTGAGAACTTGAAGCCTTTGTGTTAGCCATCTCTGGTGCTGGTAGCTTTGGTTGAAACTGGTAAATTGTGAGGCTCTTGATGCGAAGGTGGAGCATGAAAGAAGAGACAAATGGCTGATATATCGTCCATTGCAATGCCTCTTCTCTTATACTTCCATGCACGAACAGCATATTCAACCAGCCTTTTTGCTGATTTTTCTTTGTCAGCTGCTAAAGAGACTATCTTGACTGCTTCTTGGTTAGAAACAATGTCCCATACCTGAGCACAATAGAGAAACAACACCCTCAAGCATCAAATGGTCATGCATTACCTAGAATATTCATCTTCGCTTATTCACTTAAATGTTCAAAGATGTTTAGATGCTGTGTATTGCAAATCACGATTATGCATACCCCATCTGTTGCAAGAATCACGAACTGATCTCTGCTTGTTATGTTCCTATGAGTCACATCGGGTACAGAAATGAGCCCAAAATCTTTGACGCAGTAGTCACCTAAAGACCTTGACATTGCTAGTCCTGGCGTCATCCCATTTGGCATCCAAACTCTATACACCCCTGGTTCATCATTTAAACAAAATATTCGACCCCGGGATTGTATGATTCGTTCAGCCTCCTCTGCCAATTAGGACAAACAGTTTAAGTAACAAATGCTTATTCTATCAGAAATTCAGAGAAGGTTCTCAAGTACTCACCGGGTAGATTTGGTTTAAAGTCTACAGTAAGCTGAAGTGCTACCAAACTGCCATCATCAGCAGTGGTCGCCAAAACAGCCCGAGAATCGCCGACGTTTGCTACAACAAGATGTTCTCCCTAAGCAAAGTTTTAGTGCACCAGTAAACTGAATGGATCATAGAGTTTCTGAGCATGACATTAAGGAAAGGAACAAAACAATCAATAGACATACGTGTTTAACGAGAGTTAAAGCTGTAGTGCCACTGGAAAAAGAATCAATCCCTGGATGTAGCTTAAGTTGTTGATCAATGTCTGCATAAGTGTTGATGTACGACTGCTTCCATACCTCAACCAAAGAGAGGTTTCTTTCCAGTCCCACTTCAAAATCTTTGCCAAGAGATGTCAAACCAAGATTTTCTTGCCAACTGCGGAGCAACGAAGAAGGAAGTGATTTTCTAACCCTTTTGGCAACAATATGGCCCCAGGGACCATGTCCATCAAAAACCCCACAGAAGATCGTGTCCTCTTGGCATCCAAATTCCTGCCATAGATAACAGGTGTTTTATTAGATTTGTGAAAAATTTTACAACAAACACTGGCAAGTGCTAAAGCGTATATACCTCCCATGCAACGAGTCGATCCTGGTTGACACCCTTCTGTCCTCTTTTTGTGTAAACTGAGGCGAAACTATTATATTTGTTGGATCTCGCAACACCAGAGGATTTCACCATCAACTCTTTCTTCTTTGATTCTTTAGTTTCTTTTTCAGCATTCCTTTGAGAATTCCTCTCTTTCTTGACTGACACTGTTTTCGCAAGTCCATCTAAAAGGGATGGAAAAAACACCATTTCTTCTACAATATAGATTCACACTGTAAACTTTCGGGAGTATATAACGAAATGCTTCACCTCTAAATTTTCAAATAGGACTATCTTTTCTTTTTCCATCTAAATCAACCTTTTCAAAGCCAGACAATTTACCAACTTCTGTTTCCTACATATATTTAGGCATACCGCACTTTCTATACGATGAAACCTGAACGCTTAAGCTTTCAAGGGCATAATTTCTTCACTTTCTTTGGACATTTTGGAAAGCAATATATCGATCCTATCATATAAATTCCCATGATCATCATAACGAGTCTCACAAGTCATAAACATCTAAGTTGTTTGATTGATCATCTAAACAAAAGCAGAAGTATCCAAGACCTTACCCGGATATAACAGTTGACAGAAACTTTCAATTTCACAAGTAGAAAGATCACTTGTCAGTTGGAAAGCCGATACCTGCGTCTCCTGAAAACCCACGTCACTTCGGCTAACTAAGATGTTCCAACCACTATCAAAAGCTTCCAATTGCTATACTCCATTTCCTGACATTCTACGCAGCTCCTAAACTCGTACGTAATATAACAAGTGCGCATCCTAGCTAAAGCTTGAGACCAACCATGAGTTGGCCAATGAAATGACAGACACATCCTTACTTAAATTTTTATTCCATGCACAAGATATGGGCATTTTGGTCATATCAAGGAATGTATCTTATGTTCAGAATTGCGTCACGGCCACCCAATTGTTTTAATATCAAGAAGATGAACGTAACCCCTTGTACTATAATAATGTTCCAAATAAGAAAGTCGGTTAAAAAAAATAAATTAATAGAGAAAATAAATTAGCATATAGTTGTGGTCGGAAGAGCAATGTGCTTAAATTTGTATTATCTACAAGAAGTGGTAATTAGAATATGATTAAAGGAAGGATTGAAAGGGAAAGTTTTTTGGTGGGTTGCGATGGCACATTAACCAAAATAAAACTCTAAAATATTGGCTTTAGTGCTCTATGATGACTACAAATGCATATGCATGGCTATAGGTTCACCGTTCAATTCTTGATGGCCGCCGACGGAAATGGTCAATAGTTTGGCATGAATGTGACGTTGTGGTTGACAATTACATTTCATCCACAAGATATGCCTTTTCAGAGTGTAAATGCATTACTAGGGGTGGGGATGATGCTACCAGCGCAAGAAAAGAGGACACGTAGACAAGAGCTTCCGAACAGCAGTTTTATGGTGTCTTATTATGTCCCATAAATCTCAGTCGTTCATTTATGCGAAACCTATGTTTATTTATGCGGGATCCATGCGAAGCCTACATAATTAAATGGCTGAGATTCATAAGACAGAATAAGACACCATAAAATTGGACCGAAAATCTTGTCTCTTCCAAACAAGTAGTTTGCTGCAATATCAAAGGTCACTTAGCCACTTGCAAGTTAGTAGTTCAATGCACGTGGATTTTTGACAAAAGATGAGAAGAAATCAGGATCACTTTTGTCTCATCCACAATTTCAAGTTCCATTAGAGTGGATCGGCAGAGAAAAATTGCCTTTCTTCTTAGAAAACAATAGAGTATGCACAGATTCCCTTCTTTTATTCGTGTTTTTATCTCTTATAAATTTTTCCGAAATCGATACTACCTATTCAATTTTTCCAAATAACAATCCAAGTAGCAATGATTGTGCACAACAAGATGCGCCAAACCAAATTAAAGATTGTCTTTTGTTTTATGACCAGGAGGCGTAGTGATTATGCAATGATGGAAGCTAAAGAAACGGTGCTCGTCATTTGTGAAGATTTGTGGTTGGGAGAGAAATATCATTAGATTTGTATTATCTTCAAGAGCTGCTAACTAGAAATGTGATTAAAGAAAGGGTTTGTTGATTACAAAAAGCTACAAGTCAAAGTTGTTAGATATGATTGCAGAACGCCTGGCTATTGTTTAGCCACTCAATTCGATTATATTAACAGTAAGCCATGGCATAAAGCGTCAAATGCAAACTTGTGGTTGTCAGTACCCCAACAAGAAGTAGGGTCAAATTTGAGGTTGGGAAGTAGCCATTATACAGGTTGAGAACGAAAAGGACATCCAAGGAAAAAGCTAGAATGTTTGTTTAATAATGAGATTGTCGTTAGATAAATACAAGATTGGGGAAGAGAGGTAGAAGGAACAGTATAGGCCGATTTTATACAGCAATGTTTTACAGTACATCCCTTGTGGGGTTATTGTAATTACAACACCATTTCCGTGTGATTTACATGTAATGTTTTGTCTGCAGGTCAATGTGATCTCTATCAAAAGTAATACTATCGGGGTAGTGGATGCCGCTGGGCGAACAAAATTATCAAGAAATAAGATTCGGCTGGGAAGCTTCACAGCTTAATGAAAAACTTGAGAAGCATAATATTCACTCTCGTTAAACACTGGTCTTAAATCTTCCTTGCACATGAAATCCAACGGGAAAGACACAAGATGCCCACGTACAGCTCTTAATCTCTCCAAGGCGTCTGTTTTCTCGATGCCTCCGTTTTGGTATGATTCTAGCTTTTCTGGAGCTATTCCTAAGTCAATTGTGGTATGGCCTAGCTTGTCCTTCCAAAATGACATGCTCTGTCTAAAGGCAGCCCTGCAATGAAATCGAGGTGACAAGTTTAGTTAGCACCATCTATGAAACAACCCTCAAAAAGGAAAATAACAAGATGATGATTGAATAATGGCTCGGACTCAAATTTCTCCAAGCGTAAATAAAGACGCTTATGAGCTAAGAGCCTAAGACGAACGGAAAGAACCAATTGGAATTCAATCATTAAATCCACATCATCACATCTCAGTGTCCTCAAAGGGGGATCTGGTTTCACTCCCTTCACGCAACAAATTAAGAGTCCCGCCCAAAGCTATGAAAGCGGAAATCGTTTTCCACCTCTTCGTATGAAGAAAAGGAATATTTACCTGGAATGTATTAGATCATTTGGTACACATGAAAAGACATCCTGGTAGATTGTTGTATTTGTCTGCCAAATCAATAAAAGAATAAAAAATGCGTTATGTAATTTGTTCAGATTGACCAACAATGGTAAAATACTAGCATACAGCCTCAAAAATAAGATTACCTATTTTTAATTACATTTTTTTCAGATTCCAAACTCAAAGTTTCATATTGCAGAAAATATCAACCTTAGCACATAAATGCAAGAAGTCCTAGATATTGATTATTAATCAAGCCATAGCTATAGAAGAACCTCTAATCCGATTTTACATAATTAGTTCTCGACTCTTTCTCTCCATTTCTTTCTCTGTGTATATATTCCCATCATAAATGTAAAGTTGCTCTGCCATAGGGCAGGAGGGCATAATTGCAGAACAAACTCCTGGAGAAAGTGACTTTGGACTAAGATTACATCAGTTCTTCAGAAATAACAAAATTTATGCTCTCACCTTTGCCGTTGCAGCCCATATATCTTTGTAAGTTGAATCAATTATTGGATCAATAATTTGATGGATCTGAGGGAAAATGTGCAAAGGGAAAAACTTGTGATGATATTATTCTAAGTCACTAACAGAAATTTGCAATTATTTAATGGACGACAAAATAATCATACAAATAGGCATACTGACCTCTCCAGGGCGAAGGCCAAGGTGCTCAGACCACAATGAAAGGCGAAGACTAAGGGAAAATTTCCCAGCTTTCCAAGGCCTACTACCCATTGATGAGTTGACTAACTCTTTATCTTCTAGAAGTATGCCAATCTGAAAAAAGAAATGTCCCTCAATCAATAGGCAGCTAAGAATTGACATCAGAGTAGAACACAAACTGCAAAACTTAACAAGCGATGCCATGATTCTCAATAATCAGAAGAACAATTAACAAATTACGAATCAAAGATCCAGCCACTTCAAGATATGCTTGATACAATATTTGTTCCATTAGTTCTTCCATTTAAGTTCAAAACAAAAATGTTAACTTGAAGAATTGCCTTCCATTTTCTCTCACTTGTTACTGTTTAAAGCAAGCATGGTTTCTCAGCCTTATCAAAACATAGAAGTGTTTTGAGGATTATGGAATGGACCCTGTAATAAATTAGTACCTCAGAATCTCGCGAACCAAGTAAGCTCCTGTCATTTATATTAGCTGATCCGATCAACGCTGCACAGTCATCTATTATCATGATTTTACTGTGCACATACACCTGCAGAAACAAAATAAAGTTAATTAAGTTAATCCTCTGCACATTATATCTACCAAATATTCCTGATTGAGTGCAATAAAATACCTGACTTGTGGCTACAGGACCACCCTCAAAAAGTTGACCATAAGCCCTAAGACCATAAAAAGAAATATAGTCCTGTGTCCTTGGACCGAGAAGATCATAAAGATTATGTAATATTGAATTTTTTCCTCTGCAAATTGTTCGATATTGCCAATGCATTATAGCTCTCACAGATGCAGCACCACCATCATCCAAACCGCCCTGTTAAACAAAATGTTTAGTTAACAGAAAGCAGCCGCATGGTATAAACCTCAAAGGCGTCAACTTCAAATTATAACCTGAAATCCTGGAAGTAGTGGTATGACGACAATAACTCGAAAACATTTTCCATCATTATATGCTCGCCTGATACGCCAATATAGTGCTTCCAGCACACGATTCCTTATGATTTCATCTCCTGCAAGACCTGATATGAAAAATTGATTCTGGGAGCCGGTTGCCCAAGAATTAAACAGAAGTCAGAATGAATAAAGTAAGTCGCAACTTTCCAAGCTTCAATCCAAAACTTCAACAACAATTTCTGAACTAATATCTCCTAAATGAAGTAGAGATGTTCTTCTTAGACCCCGAGAACTAAAAGTATATTTCCAAATCCTCAACTTTGGTTTTGATGTCCATATCAACACGAAGATTACTTCCCAATTAGTTGGTTGTAGTACGCGTTTCTTCCAAGTACATATTCTAGCATTTAAGTTATCAGATATATTAAACAAAGTTGATCCCAGATAAATGACCACAACCAGGAACATATAATGAGATTTGAGCGTCTATATCAAATATTATTTCAGTCAAACAGGCAAATCTGGAACAAAGAAGGCATGGGAAGAATACAAAAGTACTTCCTCCTCACCCAAATCATCCATAATTCCCACCCCATTAAGTGACCACAAAGCGACTAAAAGATCGACTTCAGTAATTCAAGAAGCAGCTGGTGAGAGAACTACAATGTTTTTTACTCCAATGATTACCATGGTCAACAGAAAAATGAATGACCTATATATTTCAAGCATATACAAATAAAGGGTTAGCTAAAAGTCTGCTGCAAATCTGATCTGTCTTCACTAGAAGTTTATGTAGCCAGAATGGTGCATACCTCTATGTAAATAAAATGCTCCGCTTTCTCAATAAGGGAAAGATAAGCACAGTGAATACTCTCTTCAACTTGACTTGTTCCAGCAGACCATTGACTCACACTCCTTATAACCTGGATATGAGAGGTCGACAAATGACAGACGGTAAATTTGAAACTTTTTACAGATCAAGAACACTCTGAACAGGTATAGGGAAACGTCAAGTACTTTGAAGTCAATTCCTAACCAAAAAACAGTTCCTTATACAACTATACAATGTTATTTGTATTAAAAACCTCATAAAATTTTCTAGTGAATCATTAGAAGTATCTATTTGTCATGTAGGTAGCTAGCATCCCAAGGGTAACATAATTTTCAGTGTTTCACCACCCACTGCTCTATAATCTGATATTTTAATCACTTCAAATTGCTTTGCAGCCACATCATCAAGCACAATAATCCAGGACCAACAACTAAAACACAGAAATAAAGAACATACAAAAACCAAACTTCCTAAACATCGATGACAATACCTAAGCTCATCTGATGACTGGTTTTTCCAAACATTTCCATTCAATCAATAACTGTAGACATCACATGAATGATAACAAACCTGACAGCGGCATGAAGTTCGTGGACCAACTTGCCCAGTTTCATCTCTAAAACAAACTTGATCACCCCGCTCTTGTGTTTCCCACCACTCCAAATCTGAATTTTTGGTCTCAGGCTGTCTAAATAAATCTGGAGTCATCTTCACATGAAGATCTGATGCATCGTGGTCATCAACAAAGCCTTTCATTGGCATATCTAAAATTTCTGGCTCAATTTTGGATTTCCGGAAGAGGCTTCTGCCAGAGGTGGAATCTAAACCATTAAGTTTAGGATGTCCACCCACATCATCCATCTCTTGAGCTTCCTGAGGCAAAAGAAGAGGGATATCTTGTGAAGATGACCGAGAGGAAAATGAATCCTGCCTTTTGATGCCTTTGGAACAGTCTTCAATACCCTTACTTTCAACCTCCATCTTACTGGTTTTCCCCATATAATGTGGGATGACCATGTGCTGCTGAGGCATAAGTAGTGGAATTGATTCTTCATAAGGAGCTTTATTTCTCTGAACATGTGTAAAAGGAAATAAAAGCATATCACTTCCAAGGTAAAGGACTCTGTAAATTGCACAGGAAACCATACCAACTGTAAGAAAAATTGACCTTTGCATAATTCCAACGTTGCACAAAGTGCCTAGCTACGTCACGACAAGGTGGTCCCCAAAGAGCACAATGAACATCATGCCAAGGCATTCGAGGATATTTTCCACGATCCAACTCGTCTTTCATTGTATCTTCCCATGAATTCGGTTCAGATTCTCTGAGAAAGGAAATTAACATTGTCATGCAAACAAAGAAAATGAGGGGCCCCCATGATCTTGGTAGTAACACTATATATCTATTGAAAATCAAAGAACAGACATTAATGACCACAATGTAACAACGATTACCAGATGACATGTCTTTTATCATCATCAATCTCAACATCATGAGGACATCCTAACATAAGCATTATCCATTTAAGCAAACAACAAACTTACCTTGGATTGTAATAATCCTTTCCAGGCCAAATTTGAGGAGGACAATCACCTATTCTGTGTTCACATGAATCATAACGACCAAAGCACAAGTCCAATCCTCCAATAAAGCAGATATGGTTATCAACAATGACAATCTTCTCATGGTGGGACCTAAAAAACCAAAGACATGTTGAAACTCGAGAATTACACATCATTCAAAGGAAAACACGAGCTATAATCTAAAAAGTTTTCTCATACTGCATACCACAGGTAAACACCAGCTGAGAAGTGGTCAGGATAGCGCAGCACCCTCACATTCTCATGAATGCTTAGAAGTTTCCTCTTGCTGTACACACTGTTGATCTTAAGAGCAAGAGCCACTTCCTTATAAAGAAGAATATGTATCTGCACAGAGCAGTGAAAATGATCCACATCCAGTGCAAAATTCCAATGAGTTGTTAAAGAATTTCCTACAGGTTCTTAAAATTCAGAAGTATAATTGTAACTCAAGCTTCTAAAAAATTAAAAAAAGAAATGAATAAAAATATCATATAGCTGGAACAGAAACAGTTCCCTGGATAAATTCTGGCACATGAAATTCCCTCGTAAAATGTTGAAGTATTGTCTTCGTACCAATGCTCATCTCCACATAACCATCAAAACATCAAACACAGTAGAGAGAAAAAAGAATTCACTTCTCCAACCACTTCAGAATCTCTGCTTTATATTTTTATATTATAGGATACAACCTAAAGCTTATGCATGCTGTAAACTGATTGAAGCACTAAAATATAATGCAGTAGGAAAAATAATAACCGTAATAGAACAACAAAATATGTACCTGAACCCCTTGCTTAGCTTTAGCTTCCAGCAAAGTATCAAGTGTAGAGGAGGCATGTGTTTGAAAAGGACGCCGTAAATAGAGCTCTGGGCATAGCCACCAGCCACAAATAAATATCTGCGTAAAATTTCAACATTCTAAACAATGGATAATCAAGCTAAATAAAACAACCAGTTTGACGTATGGAGAAATCCTATGCGCTTAAACTTGGAGGGACAAACCTCTGACTTAGCATCCTCAATAGATGAAGCGATAGCTTCAAAAGCTGCCTTACCATCTATGAACCATTGAGCCTGACTGCCATCTTCAGACAAACCCCTAGGAGGAGCAAATGATCCAAAACGGTGAGGATAACACCAACCTTCTGGGGGCCTAAGTCCAACATCATTAATTGCAGCAACCCAATCTTTAACTCTAGCACCAGTCTTGACTCTTAACTTTATACTCCGACTTCCACATTTAACCTATGAATTTTCCAATCATCTGTTAGTGAAATTCTCTAAATTCATCACATATATTGATAAACAAAGACAAAGAATATCACAACAAGGAGGCAATATCCATCATGTTGGAAACAGCCACCAATACTTTATGAAACATCTTTTGTTAATAAAGAATCATACTAGCTTTAAAATAAATTAGCGATGGCAGAAACTCAAAAATGTAGTCCTTTATGTCAAAGCCTTTGGAAGCATCATAAGGATGGGTTCTACTTAAAAAGACCTGTTATACACTTGACTAGACATGAATTAACTTATAAGGAAGCAAAGACATTCCTAACAATGATCCCTCAGTTCCTCGAATCTTATTTTACATAACAATTGCCTGTCAGATCCCCAAACGTGGATTTAACCCATCTTCACTTTTGACAAAACTCCATTACATCTATACTGGCTTTGCATCAGCATATAGAGCAAACTCCAAATAAGTACCTTGAATGCATGTCGTAAAGGATTGCGTTCCTTTGTTTCAACAGCTAAAGATACTCGTCCTTCACCATTCCCATCAGAGGCCGGTAATACATCAAAAACTATTATATCTAAGGGCTTGGGGTCAAATGGGTCAGCAAGCAGAGCCAGGAATCCAGGTTTCAGAACAGCCCACACCTGCAGAATAAAAAGGATTATGGGAGAATTCTCTCTCCAGATAACGTATAAAAAGTAGTCTTAAGTACAATGGCTTAGGTACTTGTCTAGCACCTGAGTAGAGAAAAATAAACAAGGGAAGATTTCAAAACATCTACTCAAATGATAAAAGTTTAACATGCATGTTCTAATAACAACTTTCTGAGTAAACAAGCTCAGCGGGCTCCTATAAGCTAAACTGTATATGCATAGGAAGTTAGCAAACAACTCCAACAATTTAATCATCCAGTCAGCCAGCCATTCAGCCCCACCAAAAAGCTTATTGATTTACAACAGCACAAGCGAGTTTGAACTTAGTTCTTCGACCATTCCATTACCTTCTGCCAGTTATCGTTGCAGCAACCAAACCAGGTACAAGCACAGCATTTCTTAGAATCATCCTCCCTAGGAATTTTTGGCAGATGCCTCACCATTACATAATCCTCCTTTAGTTTGGGCCCATATTCAGGTGCAAATGACAGCTTAGAGACTTCCAAAAATTTGCACACCTGCCACATCAAGTAACATTGAGATAAAAAATATTAGCAATCACATGGTAAAGTAGATTATGCAACAAGAATACAATAAGCTTGTACATTCGGTTTGTTGAATCAGACAGTTCTTTCCTATATAACAGAAATCTGAAAATTTTCTCAATTCGCATGCATGCATATAAGATGACATTGTTGACAACTTAAAGAAGAGTAACTCTAATCCTCACTCTTCAAATAAATATACAGTTCCAAAGTAGGTCATCAAAAACTCTGTGAGGCTCTTACAGAATCAGAACAGGTATAGTGTTTTCAGGATCTCAATATCATGGGTAGTAAGAAGACAAACATCACAAATGTAAAAGAGCAAAGAGTTCAAACAAACCTCAGGAGAGTTTACAATATCCAAGTTTCCCAAGAAGTGATTCAAATATTCTTGCATTGCAACCTTTGCTCTATCTGACATGGAATGCTGCCTTCCCAATGCTGGACGAATAACAGGTAAAGCAGCCATTGAGGGTACATCTCTGAACAAAAAACCCTCCTGTAAGAATAATCGCAAGGGAGCACATGCTTGATCGTTTGGCACTCATCTCAACGCATGGAAAATTAATTTACCTGTTCCTAACACTTTCATCATGATGCGAAGGTATAGTGTCCTCGTCAGGATCATCATCATCTTGCATTACAGGTGCGTGGTCTCCTATTCCTAGATTTTGAAGCCATTCTTTAACCTTTAATATAAGTTCCCCAATAAAAAATCCATTAAAAACCACACACCATCTCAGAGCAACAGAATTACAACATACAAAAATAAACATTTACACACCTGTTCCTGCTTCTCTTGAATGTCCTCAAAAAAAGCACGTTTCTTCAACATAAAGTGGAGAAAGAACACTTGTGGAGCTTTCTTCTCTAACCGCCACTTGAACTGGTAACCAAATCCAAAACACAACGGTATAATTATCTAATATTATGTACAACCAAATAAGGCACAAGAGATAAAATCAGTTAACAATGTAAAATACACCAATTGCCTCTAGATAATATATCATGATTAAAAAATCATAATAACACACAGCTTAAAAAACAACACGTAATAATGTAGAGCAAACTTTGATCTGTTTCTCTATTTTTTGGGGAAAAAAGCATAAAGTGAAATTTAATAATAATAATGATGATGATGAAAATAATAAAGAAAACAATGATGATGATAATTATTATTATTATTAATAACAACAAAAACATTAATAATAATAATCAAGTGAATTCATGGTTAATTGTTCCGACCGATAACTAGAGTTAATAATAATTAGCAAAATTTTCATATCAAGATCGAACAACTCCCGAAATCTCAATAAAAAGCGAGAGGTGTGGAAATTTAACCTGCTTGTATTGAATCTCGAGAGTGTAGGAGAGAAGAACGGGACTGATATCGCTAACATCGGGTCTGGAGACGGAGACGATGGTGGCGTGAGGCAACTCGTCGAAGATGTTGGCGACGTCGTGTGAGAAGGAGAAGAAGGTGTAGGAGGGCATGGATGACGGCTCTGATTGCATTTGGACGTAGCGTGGGCCAGAGTCTCCTCCGCTCGTCCTTAACTGCTCCGCCGATGATCTCATTATAGTTAATGTTAAACAAAACTTGGTGTTCTTTGATGTGATTCAAATAGATATAAGAAGAAAATGATGAGAAATGGAGTCTTCGTTTTGGATCTAAAGCTTTCCCTTTTTTGTCTACTTATTTTACGGACAAATACATATAAAGAGAAAGTGTCGAACGAGAGCGAGAGCGGGCGACCGAGGGATGCTTATTCATATGGTCAAATATGGAAACTTTCAACGTTGCTCAGGTTGGGACTTGGCACTCGGATGTTTTTCAATTTAAATGGGTTGAGTAGTCCCCATTTGCTTTACCTAACTACCCCTGTTGGCGTGTGTATCGATGTTATAAACTGGCATTTGGCAATCATCGGAATTCTTTTTTATATTTGTTTTCGACGCGACAAATTAATTCGTTTTCCCCAGAAAAGGTGTTGAACTGAACGAAAATTAAATTGAATAATTTTATATTTAAATTTAAATTTAATATTTTTTAAATCCTAATAAATTATTAAAAATCAAATTGAGTTAAAACCAAGATTAAATTATATTTGAAATTAAACTTTAGGCGATCAGTATTAACTTTATCTATCGGCAACAATTTCTTTTTCTTTTTTATTCATTTGTAATAAAAATAAATGTAAGATGTTGATATGCTATAAACGGTTCCTTTTCTTTTTTATTTAGGAACATGTTAATTTAAAATTTGGAGAGGCATTTTGAGATATTACTAATGAACAACAATATAAAATGGAAATAATTAAAATTTTAACTAAAATATTTTTGTTACTTCAAATTAACTTGTAATTTATAACTTAAAATCTTGGTTAGATGTTTGAATAAATTTAAAGTCAATACCAATATTTTTATTATCGTATTATTTGCATATTAGTTAGAAAAAAAGGTGTTTAAATCAACAATATCATATTGGAAACATACTACAACAAAGTAAACAATTGTCTAAAAAATGCTGCATATAGTTATTTGTGACATTTTCGTTTCATTGTATAAAGCGATCGTCACTTCCCCATAGTTGAAAACTATACGTAACATTTTTTAAAATCGTTGAAAAAAGTATTAGCTACGAAAGTTTTTTGTGGCTAAAATGTTACAAAAATGTAGCTAAAATTGAATCTTTTCAGGAAATATTTGGTGCCAAATGACTAACAACGAAAATAAAACGTAGCCAATATTTCTTTACTACGTTTTCATCCTTGTAGCTATATACTGATTGATAGATGTGTATTTGATCATATTTATACCTCATATTTGATGTATATTTGCTTGACATTTTAGACTTTTATCATATATTTTATACTTTTATCATATATTTAGTACTTAATTTGCTCCAAGTGCGTTTATAGGATATAATTGTCTTTGTAAACTTAAAGGAAAAGAACTCGGATAAAAAACACGACATAAAATGAAGATTTGAAGCAAAAAAGGGATACACGGTGATGCATCAACCCTTGTACTTCTCTCATGCCATGTAGAATCGCGAATTTTGGGTATTTTGGGTATTTTGGGTTATACGTGTTTTAGTATATAATTGTGTATCAAACTATACATCAACCAGAGCCCTAAAATTTACTATAAAAGGACGTATTCAGAGGCAAAATAGGAGAGTAAACATTCTGAAGGAGTGATTTTGAGTCACATAAGTGAAAACACAAAGAAATCATCAAAAAATTGATCGAAATATAAGATCAAACATCTACCTTGCAATAATATTCGATAGAAGATAAACACAGATATTTAGAATTATGAACCAATCGTTTCAATTCGTTTTTCTTTTTGTTTATGTTTGATTTGTTTTTTTTATCATGTGTAATTAAATTCTTTTAGTGTCTAGGCTAAATGAACCCTAGTTTTGTGCAAAAATATGTTTTGATTCTTTTATTAATGCAATTGTTTAGATTGATATATTGTGATTCAATTATGTGTTTAATATATGTTCTAATATGTTAGACTCATAGGAAAAGTCAACACCAGCAAATGACACCACATAGAAAATATAGCAAGACACCTCATCAATTCTATTTTGTTCTTTTTTTACCGTTCATCATTATTCTTTGTCCTTATTTAGGTACTATAGGTTGGAAATTGCTAAGTTTGTTACGAAAGAGTAACAGAAAAGAGAGAGAGTATGAAATCAAGTGTTTATATATCTTCACAAATCATGAATAAAATTCATTACTTTCTCACAAATTTTGATCCTTATTATTGTCTTCTACATGGTATTAGAGCAGAGAAACTTTTGATATCCGAAAAACCCTAATTTTGCCAGTATGCCTAGTAACGAAAGTGAGAGTAGTGATATACAAAATCGGTTCCAGACCGGAGATGAAGAGTTTGAATTGTACGAAATGGCGACATCAGAAAATCCAGGAGCTATACTAGTAGCCACATTGCTTGACAAGACAAATTACCTTCAGTGGAGTCGAGCAAGGGCCATTGCTTAAAAGCTAAGGACAAATACGGGTTCGTTAATGGAGCTTGCAAGGAACCAGAGAACAACCCACAACTATTGAAGAAATG
>JANKOD010000192.1:15831926-15842223 GCA_026284645.1 Erythroxylum acuminatum
TAGTACCATAGTTCATAATTCATATTAATAATTAATTTTAGTTAATTAAACACATAATATTAAATTAAATTATTCATGCCTCTTATTAATATATGTTAAATAATTTAATAATATATATTTAGTTAATAGTAAATCAGATTATGAAAAACAAAAACCAATTTTTATAGTTTTCATAATTTTTGAAAACAGAAAGAAACCAAAACAAAAAACAAAAAACAAAAAATTCAAATAAACATTTTTTAAACAAAAAACTAAAAATAAAATAAAACAAAGCATGTTTTAAAATTTTCTTTTGATTAAAAATATACTAAAGGTTATTAATTAATTCTTTAAATCCAGCATAGTTTGCAATGGTTTAACTTAAAAGGGTGCTGCTAATGTAAAGTACAATATAACATAAAAAATACCTTGTTATTAAAATATAAAAAAAAACTTAGCACAATACGCAAAAGTAGAAGCTGGAAAGTAACAGATGCAAAGTTGAAAGTGTGCCTAACCAATCATTTGTTTATTGGAGAGAAGGATAAAGAAAATGGGATTCCTAGTCATCGTCATTCCAACTTTGCTTTTTTTCTTCCCAATACTTTATGTTTTTCTTCTCCCTAATCACATGCCTTAAGTAGAACTGGAAACACTGAAACAGACACAACGCAAAAGTTGATATCTAGAACCAGAAACATACCCAAGACTTCTACCCAAAAAAGAATGAAAAGCTACAAATGTCCGAAAGAATGAACCTGCAAATTCCCAAGAGAAGCACAGGAAAAATGAAACATAAACTTATTAAGAGAGATAGAGAGAGAGACATGAGAGAGAGCGATGAAAAAAGACCTGCTAAGAATTTTAGCCGATGAAGAGTGAAGTGAACAGTGATAGAGGGCGGCGTTCTATCTTCTTAATTTCCAGAGTTTTAGATCTTTTGATTTTTAAATGAAAACTCTTTTCAAAATGAATCAACCAGTTCATTTTTTCACCGGTTCAGCATTTTTTACCGATCCGACCGCAAAATAAACGGGTCAATCACTCACAAAAAATAAGAGTTAAATCAATTGAGGAATTAAATGACATCTTTTTCATATTATTGTATTTTCAAGACATAATCACCATTATATTTATGTTTTGATGAACACGAAGAGGTATATTTATTTTTCCAAGCATTAGTATTTATATTATTTTGTTAATTATATCAGTAAAATATTAATAAAGACAATTTTTTGAATTGAAGTATTTGATTTTTAAAATTAGATAATTTAATTAAAAAAAGGTCTATGTTAATATTTTGTTAATGTGACTGAAGGAGTAACGTAAATACTAACAATTAAAGAATTACATGACATCTTTTTCATATTATTGTATTTTCAAGACATAAGCACCAATATATTTATGTTTTGATGAACACGAAGAGGTATATTTATTTTTCCAAGCATTAGTATTTATATTATTTTGTTAATTGTATCAATAAAATATTAATAAAGACAAAATTTTAAATTGAATTATTTGATTTTGAAAATTTTATGCACTTAATTAAAATTTTTAAAAGATTAAATATGAAAATTAATTTTTTAAAAAAAGGTTTAAATTTTTTTGATTGGATAGCCAAAAACAAAGCTCCAAATTAAGAAAGGGAAGAAACTTTAGTTGGGTTTAAATTTAATAGACTTAATCCGAATTGATTGAATTTTGAAGTGGTCCATCTTTTTTTTAATTTTTAAGCTTCGAACCACTTGAACTTGGATTGTTTGGCCTAAAGTTTGAAGCTCTGAAAACTTTTAAGTGTAAATAATTTCATATGAGTTTGAAAACAACGTCAATTTGTTTTCCTGTCGTACTCGCATTAAGAATTGATCCTTCCATAAAGTGGGTCTAATTTGTTTCTCAGTCAGGAGGACCCACTATGGATTCGGTTCATGCATCTCCGCTTATCAAGGTAAACCTGCTAATTTCTGTTTTGACTTAAAGGTATGATTTTATGCTCCAATGGAAATAATTGAACTCTTATATGGACAGAATACCCATTTCTTTCACGTAATTTCAGGCTCAGATAAAAGTTTTCATATGATTGTCAGAAGTGGCTCGTGGAGTGCACAGGCCAACGTTTTATGTTTGTATTGTTGTCACCTTGCTTCTTCATTTTACTTGGTGACCCTAAAAGAAGAAAAATTAAATAGAATCAGAGGACACATCATCACATCTAATTGATTATTATAGGCCAAACTGGCAAGTATGGGTTGATCCCACGAAGATAGTGATTATTAGTAATTATTTTTTTCCTATTATTTAGCCTAAGGATTGATTTTAGATTTTTTTAATTAAAAGAAACTACAGCTAAGAAAGTTAAAAAAAAAAGGTAATGAAGTTGAACAGAGGGTTAAGGAAGCAGTTAGGAAATTATGGATATCGAGAATTAATATATGGGCTTCGAATTTTCCTAAACCCTTAATAAATTGATCTTTTATTACTCAATTGTTTTATTGATTTATTGGACCGTGAAGATTCCTATGGTATGTTAATAGTTGAACTTGAGTCTACTAACGACTAATCCTAAGGTTTTTCAACCGAATTACTCAAGTTAAAGTTTATAGGATTGCTTTACTAATTTGTGAATCCCTCTATTATGTTTGACCTTAATCTAGAAGATTTATATTATTCTATCTCTAAGGTTGCAATCAACTCCTTCCAATTACAGCAGGTCTATTCAAACATAGAATTTCTTTATCTCTACGTATGAAATCATATTATGATCTAATATTCTTGGGTCTATTAGAACATAAATAAAAACACGTAATTGGATCGCAACAAATCAATCAACCAAGTGTATTAATAAAAGAATCAACACATGTTAAAGTAAATAGGGTTCATCTAACCTAAATACTAATGAAATATTTAGTTACATATTGGCGAATACGAAATCAAACATACATAATACAAATTGAAAACAACAGAATCATAATTCTAAATCTTCTTGATTATCTTTTATCCCATATTCTTGCGATGTAAAGTTCTGATATTGTATTTTTGATGGATCTGTCGATAAAATCTTCACATTTCCTGCTCTTCTGGCTCACAATTGCATTTGGAGTTGCTTTTGAGAAATTCATAATGCCTCATTGCATCTCCTCTCAACATCTACCCCCGAAAATATATTTTTATGACAAAGTTTAGGGTTCTGGGAGATGCACGGGTAGTGCATCAGACCATGCATAACCAAAATGCCCAAAAATTGTGAAACTGCAAGAGCTTGAGAGACGTGCACGACCATGCATCACTTTTATCTTTCAATTCTTCATTTTATGTCGTGTTTTCATCTGAATTCTTCTCCTTTAAGTATATAAAGGCAATTATCACCTATGATAGCACTCGGAGCAAATTAAGTACCAAATATACGATCAAAGTAAAAATATCATGCAAAATACATCAAATATGGGTGTAAAAATATCGTCAAATATCCATTTATCAAACATCTTCACACTTAAGCCTTTGCTTATCCTCAATTAAACCATAATAAAAATTATAAAATTTAAAACATCAATCTCAGTCTGTCCATTCATACTACATATCATCATATTTTATTGAGTCAAATTAACATACAACTAGAGTCAAGTTGTCCTAAAATTGACTTCCTAAGTAATATTAATAGTAATAACGTCAACAATCGCATTAAAAGAAAAAACATATCTCTTTACACCCACAGAGATTTCACGCAATGCATTTAAGTGTTTAGGGTGAAAAGTGTCAAAAATCTCAATCAATGTATAGTAGAATCCTTACCATATGCTTGCGGTAAAATCACATCTTCGACACTTATATATAGACTAGAAACATAAATCAAAAGGCCTTTGTATAGGTTGTGATGAGGTTTAGGTATGGTATGATTGGGATAATAAAAGGTTTTTAATTGAAGGAAATTTACTAAAGAGGAATTACAAGACTTGTTTACAAACATTTAGGCCCTTTCATTGTAAATCCATTGGTATTCTATACTTATTTCTTTTTTATTTTTTTCTTTTCTTTTTTTACTCTTTTTTTTCTTTCTTTGATTGTTTGCTTTTTTAATCACAGTATTCAGTGCCATAATAGTAAACATACTGGACTTTTCAAAAATTTCAAGTCTTAACAAGTAAACAATGTAAATAACCTTCAAGGTTCAAAACAATAAAAAGGTCTTCAAACAAAAATATGGTAAAGGTTAATAATTTGGGTTAATAATAACGAAAAAGGTTACGACTCAAATTGGTTATTCCTAAAGGTAAATTTAAGGTGTGGTAATTTTCAAAGAAATAGGCTAAAGCAAGTTGTTGAATCTAATTGCCTTCATTATATTAATGTTTCTAATTTAACAAATATGGTCTCAATATGCATCTTAAAAGCAAGTTCTAGAATTATCCTACTATGCAAGATAACACACACCTGAAAGAATAAAAAAAGGTTTAAAAAATTTAAAATTTGCTCTTTAGGTTTAAAAGCTCACAAAAAAATTGGGTATATATGTGTGTAAATATGCAAATTTCATTTAACTTAAATACTTTAATGATTACAAAAAATATGACTTAGAAAACTAATTTTATTCTAACCATCATCCTTTTCACACCAATTCAATCAATATTCAACGAGGAAATATACTATTTATGGACAAATTCAACCAAATCAAGATATCAATTAATAAAATTTATAATCAGAATTATAATAAGCTTGAAGAAAATCATTTAAAAATTCATTAAACCCATCCTCACACTTATTGTCCTTAATGTACACAATACATGCATATATGAAAGTGAGAGGGTTAAGTTGGTACTTCCCTAAATAAGATGATTTTTTTATGTTAGATTCATCCAATGTTAAACTACATCCTTGCAAAATATAAAAGAAAAGGATAAAAAGAACAAAAGAAATAAAGATAACATAAAATAACATGAACTAAAAATCATATACTAACACATGAAATAGAATCAAAATGAAATAAAACTTAAACTATCCTAATTTATGAGTTGCCTCCCATATAGTGTTTGTTTAACGTCAATAGCTTGACGTAACCTTTATGCTCAACTTCATCCTAGATCAATAATTGGTGACTTGCTTATACCCTTTTCTTTACAAAGTGGTTTCAAAGCCTTTAAACAAGCCACATATTGTAAGATGATCAAAAGGACATGATATATTAAGTTAGTAAAACCAATTAACCACAGTAATGCCTTTTTAAATTACAAATTGTTAATAAAATGAGAGATAATGAAACTCCCTGAATCATTGACTAACTCGAATAATTTTTCTTTGAGGAAGTGGAAGCTCTCCGTACTTAAGGTCACTACTAACACCTGATCAGTAGTTTCCTTACTTGGTTCCTCCACAAGTTTTTCCTCAACTTTCCTTGTTCACTCTTTTTCTTCTTCTTCATGGACAAAGGTTTCTGACTCATGTTCTTTGATTACCTTCTGCCACCTCTCTACTTCATCTTATAGGATGGAGACTTCTTCACCTTCTTCTTCAGGAAACACTTCTTAGAATGACCCTCCATTCATGAATCCAACTTTTTTCTTTTCTTTACTCTTGAATTCATGTCAGTCAGCTTTCATTTCAACCAAGATTTTCATTGATTTATCTCTAAGACTTGCATCCTCTTCTTCTTTGTCTTTTTCTTCAGGAAGCTCTTCCTGGAATGTCCCTCCATTTATGAAACCAACCTTTGTCTTTTCTTCACTCTCGAATTTGCGTTGGTTAGCTTTCATTTCAGCAAGGATTTCCATTAATTTATTTCTAAGACTTGTTCCCTCTTCTTCTTCTTCGTCTTCTTCTAAAAGTTCATTGCTACTCCTAAGGGTGATTGCCATTTCATATTCTTTAGGGCCTGTTTTAGTAGGAGTAGGCACATTCCCTTGGATCTCATTAGATAATATCTCCTCCAATTGGTCGATTCGATTCACCAAATTTTTTATACGAGCCTTTGTTTCGTGATGCTTGATGATTGATTACTGAATGAAATCAACCATCATATCTTTTAGAGATGGCTCGTAATTGAGGTTGCTTGGTGCAGTAAATATCCGACTGGAGTGTAATCGTTCGATCTATAAGTATAAGAGTTACTCCACTCTAAATTGTAGATATTCTTGTACAATGCACCTTGAGATTGACTGTAAATGCTCAATCACTCCCTATTATATGTTGGTACTCGACATTTATGATTGTATTAATAACTCCTACCAATGTCGTAACATAGCCTAGATATCAGTCGAGCTTCCAAAAACATGCGCGAACATCTATCTTTATCATAAGGCGATGATATGTATTGCGAAGACATATTTTGGCTCCCATAAAAAAAATTTCAGTTCCATCCTTCCATTATGGTGTGGTATGATAATGAACTTTAAATCCTTCAATAAACAACAAACTTAAGGTCAAGTAGAGAAGTTCAAAAGATAATTAAATGAATAAACCAAAACTACAATAAAATATAATAAGAAATGAATAAATAAGTTCAATTAAAATAAAAGAAAATAGAAACAAAAAAATAAAATAAAGAAAATTGGCTAGAGTGATAAAATAGAGGTTTTCCTAATATCACTATCCCCATCAATGACGCCAAAAACTTGATTGACTTATTTTGTGAGTTAATCAATATTTTAATAACGACAAGGGCACAACGTAGCTGTAGCTAGTACGGGCAACTATGTAGCACCCCACTCTCGCAAGACATGCACTAACATCTTGAGTGATATTCAGGTCCGAGTCCCGTGAAGGTGGCATGCTAGAACACTCAATCATTAGTTTCTCATTACAATTTTTTTTCTTTTATTCATTATAAAACAATGCACACTTTTTGCGGAAATCAACACTTTCAAGTTGGCCCATTTTAATTCGTAAATATTTTCAAACATAAAGTTACAATATTAGCATATGCAGAAATTAGTAATCAAAATCGGGCTCAATCTTTTCTTTCATAACATGAAAATCACATTTGTTAACACTACACTCCAATCCATTCTCATTTACAAACCTTTCCAATATGAAAAGTTGTTACACGCTGAAACATATTCAAATACACATTATACAAAAATTGCGAAATACATAAATAAGAAAGTATAAATGCAGACGCCAATTGATCCCAATCTCTACCTCTTACTTGAATGCAGTGGCTATACTCCTATTTGTTCAACGGGATAACTCTTTTGAGCCTGAAAAATAGTTGCAAATTTTGGCTGAGTTTTGCGAGCTCAGTGAGTGACTATCATCGATGGCTCACTCGATCACATAACACATAATTAACATCATTTATATAATAATCATATTAAGTCACATACACTTGATCCATCGTTTCACATTTTACAATCAACACATTATAATCATTCAAATCATGCATATGCAGTAGACACGAGACTCACTTTCTATTTGTTATTTTGTTGTGACCAAATGCCTAACTGTCCCGTATCCATTTTGGATACCGGACTCATTGCTAACTGTCCTTTATCCGATAGGGATACAAGGCTCATTTTACATAGTGAGCTTTAGGCTCTTAATCACTTTCTAAGCTCAAGACTCTTTTTAACACTTTGAGCTTTAAGCTCTTTTTCGGTGGCTACTCAGGTCACAACTGCCATTATGTTTCCTGCATTCATGAAATGGAATGCCTCACATACATTCAGTCAATTTGAAAGTGCTCATTATCACACAATCATATTCACAGTCACATTCTCATTCACATTGTCATCGGACCTTAGTCTGACATTCAACATTTAAGTAGAGAAAACACTTATTCTGTCCAATTCACATTCAATGAGCACTTCAATATTTCATTCATATCTTAGAATCATCGGTCTTTCTGTCCGAAAATCAACACAATCAATCACATTCACATGAGCATTCAGTAGTCAATCAATACAAAAATTCAAACAAAACAAACAATGAAATGAGACCATCTAGGTCTACTCACAGTACACTTCAGATTAGCATTAGCTTCCATGATCTGGAAACGTCTGAAAGCAAACGTTTAACCTGCATATCACAATCATGCAATACACACATTGCACACACATTAATAATTGCACAATCACATAAACATTCAGTTTTACACATATGCATATGTGTAATGTATAATGCATGCTCAATGACAACCTGAGTATTTTTTTCCCATTATCTCCTTGCTCTTGGGTAGGATTTTCTTGGTTCTCTAAAACAAACCAAGTCTCATTCAATAGGCATCCAATTGAAAATCTCACAATGCAAAATCACTAAAATTGATTCTAGAATACTTAAACCCACACATTTTCTAAACTCCATGAACTAAAATCCTTCCTAAAATCCAAAAGATTCGAAATGATCTTATCTTGGTTCTTCACCAAATGAAGAGATCTTTGGTTCAAAGGGGAGCTCTTCTCTTCCTCTACCTTTTTCCCTTCTTGAACAGCTCCAAAATTTCTCTTAAAGACTAAGAAAAATTAAACCCGAGCTCAACTCTCTTCTTTTCTCTCAAACTACCGAACTCTCTTCCTCTTTCTTTCTCATTTTTGTTATTCTCCTCCTCTCCCTCAATTCAAGTTTTTCTTTTTCATTTAAAAGCAAGAAAATACTTCTTCTTCCAATTATGCCCTTAATGATTAAGAAATGTCCAATTTGCCCTTCCATTTATGCCTTATGTCTTTTATAATTAAGTGTCTTGTCAAAAATACCCTTGAACATTCTGACAAGAAAGGTGACGTAATTTGATATTACTTTCTTCTATAAAAATGTTCCCCATTGTCTTAAGTTTCTAATTACACCAAAATCATTCAATTTGGTTCAGTAATCCGAAAGTTAGGGCACAAACATTTTTAGACTATTATTAGACTAAAACAGTACATTATACCCAATTTCCATCCAGAAGTTGAAATTCTTAGGGACTGAATTACAATTCACTTCCTATAGATAATTTGTAGCTCTGTGTCTCTAGTTTATTTTGAAACTAGAATCATCACATTCAGAGCTCTACCAATCAAGATATCATCAAAATACCAAAGTATGTTAAGTAAAATATCAAATTCATACTCTTCCAACCGATACCCTTACTTTGATTCAAACAATCTTTTTTAATCCCCAAAAAATGCTATCAAATTCTATGGAGAGATAGCGAAATGTGTTAAGAAACTATTGGTCTAAGAATCACTTTGTTTGAAGGTCGGATGATGAAGTTATGGCTAAAAGAATCAAGCATGATTTTGCTCTCAATCATATTGAACCTATCTCGGGACAATTGGCATAACTTTCACTAGAGATGTCGGATTAAGATCTTCTTAGGATGTTTTCAAAGAGGACTTTGGATCTAAAACTTTTGTGAAGACCTTGAAATGAGATTTTGTAATCTAAAGGGTCGAAATTGAACTAGAAGATGTAAGATGAATAGTACCCATAAGAAGTTTATGAATAGTGCACAGAAGATGTTTAACAATTAGCATAACTTTCTCTAGAGATATCAGATCAAGGTCATTCTTAGATGGTTTGAAAGAGAACATCTATATCTACAACTTTTATGAAGTTATTGAAGATAGATTCTATCGTCTAGAGGGTCAAAATTGGACCAGAAGATGTAAGATGAACAGTACCCAGAAGAAGTTCATGAACAGTGCACAGAAGATGTTTAACAATTAGCATAACTTTCCCTAGAGATATCGGATGAAGGTCATTCTTAGATGGTTTGCAAGAATACTTTGATATCTACAATGTTCATGAAGACCTTGAAGATAGATTCTGTCATATAGAGGGTCAAAATTGGACCAGAAGATGTAAGATGAACAGTACCTAGAAGAAGTTTATGAGCAATGCACAGAATATGTTTAACAATTAGCATAACTTTCTCTATAGATATTAGATCAAGATCATTCTTAGATGGTTTGAAATAGAACTTCAAGATCTACAACTTTCATGAAGACATTGAAGAAAGATTCTATCATCTAGAGGATCAAAATTGGACAAGAAGATGTCAGATGAATAGTACCCATAAGAAGTTTATGAACAGTGCATAGTAGATGTTTAACAATTAGCATAACTTTCTCTAGAGATATCGGATCAAGGTAATTCTTAGATATTTTGTAAGAGAACTTCAAGATCTAAAATTTTCATGAAGATGATGAAGATAGATTCTGTCATCTAGAGGGTCAAAATTGGACCAGAAGATGTAAGAAGAACAGTACCCAGAAGAAGTTTATGAATAGTGTAAGTGATCTAGAAGGGGGGGTTGAATAGATCCTTAATCTTTTTGTAATTTTCTACAACAAAATCAGAAGTTAAATTCACACAAAAACAATTTAAATAAATTCAGATAAGTAGAGTAGGG
>JANKOD010000192.1:15890123-15900340 GCA_026284645.1 Erythroxylum acuminatum
CAACATAAGGAACTAATTTAAGCACAAAAGTCGCAATTAGGAGTCAAAAAGTACATCAACAGTTATGAAAATGCAGCAAATTAATGATGCAAACTTGGGCTCAATCAACACATAAACATAATTTAAATATCTACAATTTGCATAAAATAATTCAAACATCAACATTCCGCATAAACATAACTCAAAAATGAACATTCCATATTAACGTAACTCAAATATGAACAATACGTATAAACAAAACTTAAACATCAACAATCTGTATATACATAACTCAAACATCAACATTCAGTATTAATATAACTCAAACATCAACATTTCGCATATACATAAGTCAAACATCAACATTTCGCATAAACATATCTCACATAGCAACATGTAGATTTAGAAACAATGGTTTTAGGATGTTTGCATTAGATTTCCCTCGTTAACTTTGTAGTCTTGTGCCTCTTGGCAGTTCTAATTATCATTTGAACAATCCCAAGAAATCTACACAAAACTACTAATGCACCTCCTTCCTAGAACTTATGGACTATTGTAATTACCATTATATATAACATTATATATATAATCAAATCAATATTTATAAGAATAAAAGATATATTCTTCCATAATCTAAAAAATAGAAAATTTTCTTAATTTTTACAAAGTTTCTTTTAGTTTTTTAATTTTTAAAATGTTTTCTTAAACTTTAATTTTTAAAATAATGAAAAAGTACGCTTAATATGATTATCAAATATGAATTAATCAAATATTAGTAATATAATAACTCAAATTAGTTTGTAAACTCGAGTGAAATCAATTAAACTTAATTTAAATTAATAAAATAATAAATTGTTAATTTATATCTAATTTAATTCATTTATTTCAAATTTAAAAATTAAATTAAATTATTATATTAATAACATTAATTAGTAGAAGTTTTATATTTGTGTTGCATATATTTATCCTTATTTTCTAATTAAATTTTGAAAAAAGAAATTTGTTTGAAAATTTTAAAATTAAAAAATGAAAAATTAAGAAAATTTCCAAATTTTTTAAAATATCTTTGACCTATATTTATATTATTCATCCTAGTTTCCTATTACAAAGTAATCGTACCCATGCCCAGTAATATACAACAGTCAACTTCAAAATAGAAAGTTGAACCTATAATTATCACGCATTAAAAAATCATTCCCAGTCTCCGACCGTCGCTGAATGTTTATGCTTGCTTCACCTTGTCTTTAAATTATATATTCACCATATGCCACTTACTAACAAACTGAGTTTCAACTCCGAGTCAGTCTCGCGTTTCTCTAACTCAACGTCCACCTCCGGTGAGTGGTGACAATCCACCTCTTTTTTCTCTACTAAGAATCCTCGTCAATGACAACATCCAATACGTTAATGATCTAAACGCCTGACTCAACGTCGACTCGGTCCCTAACTCGCCCTCAAAATTTGGTTGCCTTGTAGGTATTTCTATAGCGACGCCGACACATCCCGCCAGTTTTGGTCGACTACTATGCATTGAACACATAGAAGGACCAACTTGGTCTTCCCCGAGCGGATATGTCACACGTAGATGATGACATGAGATCACTTCAGTTATCTTTGATTCAGAAGAAGAATTAACTTGGATAGGACATTAGGGTACAAATTCAACTAGTGACCAACAAAGTGGGCAAGTTGAGTGGGAACGAAACCACATATCAATACATTCGATATGAAAACTATGGTTACACTTAGAAAGAGTCTGACCCTTTTCCTTTTCTTCAAAATCTAACAAGCAAACAGTGCACTCTGTGGACTCCTTATGTTGGGTCCCCGACGAGTAAATGAATATAAGCAACGACTTAACGACGACGTTGTCAAGGCCGCCAACGGGGAAGGTGGCATTTCTCGAGTAAGGGATGGTGGGATCGACATAGAAGACGAGATGGGCATGATTAGGGATGGTAATAGGTTGGCCCATAGATCCAGATTTAAGTGTTTTTAATGGATCGACCTATGGGTCAAGGCCAGGCTCAGGCTCGACCGATTTGAGTCTCAACTATTCTAAACAAAACGATATCTTTTTTCTTAGAAGAATTAAGATTTGAGTAGGCTTAGATTCGATTAAAAAATATTATTTTACACTTTCAATTATTTAAAAAAATAGAGAGGCTGGCTCATAGGCCCGGCCATTGCCATTTTTAGACATAACAATTTTGATTGCAATGGAGTTGTCAGCTGCTAGCAAGGAGAAGGTACCACCTTGCGTAAAGATGGAAGGACATCATCAAAATGACGACGAAGAAGATGATGACAATTGCAGCCATCATAAACTTTCCGCTCAGAGCATAGCCATTGTCACGGTCCTTGGTATCGATATCCATAGACGCGACCACCTTAACGAACAATGTGTGTTAATTTGAGCTCATGTTCTTGGTGTTTTGAGTAGCATTATGTCCAAGAAGTTCTAAGTTACATACGTTATGTAGTGATGTATGGTTAAGTGAATGATTGTGGGTTATTTGGGGCATTATAGTAGTCATAAGAGGAGGGTTCTTAGGTGTACCTTTGAAATTGTTTGTTTTGTTTGTTTGCTTTTGGTTTTGCAGAATCAGGAAAGAGTCATAGGATTAAAATTCTAACAACACATTTTTTAATCGTTACTATTAGCTTTATCCCTTTTTTTTCAAAATTTAAAAGACTACCAATTATTTTTATTTTTAATGCAATTTTATCCAAAATTACTCTTACATAAATATGCATTATTTGATTAAATATAAGGTACAATACATAAATTTTTTTAAAATTTTAACTTCATGGATTTCAAATAATTGGAACTAAAATATGAATACCGTAAGTATCTTAATTATATGAATTTTATAAAACTTGCTTTAAGGCTCAATTGTGGAATTGTACAAATTGTCTTTTTAATAAAATTGTTTCTTACATGCTAATATATTCCAACAAGTTTTATGACGATAAGCTAATAATTTGAACGATAAGCTCACATGTTGTAACATCCTACCCCCGACGAGAAGGGTAGAATAGTAATTTGGAAATGGGTGAGAGTGATTAGGATTGATTGAACATTTTCATGCATATTTTTAATTGTGAATAGTTGAATTTGCACATGAAAAATAACTGTACATGCATTCATGACATTTCCCGGTATTTAGGCCTAAATGAAATTTTACTGTGAATAATGTGGAAATTGTGTTTGAAAAAATCATTGGAGTTAGTTTTTGTGTGTTTTATATTTTAAGGAAATTTTTTGGAATTTTTTCGGGAACAATTTTCGGACCGGAAAAATTGCCAAGTGGCGAACCGGTTGATTTTCAGTATCGAAAATTTCTGTCCCATGGCACTACAATATTGGGTACATTATTTTGGGATTGAAATTAGGGCCATTGGAATTGAATGGGTCAAATATTCATTTCATTAGGGTTTAATCTTATTAAAAGTTATTTTGTCTTTTTCCTTATTTGTCTTTTTCTCATAAGTGACAAGTGTGTTAAAGCATTTAATGCTTGTTTTTGGCTTGGACTTGGTCTTCTCATTCTCGATACATCTTCAATTCATTATTAAAGGGAAAGGATGAAAAACAAATGAATTAATTCCTTACTCCTTCATCCAACCGAAACCTTCATCTCCTTCTTCCTTGGTTTCTCCTTCACTTTGGTTTAATTGTTGCTCTCCTTCAACCTTAAGTAGTTCTTTTCATGCCATACAAGCTTAAAACCTTTTGCCTCCTTATGGTAAGTGTCGTGTGTGAGAGTGGTGTGAGTGGAAGTTCATGATTTGGAGTATTAAGTGAAGGATTGAAGAGTTGGAAACATAGTTAGGTAA
This sequence comes from Erythroxylum acuminatum, assembly GCA_026284645.1. Classification (NCBI taxonomy): domain Eukaryota; kingdom Viridiplantae; phylum Streptophyta; class Magnoliopsida; order Malpighiales; family Erythroxylaceae; genus Erythroxylum; species Erythroxylum acuminatum. Next base: position 15,893,943 of record JANKOD010000192.1, read on the forward strand.
GTTTTTGTTTTAAGCTTTAATTATTCATTTAATGAGTGAATTGGTAGTTAGATGCATTAATTGGGAATTATTGTGCATGAGTTATGATGTATTGTGTATTAATTTCATAAAGCATGGCTTGATTGTTTGGGTACAAATTCATGGTTGTTGATGTTGAGTGAATTAGATTGGTTTTGACTTAGTTTTGGATTGAGTTTTGTAAGGTTAGATTAATGGAAAATTTAAGGAAAGCCAATTGTGTGTATGCTGCCATTAGAAGGTCTTGATGACCTATTGGCTGAATTCTTATCTCATTTGGATGCTTATTGATGTGTAGTTGGCATTGGAAGTGATAGGATATAAGTTTAGGAGCAAAGCTGGAAAATGCAAGTTGATCATATTTCAATTTTTTTTTTTGGAATTTTAAGATATTATAAAATTACTAAAGTAACATCAAGAACAATGTACAAAGAATAGCAAATCTAGAAAGACAAAAGGACCTTCCGGGCCACAATCAAAAAGCCTCAAACTACAGCTAAAGACACCAGCGCCTTCTCATTTCCAAACAGAGTTGTTCTTGCTTCCCATGACCTATAATGACCTCCCGAATCAAGTTGAGAATGCAATCTGCTAACTGATATTTCTGCTGTTCTATTTGTTTGTAAATACGCCTGTTTCGCTCCCGCCATATGTGATATAGAACCATATGAAAAGAGGTTCTAAGCATAACACAGTTGCGCCTCCTGTCTGCATGAATAACCTCCTCCAGCACCTCATTCCAGTCATAGGTGATATGTAGGAAACCTAACATAGATAAGATTCGATTCCACACGGCTTTGGTATATACACATTCAAAAAATAGGTGATTTCTACTTTCATTGACTAACTTGCACAACACACAAATGGGGTCATAGGTTCCAAACCACCTGTCCTTAGTGCGCAATCGATTTTTAATTGTGAGCCACAAGAAAAAAGCTGCTTTGGGGCATAATACCTGGTTCCAAACGAGTGCAGCCCATGGTACCGCTGTCATTGATCCCCACCCAATGGCTCTTGCTGAAACGGTAGTGAATTCCCCAAATGTGGTAGCTGCCCAAAAGGATTTATCCGGTCTATTACAAAGGGAAAGTCCTTGCAAAAAAGGGGTAAGCAAATGACCAAACCGATGACGAAGCAACCGACCACTCTCCCGAACTACCCATGCTAGAGTGGCATCCATAGGAATGCGATTGCGAACGGCGACTAACTCATCTCTAAGCCAAAGAGGACTCCTCAAATGCCAATTGTCAAACCAGAAAGAAGTGCCCTCTCCATCCCCAATTCGACGCCTAATCAGTGGATAGATCAAGCCACGTAAATTCAGTAAGCTTTTAAATATCCATGAGTAATCATGCCTCAATTGGAGCTGCCAAAAGCTTTGATTGGAAGGCGGTAGATCTGTACCCGTTTGATCTACAGGGCATCATTATCATCAAATAAGCACCAAATTCTTTTCACGAGTAGGGTTTGTTGCATCTCAGAAAAAGAAATAATGCCTAGACCCTATGCTTCTTCGGAGCAACAACTTTCCTCCATTTCACTTTGGCACCTTTACATTGATCAGACTGGCCGGTCCATAAGAATGCTTTAAGTATCCTCTCCATTTCTTTGATCACTCTCTTTGGAGTAATCATATGAGCTGCCCAATGGACATGCATGCTATTCAGAACGGAGACAATTAAATTGACTCGAGCCGCAAAGGAAAGGAAGCGATTCTGCCAAGAATTGATTCTGGCCTTCAATTTCTCCAGCAAAGGCAAAAAATCAGAGAATCGAGGCTTGCCCGTGGTAATAGGAACTCCAAGATATCGAAAGGGAATACTCTGTAAAGTTAACCCAACCAATTGGCTAAGACCCTCTCGATCCCGCACATCAGATGATACATAAAGGTCACTCTTCTGAATGTTCATGGTCATGCCGGACCATCGAGAGAAAGTATTCATCAAATTCAGCATAATAGCTAACACCTGCGGGTCAGCTTTACATAATAGAATCACATCATCAGTATAAATCAAATGGGAAAGTCGAAGGTCCTTACAGTTGTGATGATATTGGAAAAGCCCATTACATTGTACCATAGTTGACAATAATCGAGAGAGACCCTCCATGGCAAGAGTAAATAAATAAGGGGAGAGGGGATCCCCTTGTCGTATGCCTCTGTGAATCATAATAGGCTTTGTAGGGATGCCATTAATTAGGACGCTCAACGAGGGCGTTTGGATGCATTGAGAAATCCAGTGACAGAACCGAGGAGGTAAACCAATACACTGCATGCAGTCTTGCAAATAGTATTATAGAGATCAATTTTCATGGCACAACTATGAATCTTCTTACCAGATTGATACTCACCAAGCAGCTCCTGAAGTAGCAGAATATTATCTCCAATACCCCTCGACGATAAGAAGGCACCCTGTTCCTTACTTTCCACCTCATTCAAGACTCCTTTCAGACGCTCCGCCAATAGAGAGGCTATAATTTTGTAAACTGTATTGCAGCATGAAATTGGTCTGTAATCGGTGATCCTCTCAGGCCTCTCTTTTTTAGGTATTAGAAATATGTAGGTGTGGTTTATCTCCCGAAGCAATTTACCAGAAGAGAAGAACTCAAGCACGGCTTCAGTGAGTAACTGACCGGTGATGGCCCACGTATGCTGAAAGAACCCAGCTGAAAACCCGTCAGGTCCAGGGGCCTTAGAGCTGTTAAGACGAAATAAGGCCTCCTTTATCTGCAGAGCAGTGAACGGGGCATTTAACCTGTCAATAGCGGCCTGTGAAGGAGTAAAAGTCAACACATGACGAACCCCAAACTCATTCCGGTTCCGAGTAGGAGAACCACCCATAAGTTGAGCAAAGAAAGTCCGAATATGCGTGGCCACTGCCTCTTGCCCCCTCTAGAGATTACCATCCATATCAGACAGCTCAGTGATGGTATTCTTGTTACGACGGGCAAGAATTGCCGCATGAAAGAACTTAGAGTTGCGATCACCCTCCCGGATCCAGGTTTGTCTAGATTTCTGTCGAAGGATTGAGTCATGAAGGGTTAGAGCTTCCTGGTACTTATGGAGGCTATCAGCTTCAAGGGCCCTCAGCCCCTCATTGAGGGGGTCCCTATAGCATTGTTGCTGTAAGTCTACCAAATGAGATCCCAACTCCTGAAGGTTAGTATATTGATGCTTGCTAAACACCTTAATCGCCTTCTTCACCATCTTCAATTTTTGCATGAATTGATATCCTTTAAAACCGTGAACCTCCACCCTCTAAATCTGAGCAATCAACTCCATGAACCCGTCCGCACGTAATAACCCATTGAAAAATCGAAAAGGAGCGCCTAAAGTGCTTGTAACTGTATGATGCTGAATGAGAATAGGGGTGTGATCCGAAAAAATAGGATCGCCAAAAACTGCCAAATCGTGAGGGAAAGAATATAGCCATTGTGGGTTAATCAGTGCCCGATCTAGCTTCTTCCAGATATACATGTGTCCCTTCTGTTTGTTTTCCCATGTGAACCGTCGACCCTTACTTCTCAAATCAACTAGATTAGTGGTACGGAAAAATTGTTGCAGTTCGTTACCCAATCCACCATGAAATCTAGCCCCACCCTCCACCTCAGTAGAGTTAAGACATCAATTAAAGTCACCAGCAACCAACCACGGACAAGTCAGGCCCCTTTGGAAGTCCAACAATTCAGTCCACAAATCAGAACGCTGGAAAGCAAAATTAGACGCATATATAAGAGTAACCATGAATTGAATATTATCCCTGTCCGTGCAACAGAGATGCATAAACTGGGCGCCCATCTTGAGAACATGTACTTTAATTTTCTCCGAATTATACCAACATAAAATACGTCCATTATAATGATGAACATGATTGGTAAACAATTTCCATTGAGGTCCCAAAAAGGCCAAACCTCGTTGATCAGCTGAAGCCTTTATTTTCGTTTCCAGCAAGCCAACCAAAACAATATTAGAAGTAGTCACAATCTGTTTTACCATCATTTTTTTGAGGGGTTCATTCAGCCCCCTTGTATTCCACACAAGTAAAGACATCATTAAAAAAGACATTAAAGGGATATAACCCCCTTATGCTTCTTCTTTTTGGCTGTTTTTCTGGTCACCGTGGTCCTGACTGGTTTGGGCAATTCAGGAGGAATCTCACCCTCTTCAGTATCATTAGCAGAGGGGTCATCCCCGCCTCCATTCGGTAGCTCAACCTCTAATTGGCTAGCTGAGGACGGAGCTGCCCCTCCAATAAGGGAGACAGACCCGGTATCTGTATTTGTAATATGTATAGCCGAAGGACAAGCCAACTCTCTATTCCCTACCTGACCATCCCCAACCAATCAATCCTGGATAGCAACTGCAATATGTCCAACATCAACCAGTGGGGGACTATCTCCAGAAGGATCACTAGCTGCACCATTTGTCGGGCTACCAAAAGGGCCCTCGGCGACTGTCACCCTCATTCCATCCCCTGACTGAACCTGTGCAGGGACCACTTGACTAGAAGGTTCAGGAGGCTGAGAACACAAATCCTGCGACCAGCCGGACGGAAATATTTGCCCCGTCCGGACCCATTGCTTACGGACAAAAGATGACTTCCATGGATAAGTAACAGAAATGCTGGCACTGACCAAATCACCGGCTTCGGTTAAACGCCTAATGGAGACCTTGTTCGGGAGCACAGCGTCCTTGGCAACTTCTATACATATCTTGGCGTAACCGATGCGATTCATGGCAGCAGTTTGTGAGTCCAAGCAAATAGGCTTCCCAATGCCACTCGCAAGATGACTAAGGCCCTCCAGCGTCCAATATTCTAAGGGAAGACCATAGAAGTGTACCCACAACGGAAGGACCTCAACCGAGCTCTTATCCAAACTCAAACCAAGTCGCCATTGACGCAAAAAGCCAAAAACAGAGGAGTATCACCTATGTGCCATAGCCCCAATTCAAGGATTTCAGCAACATTAGCTTGCGGGGAGAACTTGAAGAGGAACGTCTCGTCCTCGGTGAGCATGGATTTCTCAAAACCATACTTACTCCACCAGGCCTTAGCCCAGGCATTGACAGCTGGAAAAGCGAGGCGTTTGTTCAAGAAAAAGCCAATGAGAGCCATAGACCAAGCCTTAGCGCCAACTCTCAATAACTCGACCGAAGGGGAGATAACCCCATCTTGAAGAGCTTGAGGGTAATGGGTAAGCTTACCGTGATGGGTAGATCCAGCAATATCGCGCCATGAACGCCCACGTTGTGTCGGAGTGGAAGCAGAGGTCAAAGGAGGACGCCGAACCGCAGGGGGGTTGAAGGGGGAGCACCCTTCGCCTCCACTGAAGGGGCCGTTGGCACAGTCACCACTGCAGAGGGCGAGGGAGGAGACCGATCCGCAGGGGGGGTGGAAGAAGGAGCAGCGGACGCAGCCACTGGCGGGGCTGTGGACACAGACACCCCATCCGGAAGAGGGACCGGCAGACTAGAAGAAGGTGAAGGAAGGGGAGGAAAATGATTGAGATCTGGAGGAGGCGGTGGGTCACCCATGGGGATGGGTGCCCGCCTGAGGTCAAGGGTAGGTAGGAAAGTCCAAAAGACTAAGGGCTAATGGCTGGAAGAAAGAAAGGGGACAAGGGCAGGGGAGGGCATGAAGGTAAATGACAGAAGGAGCGGGTAAGGGAAGTAGAGAGAAGGCAGATGATGAGCTTGAAAAATCGGAATAGAAGATCTATTCCCGGGCTGAGCTAAGATGGCATCCCTCATCATATTGTTTCCCCATGTCAAAGTCTATGAACTGGAATGGTTTTTCTCGTGTTAGTTGTGATTTATATCCCATTTGGCCTATGAGAAGACATATGCTTCCCCTCTTGAAAAAAACAAACTTGTCCCCGAGCGAGCTTCATCTTCAGGATACAAAGGTTTAGTATCTGGGTGCTAAGGAGAAATGTCAGCTTCATTAACGCTATAGTTGCTATCTCTGACGTCTGGAGACGGAACGAAACAAAAGTTTTGAGACGAAATAGAATAAAAATTAGAGATAGTGAGGTGTTTGGTTGTGATGGACAGAACAGAAAAACTGTCTCCGTCTCGAGGACAGAAATGTGTTTGGTTGTAGTGGACAGAACGAAAAAATTGTGCCAATGACAAAAATGCCCCTGGTCCTTAATATGATTAGAAATATGTAATTCATTGATAATTTTATTACGATTGATTTGTATTAGTAACAAAGTTAACAAATAATAATAATAATAACAATTAAAAATTAATATCGAATAATAATAATAATAATAACAAAATTAATAATTATAATGATAATAATAAGATAATTAATTTCGTATAATAAAAATAATAATAAAAATAAAAAAATGAAATAAATAATAATAATAATAAGTAC
>JANKOD010000192.1:15957915-15977042 GCA_026284645.1 Erythroxylum acuminatum
AGTTTGCCTAATAGTGTGAAGCGTGTTTTATCAAACAAAATATAAAATCTTGTAGAAGTTACTCATGTAGAAAATCGTGTTTGTGAGTCTTCTTTACCTTTGTTAAGTCCGCACAGTATCTATTCTTGTGACCGTTCTTGGACGAGAAATAATAGGAGTGTGTTATCTACTTCTAAACCTCGTGTGAAGGAAATCATCCAAAGTTCCAAACTAGAACAGTATGGTCTCAAATCTAAAACTGCAGAACAATACATAAAGCTAGAGATCCCTAAGGAGCTGATCGCCTTATAGAGAGAGCAGAACTATACACATCTACACTTTGGAGCTCAACGACTTGTTCTCACTTTACATGGAAGAAAAGGTATTCCTGCTACAGCCAGGATATCCCTTCTTGACACTGCCTACACGACGTACCAAAATGCTTTGATTGGTACCTTGCTGACAACTCTTGACAGAGAAAGTATCATCTTGACCATAGCACCTGATTTCAATATCAGGTTGGATGATCCTACTCTATCTGAATAATTACAGGTTCAGATTTAGATCACTGGAGCAGATCAAGATCCTACAGCCATCATGGCTACTCTACATCACCAGATGATCTATCGTCTTCAGAATCATGCCTTGGACATAAACTTTCCAAATTCTACTTCGGATGCTCTTTATATGGCTACTGATCGATCTAATGATCAGACTACTATCCTCTAGATCCCGAAGCAGTTGCCTTCAAAGGAGCTTGAAAAGTTGATGCCTACAGAATGGATTACCAATTACCAGAAGGTATTCCACGAGCCTCATTGACACTCTTTTCATACAACGACTCCTCCGATTCTGTAGACTCTAAGAGATGGCTCAGTCAGATCCATCTACGCCAGACCTAGCGATGACACGCCTGGTCCATCTACATTAGGGTCAATCTTGATGATCCAACCCATTAAACAGTCAGATCTACCAGACAGTCCTCCTATTCATTATTTCAATTCCAATGGAGATCCAGTCTATATAAGTCATCATCGTGGACACTTTGTATGGGATGTCAACCCATCTATGTGCTAACCAGACTGTAAGATCTGTCTCAACCCTGAGTCAGACTCAGATGATGATGATCCAAGATATCAACAAAGAAGGAAGAAGAAATCCAAGCCCAAATCTCGATGCTTGCCTTCTCGTGACTATCCTCACCAAGACGAGGATCCAGATCAAGGCGATCCACATGGTCTAATCATGATAGAAAGATCCAGACCAAGGTCTCTAAGGAAGATGCCCAGGTCGTCTAAAACATGCAGATCTACTTAAGGATCTAGCAGATTTATGCCAGGAATTCCTGTTTAACCTCCTATTCCTATGCCCTGTATGATGGCAAGGCCAGACGAGGATAACTTTCCTCAATTATCTAGGAGTACTGATGAATCACAGCGCGTTATCTCCAACCCTTATATTAGAGCGTCAGGAATTACTTCACAAGGTACACTTGCTTCAAATCCAACAGATGAAGTGCTTAATTGGCAGACACACAACGTAGTAGCACAGAACAACGTTATGAGAAAGATTGATTCCAAGCTAGATGGAATTAGTCAACAAAATATTGCTACTCATCGTTGAAGTCGATTATTTTTCGGAACAGATACAAAAGATGTATACGTCTTACAAAACCCAGATTCGGCACCTTGATGCTGAACTTTGCCAATACATCTTAGCCGAATACATGGGGCCAAAATTCGACTTGAAAGTTGGAAAGACACAAGAGATACAAAGGACTGTACAACAAATGGAAGCAGACATGCATGCTTCTCAATCTCGACAGGTATATGGCTCATCTACTTCAGAGTTTTCAACTCTTCAGCTATCATATCCATCTCCTTCGTATCAACGGTATCCAAACGAAGTTGACTATTCAAAGGTATTCAAGTTCAGTTACCCTTTGATTAGACAGTATGTTCATCCTCAAACAACTCATGAAAAGTCTCAACGATCAAAGCCAAAGTCAACATCTGATCGTATGCCTAAGTCTCGAGTTTCTGAGCAATATTGAAAGGTTCCAAAAGCGTCATCTTCTCATACATCTTTTGAACCATCACTTGAGTGGAGAAAACCAGTACAGATACATACACCACCAGAATCTCCACCACCAATTCAACCTTCCACCTCTTCACTTGGGAAGGATAAAGCTAAACTGTCAGAGTACATTGCTACTCTTACTACAAAATCTCTTGCAGATAATTCTAGTTCCCTTTCAGAGAAAACTGATTCGGAAAGCTATACATTTGAAATCTCTGCAACACCATCGAACAACTCATCTGAGTTGATCCCTGACAATTCATCTGAACTTTTTTTCACGTCATCTGACGTATCAGAACCAATCTCATCACCATCGACTGATGAATCAGCTAACTTTGCTGATCTTTCATAATTATCAAATGTTCTGATGACAATACCTTAGTATACTGAAGAACCAGAAATCAGTGAAGCTGAATCCACTGGTACTAAACCTTTCAGACCTGAACTAGCACCTCAAGCAACCAATGCAGCTGGCGTAGCACCTCAACAGTTGACAATCAAACCTACTTCAGGTCCTTAGTTTACTTTTGATGATCTACCTCCAAAGAAATGGCGGGATAGATTTCATGAGTTCGATGCATGGATTGATCTACAAATGACCAGGTCTAATCATCCTCTTTTGGATATTTTATCTAAATTTACATCCAGATTTACAGGTACTTTGCGAGAATGGTGGCAAAGTGTTAGTAAGTATCAACGTCTTCAGTATATACAAGTAACAACTACTGGCGCACTACTTGGCATAATTCACAAGGAATTTATTGGTGACTTCCAATTGATTAATAAGCAAACCAGTCAGGAGTATTTTGCAATGAAATGCTATTCTCTTGATAAGCGTGATATTCAAAAGCATTACAAACGCATGACAAAAAGGTATTATCTCTTGATTGGATGGAATGATGTTAACTTACGTTACACTTTTATATCATCCCTTCCAGATGAAATACAACCAAAACTATAAAGGATCATAGCTTCTCTTCAAAGAGATATGTCTACAATCTCTCTTGGAGAAATCTATCAGCTTTCTATAACTTGTCTCGACCAACTATGTGATTAGCATACTTTGTTCAAGAATATCCTCAAAGGAGGTCTAGTTCTGAAAAAGGCTTGCAAAAAGCCATATCTCCAGATCAATTGCAAAGATGAAAAGACTTGTAAGTGCCATAGTAGCAAGAAAGCTCATCAATCTCAAATCTATTATGAAAGGAGAAAGTTCCACAGCAGAAAGAAAGAAGGCAAGAAGCCTTGGAAGCAAAACTTCAAAAAGAAGAACATAGGCAAGAAACGAAGATTTATGAGGTTCTTCAAAAAGTCATCACATCGACAGAAGCAAAAGCCTCGATGTTTTGTTTGTCGAAGCTTGGAGCACTTAGCTAACAACTGTCCTAAGGCAACCAGGAAACATGCCAAGTTCCTGGAGAAACTTGAAAAACTTATGCCCATTCATCCTCAGAATCACATTGAGGAATTACTAGAAGAACAATCTAGTGAGGACAGTGATACATAGTTTGCTGTCTCTATATTAACAGATGAAGAAGAATCATCACAATCATCTGCCTCTACTAGTGATGATCCATTATACATGTTACAGTAGACATGTATGAAGCAGACATGTATGAAGATAGATCGTACTCAAGTTCAACGACCATATGTCCATATCCAGATATTTCAGCAAGACAAATATGATCGGCCCATTAAGGCTATTGGATTAATAGATACAGGATCTAGTCGTACGATCATGAAGCCCAACATTCTATCAGTAGCAGTATGGACTTCTCATGAAGAGTATTTTACTGCAGCTGATGGAAACAGTTTCATGATTGGGTTAAGAACAAGAAGCAGAATTGGCATTCGCTTCTTTCCTCAGTGTACAGTTTGGACTAAAGTACTTGTAAGCAATATACCAGGCCCAGATCTCTTAATTAGAATGGATGTTTACTGTAAAGCCCGACACTTACAGATCCTACCCATAGGCCTCAGGTATCAAATCCTTATGAGTCCATACACTAATCTAAAAAATGTGTTTGAACTTACTCAGGTTCTTGCACATTACACTGGACTTCGAGATAAACTGTTGAGCTACTGTCCAGAGTCTCATGCACAGTTTACTAATCCAAATCCTCTATGGAAGAATCCAGAATTTTTCATAAGTCTACCATTTAAAAAGAATGAGGATATCAATCCTAGCCACACATTCAGGGATGAACCTTGATGACTTGAAGCTCGCACAAGATGAGTGTGCTGTGTTATTGCAGCAAGGATTGATTGTGCCCACAAAGTCAGATTGGGCTTGCCAAGCGTTCCATGTCAACAAACGTTCAGAGAAGAAACATGGAAAGAAACATCTAGTGATAGATTACAAGCCTCTGAATGCTTTCCTACAGGATGATAAGTTTCCTTTGCCCAAAATCAGTACACAAGTACTATTTCTCAAGGAAGTTGTTATATTTTCAAAGTTTGATTTGAAAGCAGGATATTGGCAACTGGGTATTCACCCTGAAGAGCATTACAAGACTGCATTATACATTCCCAATGCTTAGTACCAATGGACTGTGATGCCCTTTGGATTAAAGGTTGCTCCATCACTGTTTCAAAAGTCCATTACCAAAATCTATGAGCCTATCTTCAACAATGCCTTGATCTACATTGATGACATCTTACTATTTTCAAAGACCCATGAGGAACATCAGGCCCTTCTTCAAAATTTTTTGGACCTAACCCAACAGTATGGGATAATGCTTTCAGCCTCGAAAAGCACTATTGGTACAACAGAAATTGAATTTCTTAGAATGCAATTCAAGGATGGATTCTATCAGCCAGACCCACATATTGCAAAAGAACTATTGCAATTTTTAGATGAAAATCTCTCTGTGAAACAGATTCAACACTTCCTTGGAATTGTCAACTGCATTCGAGATTTCATTACACATGTGGCAGCTTTCACATCAAGCTTATCTAAGCTCTTACGTAAGAATCTACCATCGTGGGGAAAAGAACAAACAACAACTATTAAGCATCTTAAACAAATATGTCAGGATCCTCCACCTTTGACGATTCCTGAAAAAGGACAATGTGTCCTACAAACAGATTCTCGTGACGAACACCGGGGACAGTTCTTCTCGAAGAAATAAATGACCAACGACATTATTGTGGACATGCTAGTGGTTCTTGCAGTCCATCTGAATGTCACTATCATATTTCATACAAGGCGATTCTCGCAGTTAAAAGAGGTATTGAAAAATTCTTTATTCACCTCATTCCTTATCATTTTGTCATTGAAATGGATAATATATCATTCCCCAAGATTCTTGAACAAGCTGGCAAAAAGATTCCAAATAGCCAACTTTTATGCTGGTAAGAGTGGTTCTCTTCCTATAAATTCACTGTCAAACATTTGAAAGGTCACCACAATATTCTGAAAGGTCAGGAGTTTCCTCCTTTATTCACTCGAACTCCAACTTCTGTAAAAGATCTGTACCCTTTACTACCACAGAGTCTTTTTTACTATTTACATCTTGTTTTGGTGAAAGATGATATCATTCCAAGCCCTGGTATGTTTGATCCTTCAACGCCATACAAAATGATATATCTTCTGTTTGATGATATTGATGACTATACATTATGGCATCTTTGGGCTATGACAGCGCTATATGCCTGTTTTGTCGCATTCTCTCTAATGCATTTATATCGTCATCTCTCAGACCCTATTCAGTCCAAATCACTTCTGTGGACATTTCTGGAATGGTTTCAACCATTAGATACGTGGAGAATGGAAATGTCTAATCTCTTAGATTGTCATCACTTATAGGATTCATCTCTCAGAGATAAAGAAGTCTTTGCTGTTTATCTTTTTCATCGTCCATATGTGATGTATTCCTCTGGACAAATGTCCACATTTAACCACATTCAACATTGGCGTACTACATTGTCCTAGTCAACTGATGAATCATCATTACTAAAAGAATTATATCAACTTCTTGATCAGTTGAACCAAACATATGATGTCGAATACTCTACTTTGTGCACTTCTCTTGAACCATATTATGGTGAGACCTCTCTCCTTGAGCTTATCAGTACACCATCTCCAACACAATGGACTTGTATTGAAGAAAATGTGATCCATATACAAGCAGGTAATTTAAATTACCTTGTCTTGAATACTGTTACAAGCCCATCTAGTGATCCAGTCCAATAATCTGACTCTGTCACGTCACCTTGGCCTTCAAATTGGACCCAAACCAATATTGATAATCTTATTGCACAAGTTGACAGAGAAATGGAATTGACGGATGGCCTTGATTTCTCCTTGACATTATGAGAGAAGCATAATGATGAAAGATGCGTTCCACAAGTAACCTTCAATAACTATTGAAGATGCCATCTCCTTTTGTAAAGAAGTACTGTTTATTACTGTTTGCCTTTTGACTTTGTGTAAAAGTAGATTACTTTTCAAAGTTAGGTAAATGATTTACTTTTTTTAAAGTAGATGCTTTAGAGATAAGGTTAGGTATGCTTTTGTCTAAGCTTTACTCATGTTGTCTTTAGGATAGTTTACATTTCAATCCCTCGCTTCGCTTATAAGAGCAGGGTTCTTCTAAGTTTGTGATGAAGTTTTATATATGAAAATCAATTGAAAATGGAAAAGTTAGTTTTTCTCTAAACATCTCTTCTCTTCTCTAAAACCTTTAAACCCTATTATTCTCTATCATCTGGCTTGAAAGATTGCAGAGATGAGTATGCTCTACACTTGTCTCCTATGAGGATCTTGTGTATCAGAAAATCTATGACAGTCTGGAAGAACTGTTGCTTCTAAACATATCTGCTGCCATGAGTCAGAAGTATTAACGGAGAATGAAGAGTAAGAGTGCGTGAATAAAGTAGGAAATCCTAAGTAAGTCTAGGGAGAGGCGTTGGGGGGTGTAAATCTCCGATAACTGGACACCTATGTTGTGATACACACTTCTAATCCGACTTTGGTTAGTCGATGTCTTCAACCAGTATGATGGTTTAGAACAGTGTTTGCCATGAGAGGGTTAACCAGAAAGGTCATATTCTCTATATCACCCTATGATGGACTATAGGAATAGCACGAGTGGTATCAGAGCCCTAGCACGAGTGGTATCAGTGCCATAACACGAGTGGTAACTACCCTTGTCTAGTGGTTAGGTATAGTCAGTTCAGCCAAGAGAAACCTGCATACCCCTTGGAGTAATCTACTCCTCAATTAGTATTTCACTACTGCTTGTGGAATACTTGGGAACATACAACCTTCGCATCTTTTTCCAGAGGGGGGAAACATTGATATTAGGTAAGAAAGGGAGTAAGAAGAGAGTTAAAAGAACATAAAGTATAGACTGGCGCGTATGAAGTGGTCAAGATTGAAGATGGGATTGCTTATGAATCGATGTTTGTTCGTCTTTTACAAAGTCTACAGATTGACTTATATCAAATGGAGAAGTAGTAAATATTAGCTATTGCAAAACAGCAATTACCAGCCAAGCTACAGATTGTCTCAATAGTTAAAATCCATGAGTGATTTCTCAAAACCAAAAAAAATAATAATCCATGAGTGCATTACATTAAACCCACAGAAGAATAAAAAAAAAAAGGAAATAGTACCATAGTCACCTACCAAATTCAACTACAATGGCAACTTGAAGGAACAGTGTAAGAGCTGTTCCCAACGAGGATGCCTGGAGCAATGAAATGATGCCTCCCAGTTGACTATTTAAATCCTATTGGCGATGGTACTGACTAGAAATAGATGAAAAACGCCACTTTATTTCATGTTTTTTTCTAGCTACACAACATGGAGATCGCAGCCGGTCAAACAAATCATCTCATCAGTAATGTGAGCTTGTCTGGGCTTTCAATGAACTGTTTCCATTCATTGCAGAATCTTGCAACTGTTGCACCATCCAAAACTCTGTGATCTGCACCTATGCTTACCTGTCAAAACAAAGGACATGTAATTGTCTACTCCAGTAACTTATAACCAAAATGCATTATAGTGAGACATTATGCTGCACTGAACTAAACTAATTACCAAGAAAGAATTTGCTTACATTCATGACTGGCAGAGGGTGAACCCTTCCATCATCTGCAAAATGTGCAACTTTCTGGATTCGGCCAAGGGCAATGATAGCGACTTCTGGTAAATTTATAATTGGGGAACCAAACTTCCCACCAATCGCTCCAATATTGCTCACAGTTATTGTTCCACCAGTTACATCCTCAGGGCAAAGCTTGTTATTCACTGCCAATTGTTGAAGTCGTGATATTTCTTTTGTTATCTGAATGAAAAAGTATGGATAAGAAAAGGTTTTTAACTGCATCTGCAAACTATTTGTCATAAATGAACATGACAAAATCAACAAGACCATCCTTGTCCATAATTTTGGATCGTCCTAATTATACAAACGATGATGTATTTAAAATTCTCACCAAACAATACTATATACTAAATATAGCTATATCTTAAAGTTTCATTGTGTCACAAACTCAAAATAAAAATGATCAGTCTACAGCAATTGCTTTATCGCAGTTACTAATCATAAAAATAGTATATTGTGAAGATAAACTCAATGTTGCAGTTCCTTCATAATTTTGTAGAAGGGAAAATGACTGTTTCAATTTTCCTATTTATGGGTTCATCGATACAGAATATGAATGCAGATATTAGGTAAGTGATTACATCTGAGAAGTTGCAAGAAACTTACCTCCAAGATTGAAAGAGACTGAGCATTCTTTATGTTCGGTACTACAAGACCATTTGGGGTAGCCATAGCAATTCCAATATTATGTGAACCTACAATCCGAAATGTTAAAAGCACGATATATCAGGATTGAAGGTGATAGGAGAAGCATGGAGTCAAATAATGATATCGCTGTTTAGCAACAGCATTTTTATGTTGAATAACAAATCAGTAGAAATATTAACTGGTGGTCATAGGCCTCATCAATACTTCCTTCACTAAGAAGAACATATGCATACATATCAACTTTACACTCCCTGAATCCTCTGTATACTGACAGAGCTTAAACATTTCAAGCAGCCATAAACAAAATCAAGATCACTGAATTGCTACTGGTCCATGGGGTGTAGATGTTTCTTTGTTTTACTGACATGCACATAATAAAAAGTGGCTCTCCAATGTTCAGCTATGTAAAGCTACTCTAGGATTGCATGCAGTCCAACACACACTAATACTCAAAACATCATGAATTCTGTTGTCTATTCTCTTGGAAGCCTATGAAGAATCCAACTACATCATATTGCAAATTGGTGTTCCCAAAGAACAATAAAGCAACAACTAGATTAGCAACTATGCAGTACAATAAAGCCAACATACCTTTTAAAGTGACCTCTAGGAACTCATCATTGAAGCAACTATTCACCAAGGGATACTTGCTGAGGGCCATTGAAAGTGACTTAATCAGAATAGGAAGGAAGGTATACTTTATACTAGAATCATTATTATTATTTTGGAAAGACTCCTTCAGTTGTACTAATGCATCACACTTTATCTCTTCTACATAATGAAAATGGGGAACTTTTGCAGCTGACGACATTGTTTTCACCATTGTCCTCATGAATCCCCTGTCAAAGTAGAAAGTATTAACTTTCATGAACTTATTGAAAACCATTTCAACAGTATCAAAATCCATTCAACTAATACTGATTTTATACACGCCAAACAAAAGTCAATAACAATAACAAGGAGAAATATGGAAAAATAAAGTTTCATGTATCTTAAGCTTGACACATTCTACAAGAAAACAAATGGGTGCTTTAGGTTCATTGGCAGATACCAATATTACCTTAGAGGAATTTTCTTATCTTCATAGCTCTGTACTGGTACAGCTGATGCATATCCATGTTTATTATCTACTGCTGCAACTTCATCTTCAGAATATGTGGCCCCAATGCCTGAGGAATCCTTAAGAACTCCTATCTGAATTGCATACTTGATGACATCTTCTTTAAATACCCGACCATCTATACCAGTTCCAGGGACATTACTTAGGTTAATACCATATTGCTTTGCAAGATTCCGGACAGCTGGAGTGGCAAGAATGCCAAAATTTTCCTTTCTCAGATCAAAACCAAGTGAACTCTCCTTCACTGTATCAGAATTCAAAGATTCCCTATCTTCTTGTTTATCAGTAGTCTCCATGGAAACCTGAGAATCCTCAACAAACATCTTAAGAAGAGTTTCTCCAACCTGCAAATTCAAATAGAAGACATATTCAAAAATTCAACAACACATGCATGCAAGTTCTTTGTATTTGAACTCACTGAATAATAGCACTGCTCTTTTCTTCAATACCTAATACACGAGGAAGAAACTTATTCACAAAACCTGATTCCTGGTTGCACTTTTTTTCTTTATGAGACTTCCTAGCAAGCTTGGCATTACATCCACGTAATTCCATGATGTGCTAACATGCTAAAATCCAAAATCAAAGTTTAAATCCCACCTTTACAATGTCACCAGGAGCATACAGAACATGAGCAACTTTTCCCTTGTACCGACTCGTTATCTCAATTGTTGCCTTGTCACTCTGAACTTCACAAAGCGGTTGAAATTCTTCAACTAGATCCCCCTGTAAGAGTAAAAAATTTGAAGCATAAACGAAAGGCCCCGAAGTCATTAGGCACCAAAATTGACAGCAAGGAACCAGCCACTCACCTCTTGCACATACCATTTCAACAACTCACACTCTGCAATTCCTTCACCAGTCTGCGCCAGGGGCACTTCAACCATCCCAGTCACCAGGACATCAGCTGAAGCTTGAGTAGAAAAGCTACGCCTTTTCACGTTCTACGAAACATTCGCCAACATAAACAACAATCCCCTTCTACATTAGTCAGATGTCAACTGGGGTTCACAAGCAAACAAAGCAAAACAACATTGAAGTTACTCACATCAATAAACCAATTAGCTAAGTGCGGCATCGTCGAGACATTAGTACAAAATCTTAAGCAAGCAGCCACAGCAAGAAAAGGGTGCCGGTCACCTGGTGGCGGCAACAACGGAGGAGGAGACAGCGGAGCAGTGGAAGGAAGGAGGAAACGAGAAGTGGAGATGCAGGCTCGTTTCAGACAATTCCGGCGACTGCCCACAATCATCCTAATCATAATCAAACTCAAAACGTTATGCGCTTTATCTGAAACCACTCCTAAGGCAAAAAGCTTCAGTCTTCGGCTGGCTGTAATCAAGATCAAAACCTCATCTACTTGTGAAGTTCTGTTCTTTAGCTGGAAGTATAGAAAAGGCAAAAGGCTTGGATCTTTCGACGATCCAGTCGGACTAAAACCATAGGAGAGTGACTGAAATGGAAAGGTGGAGGCGACGACTTCTTTCGTACTAAAATTTGGAAGAGACAACTAGCTACACAAAGTTTCAGATTGCAAAGCTAATTTTGCCACCTAATATCTGACAAGCTTGCCCATAGATACATACGTTAACAGCGTAAAATATTTTTTCTTTGGACATTTAAAAGAAATATATTAACTTAAAAAATGCTAAAATGCATTTTACAATCTCAATTCTCAACATTTACACTAAATTACGGAACAAATCTTAACATTCAAATTAAACACTAATATTTTCAAAACATTCAAAACAGATGCTAAATAGATTGAAAATTTAATAAAATTAACTTTTCACTGCAACATAACAAGTGTGATAAATGCATAATAATAAGTTTTATTATCACGTGACAAGTGAGAACTATTGTTTATAATGTGTAACAATGGACCTCATTATTATGTAACAAGTGGGACTCATTGATGATTAATTTTTAAAAAGTTATTTTATTTAAAAATATAAAAATGATATCGCATCAATATTGATGTAAAATTTAACTGATGGGGAGTTATTTCCTTCAAATTTTCCATCTATTTCGGGTTTCTTCTGAATGTTTTGAAAATATTATGGTTCAATTTAAAGGCTTCAAAACATTAGGATTGAAGTGACATTCTATTATAAACGTCGACATTCAAACACACTTTTAGACCTAAAAAACTATAGGCTATAATAACACTTCATTTTAAACCTTAATATTTTATTCAAATGTAACTCAAATTCTAAATTTTGAAGTGTTTAATTTAAATCTTAATTTTTTTCAAATTATGCAAAACAGATCCGAAGTGTATAGAAAATTTAATGGACTAACTTTTTTTCAGTTAAATGCCACATTAATAATGATAAGATATTATTTATTATTTTTATAATTAAACAGTAGATCCCATTGTTACGTGAAAAGTGGGATTCATTTTTTGTAAATAAAAAACACTATTTACATTTATTTATATTATTCTTTCCTTCTCCTCCATTTTACAGTCACATCCTTCTTAATTATTTTCCCTTTCATCTTCAGCTTTTGTTCATCACCTTATTTGACTGTACGAAACGAAGAACGAAAAACTTAGAATAATCAAACTTTGCATCATTTTTAGTATTAAATAAAGGACCAAGAGGAGAAATTTAATACAGATCGAGAAACTATGAATGCTTAGGTTAAGGACTAGAAATATATTAACTTAAGTGGTAATTAGTAGACAAGTTTCTATAATTAATTTGGATAATAACTTGTTGAATATGAAAGTTAGATTAGTTCATTATTCGAGTTAATTTAGAACCCAACTGTTAATTTTAGTAAGGCAACTATCTAATCATTTCCCTTAATCATGTATTGGAGATTAAATTAGCGAAATTAATTCTCAAGAGTCTCCCATTTCAATTAATCTATTTATGTTTGCTTCCAGTTGATTTTGTTTACTTTTCAATCTATTTTGTGATTTTCTTTAAAGTTTTTACTTAACAGAGCAGGATAGAATGTTTAGGATTGCATTTATTTTTATTTTTGCTTTTGTTTAAGGTTAATTTAAGTGTACCGATTTTGTATCCATGAGAGATGACCTTAGGTAATTACTACAACTATGTTGTATACTTTCGAGTAGGATAGCCTAGGTATTTTTATAACTTATTTGGGCACAACACTTGTGATGAAGAAGAAGTGGAAGAAGGGCTCGAAGCAGAAAAGGATACATCTTTCAGCTCGGAGGTAACAACTGAGTTCCAATTTGTTGTTAAGAATAACTCTTTACTTTTACCTAATAGGTTACAAGAATTAAATAAGGAAGAAAGAGGTGAAGAGACATTCGAGATCTTACCAGAGTGCATAGACTCAGTAGAGATTGAAAGTTAGAGGATAGGAAAGAAGTTGTATGTGAATGATCATCGAATAAGGCCCCATCTTAAACTACCGTACGTAAAAGTGGCTTAAACTCTACTACTTGAAGATAATAATTTTGTCACGTGAGGAGAAAACATGGAGTCAAGACAAAGGCACCTATTGGGAGGCAACCCAAGGGAAGCAAATTTCTTTTCTTTTACTTTTTCGCACTAGTTAGATATGCATGTGTGTTTTTATGTTGGTTTTTTTCTTGCTTCTTTTAAGTTTTCTATCCAAATGAGAGAGAGAATAAAACAAACAAGCAAACATTAGCTCTTTTTCTATTGCTTCTAAGAGTACATAGTCATGATTAAAGAATGAATTGACTAGAGAATTTCATGGCAACTTGAGCATGTACTTTTACTTTTGTGATTGGTCGATTCACATTATCTTTAGAAGAGAAGTGATTAGTGGTAGACAAGGCCGGTAAGATTTTGAGCCTTATTAGATTGACACATTCATGTCAGTCTCATTATTTTTGTTTATGTATGACCTTCATGATATGTACATCCTAACTTTGCCTTGATTTTCGACTTGAGGCCATATTTTTATCATATGCATTAACATGGAAATGGTTAGGCATTATTTTCTTTTCCGAACTAAATTAGCCAAATAACCTACCCTATTGACATGATTTATCCTTTGTTAGACCCCCTTGAGCTTTATTTGCCTTTTTTTTGTGTATTAATCTCATTACATGCTTTAACCCTAACCAAATGTCCTTCCTAAGCCTTAAAGCTATTAAACATTTGTTGATTGTTGAGTTTGTGGATATATAAAAGTGTAAGTGTGGGGGTGTACATACATGTGGGTTGGTTATAATGTTGAGATGTTATTTTATGTCTTATCATTGAAATTTCCAAGCTGATGTAGTTTCTTTTAATTTCCATAAGAGAAAAGAAAAGAAAGGCAAAAGGAGAAAAGCAAAAGAAAAGAAAAGAAAAGAAAAAGAAATAAAGAAAGAAAAAAGAAGAAAAAATGTTTAAATAAATTTATATAGGAGGAAGTGCATATGTGTTGAAAAGTTATTTATGATTAATGCATCCTCCTCAAGTTATAATGAATGGGTTACTTAAGTATGTGGAATATGACGTAGATGTTGCTTTGGAAGGTTCACTCATTATAGTTTCAATGTAGTGTTATCATCAATCTCTATGAGTGATCCTTTTTGATTTGTTATACTTCATGTGGTTTATGTATGAGAGTTGAATTGAGTTGTGAAATATAACTGTTGCATTCATTATAGCTAACGGTACCTAGTTTTATATGAATGTTAAATTGCGCAATTGATAGCTCATTGAGGGTTACTTTTGTTTCACTAGCTGTGATGGCTTTCATACTACTTTACCCAAATACATCTCACTTTCCCTTTGCCTATATTATAACCTTAAAAAATCCTTTGATTCATGATTGTGCATGTCAATTTTAGTGGTGAAGAAATAAAATGACATGCAAAGTTATGGAATGGCATGATTATAAATGGTGTTGAGTGTACCTATGGATATATTTTAGTTTAACACATTTTCTAAGTCTACCATTAGATTGCTCAGTTTTTAAAGGTATTGAATGTTGATTGATCATGGCTAAAAGCTTAGAATGTTAAGTTCATGCTATGAACTTTGAAAGTTATTCATCTTTGCTTATGATTATGTATTCTTGGAACATTTAGGAAATGAGTTAATGTTTTTAGGTCTATAAGCTTAATTTTGATGTTTTGCCCAAGAATGACCAAAAGCTAAGTGTGGTGGAAATTGATAGGTGCTTAATTGATTATGAATTTATTTCATAATACTTAGTGATTATTGTTATGAAAATACTTAAGATATTCACTTTGACTCGTATGTGATTTTAGGTACAATTCGGAAGCAAAGAAATTAAAGTGAGTCAAAAGCATAATATTGGGCCATTTTTCGAAGACTAACACTCATTTGTCTTTATGGAGAAAGAAGAAAAAAAATTAAAAGACAAGAAAAATGTAAAAATAAAGAAGTAGAAAACTTGCATAGCATTGCATGTTTTTGCATGGTCACATGCAACGTGAATTTTATGGAAAAATAAAGAAAAAGTAGAAGGTGGTAGCTGGGAAAAGATGAAGCATGAAACCACATGCAACTGGTAGATAAAGGCACGCCAAATTGACATGCATTAGGTGAAAGCAAATGGAGCAAAACGACAACGCATGGACAAGCAACAAGGAGAAAATGCAGCACAACAAAGAGACCAAAATGCAGTAGTAAAGGCAAAACACAGACATTAGACAAGTCAAAAAAAAAAAAAACAGAAGTAACATAATTTAATATGGTTGTTTTTAAATAAAAATCAGAACAGAGAGAACAAAAGGTTGTTCTTCTTTAAGGGGGCTGAAACATTAGTCCTATGAGCTATCGGTTTTAATGAAAATGTGGGGCAAAACTATCAACCTTGAGAGACCTATAAAGGGGTAGCTTTTCGATACCGGTTCGGAGGTGACTTTGACGTCGACAACCCAGTTAAGCATTCCTTCCATTGATTTTTTGTTTTTTCTCTCTTTAAAAATTGATTGTGTTATCTATGCGTATGGATTTGAGTTTTATATATGAACGATTGTGTTATCATTATAGTCCGATTATTTATGTATGAACCCATTGGGTATTGTAAAAAGATGATTTCAATGTATTCATTGGATCATTTTATTACAAATTGCTAAAATATTCAATATAATCTGTAATCGTTATGTTGAAATTCATTTGTAGCAACTAATGGTTTGTAATCATTAGGGATAACATAACCTAGGTTAAATGACGCATCGTATGTGATTGTTACCTTAATTAATCAATTTTCCTAATTCATAATGCTACTACCCAATGAATCTAGAGATCATATCCCAGGTTATTCAGTAATTAGGTTTAATTAACGATCGTATCTTGATTATATAGTACTTAAGGGAAAATTCGGGTTAATTATTAACCTACAATTAATAGCTTCTAGGAGAGGTTTGAGAATGAAAAATCATTGAAAATTTTTTAATTAGGGTGTAGGCCGAGATTGAACCAAAGAACTGGGTCCTTATTAAATTCCCCACTTTTATCATTTTTTACATGTTTTCTTTAAATTGCTTTTGTTAGTTAGTTTAGCTTTATTTTATTTTCTTATTTTTAAAACCAAAAGCCTCCTAAACCTAAATATCAATTATTTTCATTTCAATAACTTTACGCGCACTCTCTGTGGGATCGACTTAGACTTACCAATACTATAGTAATGGTCTAGTTTATTTTGACTAGTGTTATGATGCGCTGTCACATAACATTAACAATAACATAATTATAAGCCTATACTCTTGATAATCATATAATAAACACCTAAAAGCAGAATTAAACATCTTTGAAAACATAGTATAATTAACAACTATCAAGCAACTTCTCCTTTCAGCTGTTCACCTCCGGAGTCACTTGAGTCATCCTAAGTTGACACTCTTAAAGCCTTCTTTTTGATGTCTTCCTTCATCTCCTTCTTTTTATTTCTTTCACTAACTAGATTAATACAATCATATTTGATTTGAAGAATGTGCCAAATTTTATGCACAAGTTTACACATGGATATCCAATTTCATTCATCTCTACCTAATGCATATAATAATATACAAATGGATTTTCTATTTACAGATATAGTTCCTTATCATTTAGATCCCTTTCTTCTTTAATTATTGGAAACCTTCTATCATCTTTTCCTTTCATGGAAGTGAAAGGGCCATTTAAAAATATTTTCCATAAATCAATACTTAAAGTTATTAAGAAAAACTTCTTCTTATTTTTTTAATAGAGATAGTCATTATCATTAAAGAAAGGGACTCTACTAATGTAGATAGTCATTATCATCAAAGAAAGGGACTCTATTAATGTATTATCCCTCTTGGATATAAGAGAATGAGCCTAAGTATACCTTGGGACCTTTGCTTTAGAATTCTTTTTGAAATGCTAACTTAAGAGATCCACCTTGATATTACTTATAGGCCTCTAATGGCACACAAGAGGAGGTGAATAGGTGTTGGTAAATTTGAACAACTATTTTTTATCTAATGAAGTCAATTAAACAAAAATCAATACATGATTAAAAAAATAGCTTAATGCAAATCACTAACACGAGCAAACAATAATTTAAAAGGTAAAGGGAAGAAGAAAGGCTAATCCATTTATAGTTTTTTGACAAATAATTCTTATCTACGTCCACTTTCCAAGATCCTTTTTAAAATTTCAACTAAGTCCCTTTCTCCAACAAGATGAAGACAAACCTTCTTAAAATATTCTTATTTTCCATGAGTATATAAAAACTCTTCCTCAAATCTTTCTCCAAGAGAGGAGTAATCCCACTCTTAAAAGAATTTACAACTTAAAAGGCCTTGCTTAATCACTTTGAAACCTTAAAGGTTCACTCACTTTAAAATGCAAAAATGAAGGCACGTAATACCTTTTCAAAAAATATGAAATGTGCTTATACAACACCAAAATGTTTTCTGATATCTAAACAAACAAAAAACCATATATTTATAATGATTAGAGGTTAAACTAGCCATTAGAAATAAGAGCTATTCAATTCCGCAAGCTAGTTATTGTAAGTTTATCAACTAGTTTAACATATTGGTCAACCAATATGCATTGAATGTACAAATTCACTAGTTATTAAGACATTGTTTGGCCAATATGAAATTCTATTCGACCATTGCACTAACAAATATCCCTACAAACTCTTAATACATTTTTAAAAAAACTTTAACCTATATTAGTTGACCATTAATCTATATAGGTTGACCTATTCACCTAAAACCATGATTCCAACATCTTAAATGCTTAGACTTAATTTTCTTAATGAAAAATTGACTTAAACACTTATCTAAGTGTTCCCTAAATAATTTTTTTAAGGATTAAGAGGTTTTCTTTGAGACAGAAACCTTAATTCCTCTTAATGATTAAAATCATGCAATAAGTTAAATTGATGATGTGTTAATCCATTATAAGCCTCTAAAATATCAAGGTGACTTAAGTAAAAAGTATAGGAAAGATTACCTGTTCATTTATAACTTTTCGTTCCTAATTTCTTTTCTTCCTAATTTTGTTCTTCATTTGAATGACTTAAACTCCAATTTTTCTGTAATGTCTAATGACCATTAGTAATACCTATGTTTTGTTATCGTCAAAACATGAATTATAACCCCCTTAGTTTCACAGTTAAGATAAAACTAAAGGGGTGGCTAGGAATTTATATCTAAATAGAGAGTCCTACTAGTGGTTTCTAGTATTTTTACAAAATGAAAAGGAGACCTAGAAAGGTATATAGGAATTCAAAACTAAATAGGGACTCTTAGTGTACTTTTTGAAGTTTTCACCAAAGTTAAGAGAGACCTAAAGGGATATTCAAGCAATTAAACCTCAAAAGGGATTCTAATATAGTGATTTCTAAGGTTTGGGTGAAACTTAAAAGAGATCTTAAGGGGTGATCGCGGCTCGTCGTTCGATCCTAAAATCAATCCTTGGAAACCAGTCAAAAATAATTTATTCCAAGGATTGCAGTATAGGATGCAACCTCGGGTCATCTCTCTTGATCGGAACCTAATGAAATGGACCTAAGCTAGCCTATATGTCATAAAGTACAAGCGAAATTAGAAAGGAAAAAGGGGGGGGTTTGATTACGAAAACATTAACAAACTGAAATGCATTGTAAAAAGTATTTTTGGGTTTTTGGAAATAGAAAATAAAAAGATTAAAACAAAAGATGAAATCCTCTTGAAAATGAGCTTTGGCTATCACAGTTCAAAACTAAGTGTGAATGGTAAACCTTAAAGAACTCTCTTT
>JANKOD010000192.1:15977142-15989387 GCA_026284645.1 Erythroxylum acuminatum
ATCATAAGGCTTAAGTTTGGATTTGTGTGTGAATAAAGGAGGAGCAAGCAAGTAACAAGGGAGAGCTTTTTGTATGGTGGATGAAGAACCAACGAAAGAAGAAGAAGGAAACACCTACGGATGAGAAGGAAGAAAGCACTTAAAATCACCTTTTCACTCTTTCTCAATTTGAAGTGTCGTGGAAACTCTACCAACATTAGGTTAATTATATAACCATTAAGTCTAAGACCTACCTAGGCAAGTAACATGTGTCACTTGCCACTTGTCTTGTTTTTAAGCCGTCTTTTATTTCCTTTCCAATAACAATTCAATTTCTACTCCAATTTCTCTCCAAATACCAATGGCTCAAAGTAATAAATCCTAAAATCATGTATCTAATTTTCCAGTGCCATTGGATAGTCATTTTCAGCACCGAAAATCCCATGAGTCCGCCCCTTGACAATTTTTCTGGTCTGGAAATTTTTCCCAAAAAATTTCAGAAAATTTTTAAAATTTCCCAAAAATGTAAAACTCACAAAATTTCACTCCAATTCACTTTTCAAGCACAAAATCACATTTTCCACAAAAATCATAGACACATATACCGAGAAATGTCATAAATGCATGTACAGTCATGTGCATGTGCACAAATTTCTATTCATGTATATATAGAGGCCATATTATGCATGAACATGCCGAGATACGTATACACACTCATAACCCGTCCCAAATTACTATTTTACCCTTCCCATCGGTGATGGGATGTTACATATAGAGTTTATAATCTTGTTTCTAAATCTGTTGAAGAATCTATGCATGTCAAGTTTGATGATGATTCACAACTAAATAGAAGAAACGATTCTAATGATGAAACTATATCTGCTCCCTTAGTCGATAACATAGACATGTCACCATCAGATGTTCCACTTGATAAGGTAGAAGATATTCCTAAAAACTTTAGTCTTAGAAAAGACTGGAAGTATAAATCCTCTCACCTAGAAAACCTAATTATAGGCGAGACTTCAGAAGGTGTGAGAACTAGGTCTAAATTTAGAAGAGAGGCAAATGTGGCTTTTATTTCTGAATTAGAACCTAAGAAAATTGATGAAGCTCTTCAGGATGAAACTTGGATTTTAGCCATGCAAGAGGAGTTAAATCAATTTACAAGGCACAAAGTTTGGCCTTTAGTTCCTAGACCCCCCTAATAAGTCAATCATAGGAACCAGATGGGTTTTTAAAAAATAAACTAGATGAATCAGGTAGAGTAAATCGTAACAAAGCTAGATTGGTAGCTCAAGGCTATAATCAACAAGAAGGAATAGACTATAATGAAACCTATGCTCCTATGGCGAGATTAGAAGACATTAGGATTTTGCTTGCATGTGTGGTTTGTCATGATATAAAACTGTTTCAAATGGATGTGAAAGGTGCCTTTTTGAATGGTTTTATAGATGAAGAAGTTTATGTAAACAACCTCCTGGTTTTGAAGATTCTGTTAAAGCAGATTATGTCTATAGACTTCATAAAGCTTTGTATGGATTAAAACAAGCACCTCATGCATTGTATGATCCACTAAGTTCTTTTCTGATTGAAAATGACTTTAATAGAGGTCAAGTAGATAAGACTCTATTTAGAAAATGTATTAAAAATGATTTCATTGTAGTACAAATATATGTAGATGATATTATTTTTTGTGCAACTTTTAAAAAGCTATGTTCCAGTTTTGAAGATCTTATGATGGGTGAATTAAAATTCTTTCTTGGTTTACAAATTAAGAAAACCGAAGAGAAGATTTTTATTCCTCAACAGAAATATATCAAAGAACTGTTAGTCAAATATAAAATGGAAAATGTTAAACCTATGTCAACCCTTATACATCCTTCAAACCTTTTATCTAAGGATGAAGCAGGTAAGAAGGTTGATCAAACTCTTTTTAGAGGAATTGTTAGTTCTTTACTTTACCTAATAGCAAGCAGACCTGATATATTGTTTAGTGTTTGTTTGTGTGCAAGATTTCAAGCATATCCTAGAGAATCTAATTATATTGTTGTTAAAAGAATATTGAGATGCTTGTCAGGTTCTACTGGTCTTTGTTTAATGTATGAGAAAGGTAAAGATTTCAGGTTAATTGGCTACTGTGATGTTGATTACGCTGGAGGTAGAATTGATAAGAAGAGTACAAGTGGAAGATGTCACTTTTTTGGTCATAATCTAGTTTCTTAGTCAGGTAAGAGGCAAAGTTTAATTGCTCTATCTACTACAGAGGTTGAATATATGTCAGCTGCAAGTTGTTGTTCACAGATATTATGGATTAAGTATCAGATAGAAGATTACTCCATACAAGAAGAACAAATTCCAATCTTCTGTGACAACACAAGTGATATCAATCTATCAAATAATCCAATACAACACTCGAGGGCAAAGCATATTGAAGTTAGCCATCATTTTCTATAAGACTATGTACAGAGGAGAATCATTAGTCTACAATTTGTTGAGACAAATCAACAATGGACGGATATCTTCACTAAACCTTTGTGTGAAGATAGATTCAAAGAAATTAGACAGAACTTGAATATGGTAATGTTGAATGACCATTCGTCTGACACGTCATGACCCAAACGATTCGCACTAGAAGAAGATAAAAAGTTGTAAGTTTTCAAGTAAATAGTAAGGGTACGTTATAGTCGGTAATTTTTCAAGAGTGGGTATTAGAAGGAAATCCTCTCAAGTTTATAGCATACCTTTCACTCCAGAATATTCTTGAAATACTTTGAAATTGATGTGTTCAGTGCTCTCAACCAAGACGATTCATCACTCTGTTCTAAGCTTCAAATTCTTTAGTTTCATATTCTTACTTTCAGATACTCACATCGTTACCTTGAGCAAAATACATTTGTGTGTTTAGTTCTTATTGTGACAGATCACAAATGGAGCAATCTCTTATCTATGGGAGACATGTTGATTTCATCTCCTTGAAGGAAAATTAGATGGACATTGAACCAGAAATTGAAGCAGTGGCTGGAAAAATTTCTTTAAGGTTCGTGAAAAAGTCTATCTAAATGAGATATATAAGTTTTGGAAAAATGCAAAGGAGGTAGACGACACCTTAGTATCAATGGTAGATGGATTGTCAGTTATCGTGACACTAGATTCAATCAAGAAGGTCAGTGAGTGTCCAAGTATTGGAGCAAAGCTATCTCATAATACAAAGTGGATTACTCAAGATTGTGTAGAAAAAGCGCACCTCAATCGACAACTATATGAAAGTAGTGTCCCAAGAGACAAGAAGGTGTCAACTCTTGTTCCGAAGGCTAGGGTTTTACATTCACTATTCTTTCATTATGTTCTACCAAGATTAGGCTCGAAGCACATTTTGGCGACGGTCAATGAACAATGTCTGTTTCATCAACTGAATCATCAACCTATTAATCTTCCGTACTTATTTTTAAGTACATGATAAAGTCGAAGAGAGATTCTAGCTCTTTACCATATGGTATACTATTGACAAGGATTTTTAGAGATTTTAGAATCTTTCTCGACAGAGGTAATAGGATGAAGATGGATGTGAGAAGCATTATTAATGCCACCACTATTCACAGAATGGGATGAAAGTTTGAAAATGAGGTGGATACAGGTCCTACACCGAAAGCAAGATCTGAGGGGAAGCATATAGTAAGATGTGCAGGATTGAACGTGTTACACCTGTAAGAAAAACAAAACCTTGACCGACAGGAAGAACAACCACAGAAGAAAAGACTGAGAAATCGTCTGATGTATCAATAAAAGCTAATATGATTTCACAGAAAGAGGAAAGACGGGTTAAACAATCAACACAACAAGTGTCATTGAAGAGAAAGGCAGAGACACTTCAATCAGAAAAATCTAAACAGTCAAGAAGGTCGCCAAGACTATTGACCTTACGTCAACAAGAACAGAAGAAAAAAAAACTCTGACTTTTGGTGAAGATTCTGAAAAACTAGAGAAAACACATTAGGCTACTAGATCAATTGTCTTAATTTTGCAAAGTCAATGAACAAAATCATCTAAATAGATAGAGATAAAGAGAAAGTTAGTATTTGAGAAAAAGAAGCCTCAACAACAACTTTCTTCTAAATCTGCAAAAGAACAAAAGAAGTAAAAGCCCAGCTTGAAAAAGGTTTCTTCATCTAATGTTCAATAGAAGACAAAGACAACCGAACATCAATTGGAATTGTACAATCCTTCTCAACTAATCAACAAAAAGGATTTAAGAATGAAGATTATAGAAGAATCAGTACCTATTCGAAGCAGAAGTTTAATTGTTATTAGAGAACCTTCGAAAAAGTTAGTCAAGGTACAAGTCGAACCTATACTGATGAATGATCAATCAATACATCTATTAAATTATGAAGAAAGAAGACTATATGGTATTCTGCAAGATGAAAAGAAAGAACCATATCCAATGAAGATGTCAAAGGATTGATATACAATTTATCCGATTACAAGCAGCACATCGATAAAAATTGTGCCAGATATACAACCGAGATGTTCAAACCTCGTGCAAAATGAAGAAAAAGGGAAAAAGAAGTTATTTCTAGATGGAAATGAAGATGATCTTACAGAAGAGCATATTCAAGCAGCTGCAACGAACATAGAAGATGCATGCAATGCAGCTCAACCTGGAGGTATCTATGTTTCACATCATATTTCAAAAACATCAAGAAGTCAATTTGGAGTTTCCACCACAGATGCAAACTTCAAGGTAGATGGAAAAGTGACAAAAGGAAAGTATAGAACTATCATGGTTGAAGGTATCAATTTCAAATTAGAGACCTTTGTACATTTAATCATGCATTTCAGACCTTTAAGTTTCATGCCATTAGTTAAAGAAGTGTTACACCTTTTTGGGTAACCAGTTCTTAAACTACCTAGACCTGATGATCTTAATCTCCCAAAAGGAAAACAAACCATCAGACCTCCCATAATCAAAATCATAAATTTAAACGTTTTACCTTTAGAACCATCTGTTGTTGAAAAACTCCCTCCATCTAGTGAAATACAACAAGATCCTATTGTTAATTCGGAGTTCTTGAAGCATTTCATGAATTGGATGGAAGCCAGTCACAAACAGAAGGAAATATAGGAAGCTTTAGTAAAAGAAATTGAGGAAATTCATACTAAAGTTGATGACCTGAGTGACTCAGTGGGTGATCTTCATGAGAAAGTAGCATCTACGGTTTACTATTGAACAACACCTCAAGACGATTCGCACTAACATGCAACATATGTTCTCTGAAATAGGAGGAGAAGAAGACAGAAAGAAAATGAGATAGAAAAAAAGAGAAGATAGAAAACTTTTGTATCTTCGTATATCATATGTGCATTTGCATTATATTTGCATTTCTTATGTTTTTGTTGAAATGTTTTTTGTCTCATTATTCGTCTGAATATTATTCGTCTATTAATCTGAATATCATTTTTTCTTTCTAAAATTATGATTATTTGTGATCATAAAAAAGGGGAGATTGTTAAGTCAAGAAGACTTTACTTCTATTAATTTTGGTGATAATCAAATAATAATAATCTTAGAAATGTATGAACTATTTTGATAAGTTTGTTAAGTGTGCAGAAAAATGTAAGCAACACTTAGTCATCATAGATGAAGTGAAAACACAAATGATACGTCAGTAACAAATGATACACGTCATCATAGATGAAGCGCAAATAATAGACGAAACGTAAATAACAGACGAAGCTCAAAAAACGGACGAAGCGTAAAACACAGATGAAGCGTAAATAACAGATGAAGCACAAATAATAGGCGAAGCACAAATACTAATAGAAGCGAAAAACATAGACAAAGTACAAAAACACAGATGAAGTGTAAAACACAGACAAAGCACAAAACATAGACGAAGCACAAAAACACAGACGAAGCGACAAAATTAGACGATACAAAAAGGAAGATACTCTAGAATGTCAGACAGTTAGTTAGTTGGAGTCAATTACAAGACTCAACTAAATAACGATTTCTAGAAGCAGTTTCTCAAGAAGACAGTTAGAGACTTTGGCTATAAATACTAGTCCTAGTCAAAGACTAAAATATCGTTCTTTTACAAGAGAGAAAATTTTGATTGTAAAATACTTAGAAAATTTCTATATTTAAAGTGCAAAACAAGACAGCGAATACTACTGTAACGAAAAGCTCAAACTATCTTTCTTAGAGAGAGAAAGAAAAGGCTAAAGCCTGGAGAGGCTAAGATAGCG
Organism: Erythroxylum acuminatum; assembly: GCA_026284645.1. Classification (NCBI taxonomy): domain Eukaryota; kingdom Viridiplantae; phylum Streptophyta; class Magnoliopsida; order Malpighiales; family Erythroxylaceae; genus Erythroxylum; species Erythroxylum acuminatum. Next base: position 15,983,368 of record JANKOD010000192.1, read on the forward strand.
GAAAGAATACTGTGTAAAAGAGACTTGAAGAGGCTCTGGAAGGGCGAAAAGAATACTTGTAAAGTTGAAGAGTATAGTGAAATCTTAGACAAACTTTAAGGATTGGACGTAGCCTAAGGTTTGGGGTGAACTAGTATAAAATCGCGACGTCTATTCTCTAACCCTTATACTTTAGTTTTTATTAGACGAGTAGATAAAATTACTTGTGATTCAAATACTTATCAAATTTAGTAAAGTATCTTTGGTATTCATCTAATAGTTGTAAAGACATTCAAGAAATCTCAAAAGATTAATATTTTCGAAAAGAATACACAATTCAACACCCCTTTTTGTGTATTTTATATATTTTACGTGATTCCTATATTAATAAGTGATTTACTTCAACCTAGACAAATATCCTAACATTTAAAACTAAATATGGAGTCCTATAGTTATTTCTAGGGTTTTTCCTAAATTGAAAGGGACCTCTCTAACCTAGAGAGGTATCCAAAGATTTAAAACTAAGTAGGTTTAGTCCAAAGATAAAAGAGACATAGAGTAGTATCTAGGCATTTAAAATTAAACAGGGAGTCTTATAGTGGTTTCTAAGGTTTATCCTAAAGTTAAAAGAGACCTACAAGGTTATCAAGGTATTTAAAACTAAAAGAATAGTCCTAAAGTGATTTTTAGGGTTTAGCATTAAGTTAGGAGAGACCTAGAGGTTTTTCTATGCATTTAAAACTATCTCTTAAAGTGATTTTAGGTATTTAACTACAACATTAGATTGGAGATCTAAAGGGGATTCTAGGTAATTAATTATGAATATAAATCAAATTACATGTATCTAACTTAACGGCAAAAGGGCCCATTTTAGTCCTCTAACTTTACCTTAACTATGCTTAAATCCTTAAAGTTTAACTTTAGCCAAATTGACATTAAACTTGCATATTACTGTTAGATATATATCAAAATTTGTCAACTCATAGAGTGTGCAACACATATAGGCATCGAAATTGGCCAAGTTGGATTGGGCCCCACAACTTACCTGACCTAGCCTAACCCTCCTATAAAATGGCATAAACTAACTTGAATCTTGATTAGGATCAAGCTGTGCATCTCGAGCTTGCTTTAGCCCTCCAAAATAATATCATTTAGGGGTGAGGGTCAAGCTATTAAGGCTAAGCCTTGAGCCATTCTTCAACTCCTAAGTTTGATCAGAAGTCCAATTAACCCACAGTAGCCCATTGACTTTGGGTTAGGCTAGGCTAGGTAATATCAATACAAGGTTAAATTACCATGTCTAAACACATACCTCTATCACTGTATGTGATAAAATAAAATAAATAATTTAGACGTCTACTTTGATAAATGAAACTCCTCTTACCTCACTAGTAATTGACCATCCATTCGTAAACATAACAAACTAAAACTCCACTCCTTTCTTAAACAAATAAAAACCATTATTTCTAAGGCCCTTAAAAAGGCCTGTGTAATCCCCTTCAAGCAAGCCTTTGCCATTTACATCATCCACACAATTAAGGAATAACTTATTAACAAAGAATAACTTATTAGAAAGAACCATGTTCTTTCTTAAAAACCTAATAATAAATTCAAATTCCACTCTTTAGTGTTATAAAAAATAGATAGTCAAATTATTTCCTCAAAGTAAGAAGGAAAATCAAACCCTTGATTTTTAACTAACGGATCAAAATATTCAATTTTAGGATTTCAATAACATTTTCCCTTACAAGGCCTTAATAGTAGATGAAGGTAATACCAGGCTCCTCGACACAATAAAGGAAAGCTAAAATGGTATGTCAACAATCAAAAGCTACAATGCTTATTGATGAATATAAGGACTTATGCAATAAAGTGAAATGAAATGTTTATTCATGGTGAGCCTTCTACAAAATTAAATTAACAAACTGAGATTAAAATTAATATTAAAAATAAAGAATGACCTTGAAAATCTTTGATCTATAGGTTGATAAAGAGAAGCTAAAGTTTACAACTGTTGAAATAAGATCAAACTAAAGAATGACCTTGATAATTCTTGATTTTCTTTTGTTTCTAGTTTGATCTTGATTTCAACTATTGTGAACTTCAACTTCTCTTTATCAACCTTATAAGTTATATTCTTGAGTTTATGATTTTAATTTGTTCTTATAGTGGTTTTCATCAAAATAATATATTAATTAGTTGTAATTATGTTTTGATATCATCAAATGGCACTTTAGTGTATTAGAGGAAGGAAGGAAGACAAATAAAAACACTTTTTCAATTACGTGTTGATCGTGGTTTTTCGATATGTGTAGTTTTAATATTTTAACCTCGATATTCCGCAAGCATACAGGTCGCTCGCGTAATACCTAAGGTGTCGATCCCACGAGGAGGGTTAATCTAATCCTAAAATCTAAGGCTAAAAGTAATAGAAAAATTCAAATTTAGCTAAACTAAAATAATGATGCAATTCAATCAATCGATTCAATCAAACAACTCAATTCAAGAATTAATCATGAAATATTAACAAATCAGCAAATTGCAACACACACATCAAGAATCAACCTAAGGAACTACCAATTGAGAGAAAGGGAAATTTTTACTTATCTTCGACACTATTCTAATTAACTATGAATTGTCAAATTATTGGTCCTGGACAATCCTACAGTTGATTAGCCTTAAATTATAAACCCTAATCAGATTATGGAAAATTGCAATTTCTCAATTCACAATTTATCCAAACCCTAATTAAATGTGAAGTTTTCTATTAGACTACCAGGAAACTATTTGAGATCTCTCTTCACACAATTACCGATTTGATTGATTTCTTGTTCTTATTAAATCATCTAACTCTTATTAGCCCAACTTAATTATTTTTCATTCGATTCACCCTCTCAGTCTATCACTGAATTATGCAAGTGCAGAAATCAATCATAGTGAATCCAAATAACATAAACAATTAGATTTTTATTAAATCAAAGAAAAAAACAAATCGAAGGTGAGTTTAGACATTCTTCAACATTCATAAAATCCTTTCCCAACAACTATCCCAATTATATACATAAATAAAATTGAAATTCACAGAAAACCAGATTTGAAGGGATGAAGGAGGTAGCAAAGTTGGGGAACCTCCTGTTCTGGGAAGTACTTCGCGTCAGCTTCTTCTCCACGTCTCTCTTCCTTTGTCTCTTTCTCAATCTCTTGATGAACTCTCTCTAGGGTTTCTTAATGGTGGTTAATGTAAGAAGCTCCTTTTCCCTCTTTTGTTTGTTCTTTTTATAGTTGATGTGCTTGTGGTAGCCCTAGGGTTTTTCAGGGTCGAAAAGGTCTGAAAAACCCTCAAAATTTGACTTTTCTGTTTGTCTACGCGTTTGTCCGACGTAAGCCACGATTGTGGGCCAAATGTAAGCTCTTTTTCACGATCATGGCAGGAAGGCCACAATCATAAGCCAAATATGATGCTTTTGTCACAATCATGGGTTGTCTCGTGGCAGGATGGGCCATGATTGTGGGCTGTTGTTTCAGTCCAAGTCTTTCCGAAACTTCTCTGTTCTTCGTTGTTGACCCTGAAACACTAACAAACACATCAAGGTACCTCAAAGACATAATAATTAAGCTCAAATGCTTGTACTAACCCATAAAAACACTTAAACACAACTAATTCACAAACTAACACAATCCTACCGAAAATGCATACTAAACAATTGAATAAACAGATAAACACATATCAAACTATACCCTAAAACATGATTCATTTCACATTTATCAACATTCCCATACTTAAATGTCTGCTTATCCTTAAGTTGAAACAACAAGCACATACTAATTGATATAGCACACAACGCAGTAATGAGACAATGGCTTCAACTTTATAAAATAAATTTAATTTAAAACACAATCATTCAAGTCATTTCAAATCATTAACATGCAAAATCCGTGTCTTGGGGCTCTAAACTAAATATACATATCAATCCAGACTCAAGTGTTAAATTGTTTACCCTTCTCAATTGTACACACTTATTAATAATTCTTTGGTCGTTCAACTCTGTAACTAATCATAAGTACATTTTCATGAAAAGTCAAACTATTATAAGTTCGGTAGGTTTTATTCGAAAAAAATATTTTTATTTTTATAAACTTTTTATGAACATGGACTTAGTCTTTTTACACAGAGGCAAACATTAGGAATGAATGTTGATCCGATTACTCAACTAAATTATGTTTTTTATTAAGTTGTTTGGTTGGAATGTCATTCTAGCCTCTTTATGCGAAGGCACACATTTATGATGTGTGTCAATCCAGTTACTCAGCTATATCATGTTCTCAATTGGCTACTAGCTCTATTTATAACCCGAAGGCCAGCGGAATAGTTACTTATTTTAAAAATAAAAACCTTTTTTCATTGCCTACCTTGTTGCTTTAGCTACTCGTTTTCATGAAAAAAAACTAGCAATGGTACTTAGGTTAAAAGGCCTCAAATTATGAATGAATGTGACAATTTAGAAGGCTACACTTAAACACTAAATCCTAATTAAGCTGCATGTTATCAAAGAACCTCAATTTACTAACTCTGTCAGTTAATAATTCTCTACAACCTAATAAACCATGTTCAAAATTAAATCAATTTCAATTCATCTAAGCCATTGACACATTCACACGATTCACATAATGCAACCTAACAACTATAATATGCAAAATTCACATTCAAATAAACGCATAACCCTCCCCACATGTAAATAACACATTGTCCTCAATGTGAGACGGTGATAACAAACACACATAAAGAAATAAAAATAAAATAAAGACTAAATTTAAAAAAAAAAGAAAGGGTTTAGAACAAGGTTTATGGTGATGGAGGTGGTGATGGGGTTAGAGGTAGCAGTTGAACGAGTTAGGGAATTAGTTATCCCAACTTAACACAAATTACTAAACTTTTATTGAAAGCTTAAAACAACTCTACTTAAACTTACAATTTCAAACAAACTACTAAACATGCTCATTTATGGTCTTTAGCTTGACCTTGCATCCATAAAGGCATCTTAATTATTCGAAGAGAAAGAAATCACTTCCTTGTCCTTGGGAATTGCTGCTCTGAGATATAGCTTGCAATGATGCCCGTTGACCTTAAAAGTCTCCTTGTTAGTGTTTTCCAGTTTGAGGGCTCCATGATTGAAAACTTGAATGATCATAAATGGTCCACTCCATCTAGATTTTAACTTCCCTGGAAATAGCCTCAAAATGTGAATTATATAGCAGAACCTTATCTCCTACTTTAAATTCCTTTTGTTTAAAACGAGCATCGTGCCATTTCTTTACATTTTTATTGTAGAGTTTGGCGTTTTCATATGCATTATAACGAAAGTCTTCAAGTTTGTCCAGTTGCAGAAGTCTCTTTTGGCCTGCTTGTTTCCAATCAAAATTTAATGCTTTAAGGAACTACCAATTAAGAGAAAGGGGAAATTTTTACCTATCTTTAACGCTAACCTAATTAATTATGAAATGTCAGATTATTGGTCTTGAACTATCCTAGGGTTGGTTACTCTCTCTCGAATTTTAACCAAAAGCCCTAAATTATAAACCCTAATTAGATTATGGAAACAATTTCTCAATTTACAATTTATCCAAACCCTAATTAGATCTGAAGTTTTCCACTAGACTATCGAAACCTATGTGAGATCTCTCGTCACACAATTACCAATGAAACATTATTAAATTGGTCTAACGAGAGTTAGGTATTTTAATGAGAATGATAAATCCCTCTCAGTCTATTACCAATTTATGAAAATGCAGACATCAATCACAATGAATCCAATTCACATAAACAATTATATTTTTATTGAATCAAAGATAAAAATAACCCGAAGGTGAGTTTAGACAATCGTCAACATTCATAAATCATATCTCAATAACTATTCCAATTCTATACATAGATAAAAATAGAAATACACTGGAAAATTGATCTGAATGGATGATGGAGGTAGCAACGACGAGAAACCTCCTATTCTGGAAATTACTTTGTGTAGGCTTTAGGAGGTTTCTCG
>JANKOD010000192.1:16000495-16012799 GCA_026284645.1 Erythroxylum acuminatum
GCGCCGGAGAAGGGGAACCGGATTCTTCCCTAAATCTAAATTCGTCTCTAGAGCTAGTCGACGACATGATTACAACAGCAAAAGTTTATAGGATGAAAGAATAGGAGAAAGGACGTACCTAGTTTGGTAAAGGAAGTAATTTGAAGACGGCAGAAAGAAAAACTCCGGAAACTGAAGGCGAGAAGGTGCAAAGGAAAACGGTGGAAACTGGAGTAAGCGTGAAGAAACATTAATGAAATACGAAGATCCATATTCATAGAAGATCAACGGATTGGACGTTCCAATCGATGCTCGACGCGTGGTAAACATTTGAACCATCGCGAACACGTGGCATAATCTGAGCCGAAGTAAATTAGGGTTGCTTGAAAACTACAACGGCGCGCCAAGTGAAAGGACATGCTTGGTGGCTGCACGGCAGTTAAAAGGACGCCCTTGACAGCTGTACAGTACCCAGAGGGACGTGCGTGACAACCTGTCAGATAGCATGAGTCGCCAGTAATGATCACGCCTAGCGCCTCTTTAAGCCTGGTCATCCGATCGACCGGTCTCGCCATTACACATACCCGACCGACTCTACACATACGCCGTCATACTTGATCGACTTGCCATACTGTTATAGCCGATCGATCGTTTCCCTTCTATCGGTCGCATCACGCCATAATCAACCGGTCGGGCCTAGCACGAGCTGTCCACAAAACACGCTGTTTCCTACTTATATACTCCCTCGACCCTTCCCTGGGCTCAGACTCGAGGAGTAGGGGGGCTTATGGTTGGGTCGGCTGTGCTAGGCCCATATCCGTTCATACCTGTTTACGACCCATTCAGCCCACCAGTTGCTAGATTCCCATGCAAACATAATAATCTACGTAAACCTAGCATCCACAACGTATATAAGGTCTAATTTTGCCATATTCAGGTACTAGACTGTAACCTTAGCTGTTATTCAAGATTCCCAGCCACCTAAACCTGGAAATACACTAACTTGAGCATCGGAGGGGCCTCCCGGGAAACAACCCCCGGCGTGCCTTTGTCTGTTTTGTAGGTTTCACGCAGCCAGCATCGCACAGGTCATGGATCCAGACAATGATATTCCGGTCCAGTAGAATCCAGCCGAACCAATAACAAATCCAAACAATAGTGGCAATCAATAGTTAGTCACAATTTTTTTTTCACTAAATGTCTTAATTTTTGTAGTGAGTTTTGCTTAATATTTAAGAACAAGATTTTTTTATATTTAAACATTTAATTATTTTGATTTTTTATGAAATTTCAAAGTTATTTATATCAAATATCTATTGATATGTAAAATATTACTTTTGGATTATCAATATATATAGTTTGAATATTTTATTTGAAAATATTTAAATTTATTTGCAAATAATCATATTAAAGAAAAAATCATGACAAGTAGTTTCCGATCTCTAAAAATTTTATAATAATGATAAAATTTATCTTTAGAATGATTAATTTTAATATCTTATTATAACAACAAATATTTGTCATTAATTTGTGACATTTATATTGACAATAACTGTTGTAACAAAAAGTTGATCAAGTGACAAGAAAATTTCTTGTTACTAAAATTACAAATAGGAGTGTGCATAGTGATTAGTTTGCTTATTGTAACAATATTAAGTAGACACTAATTAATTAAATTTTTATTGACAAAAGTTTTCATCATAACAAGTACATAGGCTTTTAGTAACAAAACTTAGTGATAAAAGAAAATTTGACACTATTAATATATTAATAGTGACAATTTAATTGTGACGGTATTAAATAGTCACAATTGAATATCGTCACAATTTCCATCATATTAGTGACACAAAAATAAATCACCACAGCCAATCCAAATAATAGTGTCGATCAATTATTTTATCACTAAAAAATATCGTATATATGATGACAAAAATAGTTAGTCACAAAAAATTGTCACTAAATTACGAATAGTAGTGACTATAGTTATAATTCGGTTATTGTGACAATTTGAAGTAGACACTAATTAATTGAATATTTATTGACAAAATATTTGGTTACAACAAGTAAAATATTATATGACAATAAATCGTTTTGCCACAAAAAAAGTGACCAAACTATGTTTTGTAACAAAAAATAAAAATATTAGTTACCAATATATGTTTTGTCATAATTATAATTAATTCACGCCAAAATTATTTTGATGTCAAATTTCATAGGATTTTAACGATAAAACTTAGCGATAAAAGAAAGTTTGACACTATTAATATATTAATAGTGACAATTTAATTGTGAAAGATGCTAAATTGCCACAATTACCATTGTATTAGTGACAAAAATAAATCATTACAGATAATCCAAACAATAGTGTCAATCAAATTTCTTGTCACTAAAAAATCTCATATTTGTGATGACAAAAATAGTTAGTCACATAAAATTGTCAGTAAATTACGAATAGTAGTGACCATCATTATAGTTCGATTATTATGATAATTTGAAGTAGACACTAATTAATTGAATATTTATTGACAAATTTTTTTTTCACAATAAGTAAAATATTGTGTGATGATAAACCGTTTCGTCACAAAAAGAAAAAAAATTATTGACCAAACTATGTTTTGTAATAACAAATAGAAAAGATTAGTTACTAACATATGTTTTGTCACATGCATAGACTTTTAATGACAAAATTTAGTGATAACAGAAAAGTTGTCACTATTAACAATTTTAGCGCCAAATTGCATAAGCTTTTAATGATTTGGTGATAAAAGAAAAGTTGTCACAATTACTATATTAATAGTGACAACTTAATTGTGCAAGATACAAAATTGTCACAATTACGATTGTATTAGTGACAAAAAATAAATCATCACAGTTAATCCAAACAATAGTGTCAATCAATTGTCTTGGCACTAAAAATATCGTATTTGTGATGACAAAAATAGTTAGTCACAAAAAATTGTCACTAAATTACGAATAGTTGTGACCGTAGTTATAGTTCGGTTATTGTGACAATATGAAATAGACACTAATTAATTGAATATTTATTGTCAAAATTTTTTGTCACAATAAGTAAAATATTGTGTGACAATTAACCGTTTCGTAACAAAAAGAAAAAAAAATATTAGTGACCACACTATATTTTGTCGCAACAAATAGAAAATATTAGTTACTAACATATGTTTTGTCACAATTATAATTTATTCCCGCCAAAATTATTTTGGCGCCAAATTGCATAGCCTTTTAATGACAAAACTTAGTGATAAAAGAAAAGTTGTCAATATTACTATATTAATAGTGACAACTTAATTGTGAAAGATACTAAATTGTCACAATTACAATTGTATTAGTAACAAAAAAATAAATCATCACACTTAATCTAAACAATAGTGTCAATCAATTGTTGTCACAAAAAACCTCGTATTTGTGACGAAACAATAGTTAGTCAAAAAAAAAAGTAGTCACTAAATGTCTTAACTCTTGTAGTGCTTTTTGAAGGCAATTTAAGGAAATTAAAATTCCATGGGTTGCGTCGCATGCAACGCTTCTTTTAATGTCAATAGCTCAATGCTCTATCCTTGGAAACTCAACCAGAATCAATTATGAGTGGCTTGCTTCCACCTTTTTCATTTAACATTGGTTTTGTAGCTTGTAAGTAAGCCACATATTGCAAAATAATCAGAAAGACAATATTGATAACATTATAAAAACCAATTAAGCTCAATAATGTTCTTTTTTCAAGTGAACTATCATCAAAACAGGGAATAATAAAACTCCCTGAATCTTCCATCGAATCCAACAGGTTGTCTTATAAGAAGGTGAGTTCCTATCTTTCTTCCTTAATCACCTTCGTCTCCTCTGCTTCTTCCGCTTCACGAATAAAGACTTTCATAGCTTCTTCAAAATCGATGTCTGTTGTCAATTGTTCATCCTTTTGTTCTTTAGAACATTAGAACACATCAATTATCCTGAATGAGCTACTATTCTTCAGATTCTTTAATACATCATTCATGTTGAATGTCAGTTGTTCATCATTAATCGGAAGGATAAGGTTCTTTTGATGAACATCTACCTCAAGATTTTTCGATGTGTGCATATGGTATATCAAGAATTGGTGAATCAAAGGGAGGGTTGGCTTTCTTTTTTCCAATCTCTTTCTTCATCTCTTGGTCTTCAAAAAGGTGGGGTTCAATTTGGTTTTTCACTGTTCCTTTTGGCTCTCCCCTATTCTTAGGTGCAATATCCTTATATTGCTCTCTTTGAAGTATTTCCATATTAATTAAAGAGGCTTCTACACTTCTCTTACAAAATTCACGGGAAAGCTGTATCACTCGAATCTCTGGGTTGTGAATAGAAGAGGCATGATTTTTCGTTACTAGCTCAATTTTCTCTTCTAGTCTCTTATGGCCCTCTTCCATGTCCGTGAGCTTATCCAGGATCTTGTCCAATTTAGAATCTCATGAATTGGACTCATCTTATTGAAGTCCTAATAGGTCTTGATGTCCTAAATGAATCCCTACATTATTAGATCAATAGAAATTTGGGTGGTTTTGTCACCCCAGAGTGTACATGTTCCAATAAGGATCGTTACTTCCCCAACCATACTTTGCCTCATTGTAATTCGCAAAAGTTCCTTACTCCCTATAATATCTATCTTCCATCATTGTTCTTTCCATTTCTTCTTGGCAACTAGCTCTTTCGATGTCTCATTTCTCATTTTAAGATGTCTTGCTGTGTATCTACTTTACGCCCCAAACTTCTTTCTCTATTTTTTCTTTAAAAAACAGAAGATAGTGAAAAAGCCTTAGACTAAAGAACTAAACTAATCACTTCTCCAACAATGGTGCTAAAAACTTGGTCATGTTTTTCCGATATGTGTAGTGTTAATATTTTAACCTCGATATTTCGCAAGCATACGAGTTGGTCGCGTAGTACCTAAGGTGTCAATTCCACGAAGAGGGTTAATCTAATCCTAAAATATAAGGCTAAAACTAATCGCAAAAATTCAAATTTAACTAAACTAAAACAATGATGCAATTCCCAATCGATTCAATCAAATAACTCAATTCAAGAATTAATCACGAAATATTAACAAATCAGCAAATGGCGACACACACATTAAGAATCAACCTAAGGAACTACCAATTAAGAGAAAAGGGAATTTTTACTTATTTTCAACACTAATCTAATTAATTATGAATTGTCGGATTATTGGTCCTGGATGATCCTAGGGTTGATTACTCTCTCTTGAGTTATAACCAATAGCCTTAAATTATAAACCCTAATTAGATTATGGAAAATTGCAATTTCTCAATTCACAATTTATCCAAACCTTAATTAGATCTGAAGTTTTCCACTAGACTACTGGAAACCTACGTGAGATCTCTCTTCACACAATTACCGATTTGATTGATTTCTCATTCTTATTAAATCACCTAACTCTCGTTAGCCCAATTTAATTATTTTTCATTCGATTCACCCTCTTAGTCTATCATTGAATTATGCAAGTGTATAAATCAATCACAATGAATCCAAATAACATAAACAATCAGATTTTTATTGAATCAAAGATAAAAGCAACCCTAATGTGAGTTTAGACATTCCTAAACATTCATAAAATCCTATCTTAACAGCTATCCCTATTATATACATAAATAAAAATGAAATACACTGGAAGCCAGATCTGAAGGGATGATGGAGGCAACAAAGTCGGGAAACTTCCTATTCTGGGAAGTACTTCGCGTCGGCTTCTTCTCTATGTCTCTCTTCCTTCGTCTCTTTTTCAATCTCTTGATGAACTCTCTCTAGGGTTTCTTGATGATGGCTAATGCAAGAAGCTCATTTTTCCTCATTTTTCTTGTTCTTTTTATAGTTGATGTGTTTGTGGCAGCCCTAGGGTTTTTTTGAGGTCAAAAAGGCCTAAAAACCACCCTCAAAATTTGACCTTTTTGTATGTTTGCTCGTCTGTCCGACGCAAGCCACAATCATGGGCCAAATGTAAGCTCTCTGTCATGATTGTGACAAGAAGGCCATAATCGTGAGACAAATCAAATGCTTCTATCACGATCATGGCAATTTGGCCATGATCATGAGCTGTCTCCCTCGCTTCTGTCACGATCGTGGTAGGATGGGCCACGATCGTGGGTCGTTGTTTCAGTCCAAGTCTTTCCAAAACTTCTTTGTTCTTCGTTGTTGACCCTGAAATACTAACAAACACATCAAGGTATCTCAAAGACATAATAATTAAGCTCAAATGCTTGTATTAACCCATAAAAGCACTTAAACACAAATAATTCATAAACTAGCACAATTCTACCGAAAAGACATACCAAACGTTCGTGTAAATAGATAAACATATATCAAACTATACCCTAAAACACGATTGATTCTTAGACTTATCACGTGAATTAAGGGTATGCATATCACATCAAATAATAAAGTAGCGTATGTAGCACACTCTATGATTAGACAAAATTTAGATGTATTTGACACTAATATATAAGTTTAAGGTTAGTTTGGTAAAAATTAAAGTTGAAGGAATTAAGTGTGCTTGAAGCAAAAATTCAGGGATCAAAATGGACATTTCCACAACTGAAACTTTAGATTAGAAACCTTGAGTGTATTACAAGTATTTAACTACAAATTTACATTAAAGACCTAAAAGGAATAGGTATTTAGCTATAAACCTATAATAGATTCCAAGTATTTAACAAAAAATTTGGATTATAGAACTAAAATGGATTCTAGGTATTTAAATATGAATTTAAATTATATTATAGGTATTTAATTAAAACTTTGGATTGGCTAACTAAAAAATATTCCAGGTATTTAACTATAAATGTATAGTTCATTCCAAGTATTTAGCTAAAACTTTAGATTAGAGACTTAAAGGGGATCATAGGTATTTAGTTATGAACCTATAGTGGATTTTAGGTATTTAACTTAAACTTTTGATTTGAAGCCTAGAGAGGATTATTGGTATTCAACTATGAACTTGGAGTAGATTTAAGGTATTTAACTAAACTTTATATTAGAGATCTAAAAGAGATTTTAAATATTTAACTACGAACCTAAATAAGATTCTAGGTATCTAACTGAAACTTTAGACTAGAGACCTTAAGATGATTCAAGGTATTTAACTAAAATTTTAAATTACACCTAGTAGGGTTTACAACTATCGAACTACAAAAATAAAGTAGATCAAGTGTTTAGGATTTCACTTGATTGATAATTGGGACCTAAAGGGATCTGTAGGGTTTTCACTCATTAAAAAAAAGAGACCTAGAGAGGTTTGCAGAGTTTTTACTCAATAAAAATAGATGAACTATAGAGGTTTATAGGGTTTTCATTCATTGAAAAAAAAACTAAGAGTCTTCTGGGTTTTTACATATTGAAAAAATATTGTTATTAATGAGCTAAGACATATCTAAAAAAAATAAACATGTGAACTTCAAATGATTCTTTAAAAAAGATTTCATATAGTATTGAAAATATTAAAAATATAGAATTGGAAAATATTTCCTCTTTTATAAATTTCCATTTATCCACAAATTGGAAGGCTTCCCATTATTAGTGTGAGCAGTTATGCTATATGTAGAAACAAACATAATCAAATTAGGATCAAGACTAGTAAAACAATTATGAATTTTTATAGCCCTTCATTTTTAATCTTTTTCATTGATAAAAACAAAAGGCACTTATTTTTATATTTTTTGTAAATTAAGGATTACAACCTAGAATACAAGTGTTACAAAATGAGATGCTAACTAGCTAACTGAGACAAGTAATATAAATATGAAATTGTTAGTTCTAATTTAGGATAAGGTTTGGTACAATTGGAAGAATTTTTTTTTAAAGATACTGATCAAGATACAACTTTTCTTACTAGTTAAGGTTCCATTTATCAGTTATTACAATAAGTATAACTAGACTGGCTCCTTTGATTAAAATGAGCTCGTGTATTCTGTTGAAGTTCCTTGCCACCACTATTTAACTTTTAGAGTATATGCCTTTGAAAATTCTAGCACTTACATCCCATATTACATCCCACCATATGGAATATACAACAAAAAAAATGTTATAATAAATAAGTTTTATTCATTTCTATAGAGGTTGTGAGTTGAAGAGCTTATGAATAATTACATCCTAATTATTTACAAGACAGGAGTGATTGTACCTAACATTATCTTTACACCATATCCTATTGGAGTAACAGCAGATAAAGAAAATTTTTTGAGCTAATTATGGAGCATCTGACATAGTTTATAAAGTGGATTAGGGAGAGACTAAGGGCCTTTGAGTTTATCTATGGTATTTAACTTGTTCCTTATAGAAAACCATAAAATAAAAGAAGTCTTAGTGAGAGATATATGTTCCAAACTAGTTTGTTCCATGTCACTTTTTGAGAATGCCTCTTGAGCAAGTTTTTACAAGATTTTCCTTATATGTTTAACTGGGGTGGTAGTTAGGGAAGTACCTTATAAAGGATGGTGTTTCTCTATTATTACAAAGCCATTTTCCATTCTTATCAAGATAATGCAACTCGATATTTTGAAAGTTAGTGAGGAGGTACAATGGCCTTTGCCAGCTCTAATTATCATGCGAAATCCATGTGTTGTTCCATTTCCCACGTTAGTTTTGACAAAAGTTTGGAGACTACTTCTAAGATTTAGAATTTGTAGCATTATCCATGAACTTTCCTTCCTTGATTTTATGCTCCATAAAATTTTCCCATTAAGGTTATGGCTATTATTCCATTCAGTTTATAATGATTCTTTATCATCGAACATTTTCTATAGTCTCTTAGATAGCATGACATTATTCATAATTATATTAGATTAGACACCCAAAAGTCCTTCTTGTTTAGACAGATGAATAGTGGTGAACATATCTTTTGCATATTTTCTTTGAAGACCATTCCCTAACTAGGGGAAGTTCTTCATAATTTCCTTTGCCTTTTAAATTTTTCCTAGGAAGCAATAGATGGAAATTTTGATAAATGTATAGGTTAGTAAGAACTAAATTGAATAGCTACAAACTACTTACATAAGTTAGATTTTTATTGCACAAATCACGTAAAATTTTCCTTACCATATAAAAAAAGGGATATAGTTCTAGTAAGAGGGTTTCCTAGTGGTGATAGGGATCAATAGATAAGTGAATGTTGGGGATTTTATATTTAGTTTTTCTTCCTAGAAAGATTTTTAGCTAAACTCGAACGATCATTGGAAAACATTATAAAGCTTTTCTTTATATTGATTTATAATCCAAATAATTTTATAAAGGAATCTATAAACTTCATATTATAGGATAATGTTGTTGTGTTATCTCCATAAAAAAATAGTTGATCATAATTTTTATGAAATTTGAATATATTTTTTAAGTTTATATACATATCTCTCAACCTTGATGGCACTTCCATTGTAAAATGTTGAGAGGAGATTGGGTCCCCTTTTCCTTATTTTTCTGACTCCCTTAATTAATTCATTAGGTTCCTCATTTAAAAAAGTTATATGTTGGTGTTTTGATACATTTAACTATCCAAGATATAAATTATTTGGAGAAAACCAAATGTTTCCAATGTTTTAAGAATAAAATTCTAGTTTAGTGTATCAAATGACTTATGTATGTCAATTTTCAATACATAAGTTTTACCTAAAATGTCCAAATGGTAATTTTTCATGAGCTCCTACGTAAAAAGGATATTATGTCTAATATTTCTACCTGCAATGGAAGTTATTAGTAAAGGATTGATTAAAGTAGGAAAGACTACTTTAAGCCTCAATGCTAGGAGTTTAGTTAAGAATTTATAAAATGTACTACACTAAGTTATTGGCCTGAATCCATTCATCTAGAAAGGGCTTTGGACCTTAGGAATGAGATAAAGGTGAGTTTTATTCCAGAACTTTAGCATCTTAGAGTTAGAGAAGAATTCCCTTACTGCTTTCACCACCTATAGTTTTAGTTGGTTCCAAGTATTCTATAAAAAATATGGATTTAACCTATCAATGCTAGGGGCCTTATTTGTGTTCAAGCTATACACAAAATTTCTATTTCCTCTATTATGAAGGTTTTTGTAAGGAATTAACATTGTTAAGGAGTGAGTGAATTTGATATGAAATCCTATAGTGAAACTTCAATGTCATGAACATGAATCTATTTTGCAACAACAAAGTTATTTGGAAATTATTCTTGGTAATAGTTGAAATCTCATTTTGATATGTTATCTCTTCACCTCTATCATTTTTCAAAGCTGTAATTATATCCATGTTGCTTCTTACAAGTAAGGTGGAGTGAAAGTATTTGGTACTACCATCCCCATCTTTATGCTAGATGATTCTGGATTTATGTATGATCTAAGAGGTTTGTATATCCAAGGACTTATTGTAGATATCCAACGTATTCATTTTAAATTCTAGCTTATACACATTCAAGGGGTCATCACTAAGAGCATATTAGGAAGCTTGGAGAGCTTCTTTATCATTTTAAAGATTTAGGGCAGAATTTGCCTTAATTAATGTCCCTTTTAATTATCATGAGTTTTTCCCTTTAAAGCTCATACAATTCATAACCTTCAATGCCAATATTTAGTCCCCTATCCACTACCTACTAAAATCTTTGAATTCTACATATGATACTAAAGAATTTGAAGGGAGTTAACCTTTCTAAATTAGCCTTAAATTCTTATACTTCTATTGGTGAATGTTCTGATCCTAGATAGTTTATGAATATGAATTTGCTATTTTGAAAATTATTTAGCCATTCGAAGTTAAAGAAGGTTCTGTCTAATTTACTTCTTATTAGTCACTCCCCTTCTTTCATATTACTTCAGAGAAAGTAGAATCCCTCCTATTTTAAGTATATTACTTATATATCATTAAGGTAATATCTAAACTCTAAGCGAAGTCTATGTTTACTTCTATGTCCCTTAGATTTTGCTACTAGTATGATGCAATTAAATTCCCCTAAAGTATTCAAAGCTCTTTATATGACCCTATTAGTTCCTTAGATTATTCCATAGGGATTATCTTAGAAATGTAAAGTTTGAAGCATATATGAAAGTGATCTATAGAGGACCACTTCCGATCAAAATTAATATGTATAAAAATGTACTATCAAAAGATGAATGAACCAAAATGTTAACCAAAAAGAGATTATAAGCTACCACTATCCTTTCATAATAATGATCATAGTGAAATGTTGAATTGAGATATTGATATAGACCTTATGATATCTTCTTCTTCGTAAGGGATTGACATATACTACAAATAGTATTTTATTCTCTTAGTCCTATTAACTCCTCATAAGTTCCATTCTTAAAGATCCTACCTTTAGGTTTCGATATTTTCCCTAGTATGTAATCTAATAGGATCCTCTATTAAGGTATCTCCATTAATAAGACTTAGAAGTGGAACCGCATCGGCAAGGTCCTGAGAAAAATCCCCTACATAGATCTTGGCATATCTGAAACAATTTCTAGTAGATGTTAGTTCATCTATGCATAGCTGCTTACTAATATAGCTACCTATTGAGCTTAAACTCTTTATGCATTAGTATTATAATAGTATTTTATGGAAGGGGAAGTTAACCCATATAGGAACCTATTTTTACCCATATAGGAAACTATTTTTTTACCTATATAAGAACATATTTTTAGATATAATCCTCTAAAATGATTACAGGCCTTTAAATTTATAAGAATATTGGAGAATTATTGAAATGCCAAGGCACATCCTCAATTATACCTTAAGTCTACTTTTTAGAAGCAAATTTGAAGAGGTACATATTGTCCTCATTCAATAAGACATCCAATAATCCTCTAGTTCTTCAATGTTTAAGCGTTTAGAATTTTATTTAAAAAAAGTAGGGCTTTTTCCTTAAATAGAATCCTATTGATATAAAATATCAAGAGTTTTCCCCCCTCCTCAAGAGTCTTTATTGTGGGTGAAACTATAGATCTAATTATAGTTTTTGTTGAAGGCTAGTATTCAAAGGAACTACTTAAGAGATCATCAACAACGCTAATCATATTGAGAGGTTTATTAGTCAAAAGTGTAGCACCCCCTCTTGCAAGACCCGAACCCGACATCAATGGTGATATCCGAGTCTGTGCCCCGTGAGGGTGGCGTGCTAAAGCACTGAATCATTCATATATCAGTATAATAATAAATTTTGAAATCAATGAAACATTTTGTGGAAATCGATGCTTAACTTAGGCCCAACATTCATTCATAAACATTTTCACTAAACACAATTTTCAATAACCATTCGGGCCCTTTCACAATTACAAAACTCTTGAGTCATTTCAAAATACAAATTTATACAAAAG
>JANKOD010000192.1:16026351-16050624 GCA_026284645.1 Erythroxylum acuminatum
TCTCACAGGTCAAAGCATAACAATTGGAATTCCCCGACTAAAAATAACTTAGCTACTCATAACGGAATTAAACAAAATAGAATTCTTAAATAACATAGTCTCCATAACAAAGAAAAGAAATAAAAGCTAGTAAAAGCGAAATCTGGAAATTCGGTCTAGGCTGCCCAACGACGCTGGCTGGTGTAGTCCGTCACTGTTGTTGTCTCAAAATCAGAATAAGTTCCCAAATGAAAAACCTCCTTGCTGCCGTCACTGTCGTCAACTCCAAATCCAAAAGAGAAGTCCCCCTGTGCGTTGCTGTCCCGTTCTTTTTAATTGTCTAGGTTTTTATTCCCTCTAAAGTCTTCGTGGGCCCCTCTTGATGGTCTCCTCTCCTAAACATCGTGGGCCCCTCTTGATGGTCTCCTCTCCTAAACATCGTGGGCCCCTCTTGACTAACCAAAAGCTTTGCACCTTCCTACTTTGGGCCACGTTGCTTTCCCACATTAAATCACTTGTTTAATTCTTTTGCCTTTCTCTTTAATTGCGTCGCATGTTTGTTGTTTTAATTGGTCCACGAGCCTGCTACCTTGTTGCTTTGTTTAATTTTGTGTCTTGATTTAATTTGCAGCTTAAATTAGTCTCTGATATCCTCTTAATTTCCAACCTCCTATAAAAGTTATAATTTCCTACCAGGAAACACAAAATCAAGTTAAGTCCCAATAATTGAGTCAATAGGAGGAGTAAAAAGGAATAATTAAAGCATAATTATTGGACAAATGTGCACTTATCAGTTGACATTACCCATCCACGAAGTTAATTGAATGAAATATGCATTGTCATTAATTTTCTTCACGATTTTGAATGTACCATACTTCTTGGCCTTCAACTTATGGTGATGTTCAGTAATCCCCTTCTTGTTCATAAATACCATTACTTCATCTCCCACCTCAAACACTTGATTCTTCCTACTGTTGATCCATAAGAGCATCCTTATGCATACCATTACTTCATCCTACTACTCATATGACTTCATATAGCATATAAATTCTTAAGTGTAGGAATGGGCTATTACATTAAGCATCTGAGTAGTAATGCTTTCAAAATTTTATTAATGAAGCTGCATTGAAAGAATAAGTGGTCTACACTTTCCTTAGCACATCTATAATGCATAAACCAATTAGTTAGGTTTAAAAACTTAGCAAGTTTATCTATAGTTGGAAGCCTATCAGCATGGCAAGCCAAAGAGTGGTGGATGCTCATGGATGAAGATGACTAAACCACACCATTTTAGTCCAAGAGATAGATACCAAATCATAAAATAAAACCTTTTTGCATGATTAGTTGGTAAATATGCCAATAGATGTGTGTTTCCAAATGTCTTGTCCTCAATTGTGCTAATAGTTGTATGAGTAATTTCAGTTTTCAAATAGCTCGCAATAGGAACTTATTGGATGAGCTCCTTCTTCATCAGAGCTTCTGCTACTATGGCTTTATCGTAAACTCCAAACCTAAGAGGTGAGACATCAACCACTTCTTCCAAAAGACCCATAGATAACCAATTATCTTGCCAAAAGCAAGTGGATTCTCCATTTCCTATTAACGAAATTGAAGTTTGGTCTAAATCTTTTCCTTGTCTTGAAAATTTCTTTCAAAGTAATATAAGGATAGTGTTTCACATCCAAACTCCACACATTCTTATTTTTTAAGAAATAATTGTGTATCCATTTTCACCATAATGGCTGCTTATTAGAGATGAGTCTCTATAGTCTTTTAGTGAGCATGGCAATGTTCATGTTTTTAAAAGAGCGTATGTTGAGACCTTTGGTAGTTGTAGGCTACGTAATATTTTAGTGGGTAGTTTAGTATGTGTTTGATAGTTAAATTGAATGATTAGTGCATTTTTAGGTTAGGATTATGTTATTTAGTTAGATATTTGTTTTGTGAGTGTTTTATGGGTTAGAGCATGCTATTGAGCTTAAATTTTGTGTATTTGAGGTGCCTTGATGTATTTGTTAGTGTTTGAGAACAGATACTGAAGAACGGAAGAAAATCAAAGGAAGCCCAGAGCAAGGCCCAGGGCTACGATTATGACAAAAGCTTGGTGGGCCTGCCACAATCGTGGTCCCATTTACCACGATCGTGACAGAGAGCAAAACGATCGTGGTAGATGGGGCCCTGATCATGGTCTGCACGATAACAAACCCAGGCTGGCTTCTAAAGTGTGACTTTTTGAGGGAATATTTCAAACTTTTGGGCTCGAGCAAACTCTAATGTTTGCTATAAATGGAAAAGATATATAAAGAAAAGAAATAACCCTAGAAAGGGAGCTTCATTTTCTACCACTTTGAGGAAGATCTAAGGAAGAGAAAGAAAAGAGAGAAGGAGGAGAAAGGAAGAAAGAAGAAGAAGGGTTGCTATTTCTGCTGTCTTTCCAATCCGTCTTGTCCCTTCCAAATGACATTTCCTTTTATATTTGTTATTCTTTCTTTTAAATGTATGAGATGAATTTCATAGTGATGGATTTAGGTTTGTTGATGTTGATATAAACTCCTTTAGGTAGTTGTTATTGAATCAATCTTAACGTGATTTTTTTTAATGTTAATACATTGGGTATTGTGATTATTTATTGTATTTGCATACTTCGGTAACAAATCAAGAGAATGAACCGATAGCAAAATGATTAGATTGGGTAATGGGAGTTAAACAATCTAATAAATCATGCAAACAATCAAATTGATAATTTATATAAAAAGAGATCTTGTGTGAGGACTCGATAGTCTATTAGAGGGCTTAAGATATAATTGGATGTGTGGGTTTTTTGTTAAATGAGAGATTGCAAATTCCATAATTCAATTAGAGTTTATGATTTAGGGTTTAATGATTATAACTCGAGAGAGAGTAATCCACCCTTCGAAAGTCTAGGACTGATACCGTATTAACTTAAAAGTAATCATTTTAGCATTTGATGATAAGATAAATCCCTATTCTCATAATCGGCTAATCTTCCTGGTGTGATTTTTTATTATTCATTGGTGGTGCTCAATTTTGATTTCTTTGTGTTAAGTTTACAATTTAATTTTCAATCAATCCATATTCATGAATTTACTTTTTTGTTTAGTTTATTTTCTTTTCAATAATCCTTTAAGCCTTAGATAATTTAGAATTAGATTAGTTCACCAACTCATCGAGGGATTGACATCTCATATACTACATTCACGACTCGTGCACTTGTAGTATATTGTGAGTTTTACAAGATTAAAGACTTGCTCAATAACATCTTTGTTCTTTGGGGATCCATACTAAATCCCATTTCATTTTGAACCTATTAAGACTTCCATTTTCTCCATACCATAAAAACCATGGTGAAGATCTTATCAATATGTTTATGATGTTGATTTGGAAAGCAATGTGAGTAGCCCAATATATTTTGATGGAGTTCATAATGGAGATAATGAGTTGAGCTCTACCAGCTATAAAGAGATATTTTGAGTTCCATGCAGAAATTTTGGTGTTGATTTTATCAAGTAAACAACTAAAATCTTTGTTACTTAATCTTAAAGATGTGATTGGAATGCCAAGGTAATTCATAGGAAGAGTTTGTTGTTTGAAACCTGTTATGGCAGTCATAGTAGAATTCTAATTTGCAACACTCTTGAAGAGGAAGAAACCACTCTTAAAACAATTCACCTAAAGCTTAAACATCCTATTAATGACCTTTAGAGCTTTGGAAAGAGTTGAAATAGAAATTGTGTCTACTTTAGAGAGTAAAATCATCAGTAAAACAAAGGTTGGTACCTTGTAATTTTCTACACTTAGAGTGATATTTGAACTCCCTGGTTCTTTCTATAACCCTCTTAAGAAGCCCATTGAAAACTTCCATAATAAGAGCAAAATGGAAAGGAGAGATGGGATCACCTTGGCGAATCCCTTTGTAATCTTTAAAAAACCTAGTGGGTTGGCTATTGACAAGGATGCTATATGAACGAGAAATCATGCATTGCTTAATACATTAAATGAAAACATATGGGAATTCTATATGTGTTATCTATTGATTATAAATTCCTAATCTACACTGTTATAAACTTTTTAAGGTCAATTTTGATGTAACAATTAGTATTACCCCTCTTCTTTGAATAAAATTTCATCAATTCCTAAAGGATCAAGATATTATCACCAATACCTTCTAGGAATATAAGCACCTTGAATAGGTTCGATTTGATTTGGAAGGATCCCTCTTAATCTTTAAGCAAGGATTTTAGAAATTATTTTGTAGATAGAGTTACATCAAGTAATAGGGAAAAAGTCTAAAAGCTGTTTTAGCTCACCACTTTAAAGAACTAGAGTAATTAATGTCTTATTGATATCTGTAAGCAAGGAACCTTTGTTGAAAAACTCTAAAATAAGTTTAGTCATAAGACTTCCTATAGGAGGCCAAGATTTGAGAAAGAAGTCGATATTGAAATCATTAGGGTCTGGTGCCTTACTAGGATGAAAAGATTTCAATGTTTCTCTAATTTCCTTAATAGTGACAGGCTTATATACCTAGTTAGTCTCCAAAGTAAAGATACATCCTTGCAAGATTTCTTTGAGTAATGATTCTATATAGTGTGTTTTAGTGGGTCTATTCATTTCAGTAAAGTAATTGAGAGATCTTTGTAGAATCTAGGACTGTGAGTTAAACTTAAAACTATTATACTTAAGTGAAATAATTCCATTCCTAGCTCTTCTAGAGATAACGACCTTATGAAAGAAGGAGGTATTCTTGTCTCCACTTCTCATCTAGTCTACCTTGATCTTTGTTTCATAAGAGAATAGTTATAAAGTAAGCTTCAGAATAATTCTGCAATACAACTCTTTCCACTTCCTGTAAATGTATGGATATAGGATTAAGAAAGACCTCTTGTTAGATTCCTTCAAGATCCGTTATGGTTTTGTTAACAAGATGATGAGTATTACCAACATTTTCCTTAAACAAGAGCTTCATCTCTTATTTGATGAGATTTAGCTTTCTTGTAAAGATAAATTATTTGGTGCACCTAATTCTAGTTCTTAAGGCATTCTCAATTCCATCCTCAAAACTTGCTAGGTCCATCAAGAAATTATTAAATCTAAAAGGATATTTGGGACTTATTGCTTCGATGTAGGAGAGGAAAAGAGAATGATCAGAAAGGTTATTAAAGAAGAAGATAGAGAAACGTTTGGGAAAACTATCGTCTAATGGAGATTTGCTAAACTCATATTCAGTTTTTCCTAATAAAACTTATTCCAGATTTTTTGTTGTTCCATGTAGAGAATTTGACCTAAGATGGGATATCCAAAATTTAAGCTTCATCAATGCATTTTCCAAAATCTGGAAAAAGAATATTAGCAAATAAAGTGCCTTCTCCTTCTTCAATTTTCAAGATGGAGTTGAAATCTCCATACAGGATTTATGGATTATTCCTAGTTTTGAGACATTATGGCTTTGCAGGCAACCCATGCATACAACAACATTCTTAATTTGGTTCCAAAGAGATGTCCTCTGAAATAAGCTATTATAAGAATAGATGAAGGAAATGAAGATTGGTTATGTTAAGACTCATATGGAGACTTGTAGATCAATGATTTGGTCTAACATCATTCTTACGCATACTGCTAGAGTGTTAAAGTCATAGAGAACAATTATTCTACCATTGGAATGATGACTGTGATTGGTGATTACTTTCCAGTGAGCTAGAAAGTAATTCAATAAAATGCAATTTTCCTCTTTA
Source organism: Erythroxylum acuminatum (assembly GCA_026284645.1). NCBI lineage: Eukaryota > Viridiplantae > Streptophyta > Magnoliopsida > Malpighiales > Erythroxylaceae > Erythroxylum > Erythroxylum acuminatum. The sequence goes on from JANKOD010000192.1 coordinate 16,032,084, forward strand.
ATTATGGTTTCCAAACTATCACCTATAGTCACTTTATTCTGCAAAATCATATCTCTAGTCATCAGCTTTTTGTCAGGAGCATATGCTCCTCTGACATTATAGGATAATTTATTCATGTGGCATTCTCCCCATATAGGGACCTCTTTTTCCTATTGGATTTCCTCCCAGTGATAGTTTTAAATTCTCTAATAGTGTTTTCTTGTTGCTGCTTCTGCTTATTAGGAGTATCAACTATACTATCCTCTATATAAGCAGATTTCTCCATTATGGGATTTGAGATTGGGGGTACCAAAACATGTATTTTCTTCATTCTCTAGATGAACAGCTAAGGGTTCATTCCCCATTACCTCTTTGTTTGCTCCTTCAGCATCCACTTGTAGGTGGTTTACCTTAGTAGAGATATGATGTTCAATATTGTCCTCTATTAGCTCTAGATGACTTCCTGTTTTAAAAAATCTTCCATTTGGTCTCTATTTATGCTTCTTTCCAATATGAGGTTTTCATATATAAGAAATCTTTAATTGATCCTTCATTGGTTCCATATCTTCATTCAGCCTAATGAATGGGATCACCTCTTGTAAGTCAGACATGGAAGTAACCAAGATGAAATATACCTGCCCATATAACTAGCAAGGAGACTAAGACCATCAGTAGGCCAGTACTCAAAAGGGACATCATAAAGGCAGATCCACATAGGGAATTTTTCCTACCTAAGCTCCTCCAATTTTAGTCCAGGCCTCTATAATTGAAGCAAGAGTGACTTGTTATGAACATACCAAGGTCCAAATTGGACCAGTTTTTTTGCTTTCTCAAAAGTCACAAATTTGAACAAAAATAAATCCTCATTGTTCACAAGCATATCCAACAAACCATGTTGATTCTAATTGTTCATTGCCCATTGTTTCATGAGTAGAAAAGTTCTCCTTTTGTATAAGAAAATTCCAAATATGGTGGACTTCCATTTGTCTACACCAAATTTCAAAAGTTCTAAAAGGGGGACACAATCCTTCGCTCAAAAATTTCACTAGGAGCATAATAAGAAAGCTTTAAATTAAGTGTAGCATCTCCTACAACTTGAGTCTAAGATTTTTTGATAGGTACAGAGTTTGAATTTGGAGCTTGAGCATTAATATATGAGGATCTAAGAAGTTCCTGAGAACTAACGGGCTTAGAAGATAGATGAAGAAAGTTTAATTTTAGGGGAAGGAAAGGAGTGGTTTCTATTGGGTCAAGTTAAGGATTAAATGATAAAAGAGAAGTAGTTATAATAAAGAGTTCATTGGAGGGTGGAGATAATATGGACCATAACAACACCGAAAATGCAGTTGAAAGTTTGATTTGAAGGAGGTGATAAGAAAGAGGAGGCAAATGAAGTGTGAAAAGAGTTCAGTGAAAAAAAGAAGGGATAAAGAGAGCTGACAGAGACAAAGAGGTGTGTAGATAGCTAAGTTTAATAGTAAAGGAGGGAGCTAAGATGAATAAAGATATTCAATAAAGAAGAAGCCATTCAAGCAGTAAAAAGCCCGTGAACAGTGTCCTATAAGGGAGAGCTCCATAAAGAATGTTCATTAAGAGCACTCATCTTCCTTTAACTGATAATGTATTCCATCAAAGCCACTCTTAGGGCACTGACTAAGACTAAATTTGTCTTCTTTAGATATTAGGGTATCACCTGGTTTACAGTTTTGCATACTAAATTTCTTAAGGACCTTAATGTAGCCCTTTTATGATAATCCAAGAATAACTTGAGAATGATCTTGATATATTTGGATCCACAATACAAGTCACTAAGATCTTTCATCTCAAAATCTTGAGATAGGCAATAAGCCTACATTATTACTAGCAAGGAGTATATCATCGACATATAAAACTAGAAAAATATGTTTGCTCTCATTGAACTTATGTTATACACAATTATCTTAAAACTAGATAAGATAACAACTTAATGAAACTTGTAGTACTATTGAAAGGAATCATAATGAAGTCTATAAATGAATTTTTTTAATTTGCAAAATATTTTCTTCGAGTCTCTTGATACAAAGTATTTTGGTTCTACTATATAAATTATCTCATTAATGATGCCATCAATAAATGTGATTTTAAAATCCATGTAATATAACTCAAGATTAAAGTATGCCATTTATGTCATGATGATTCTAAAAGAGACTTTTGAAGAAATTAAAAAGATGGTCTCTTTATAATCAATGTCTTCCTTTCGAGTGAATTCTTTAGCAAATAGATGTGCCTTATATCTTTCCACTTTACCTTTAAAATCCCTCATAGTATTAAATATGCATTTGCAACCAATGACTTTTTCACCTTCAAGTAATGGGGCAAGATTTTAAACGTCATTGTGCTTTATGGACTTCATTTCCTCATTTATGGCTTTAGTCCACCTTTGAGAGTTAAAAATTTGTATGGCTTAATGGAAGTTAACTGGACCATCTTCCACCATCCTAATGTCATACTTATGTTCTTAAAGATATACAATATAATCATCCAGAATTACATTTCTTCTCTCTCTAGTAGATCTTCTTAATGGTATTGGTTCTTAAGGATAATAAGTTTGATCTTCTGGAATAACTTCTTAAATTTGTATGGGAGGAACATTTTATTAAACTATAGTGGTTTCTTGATTGATTTCAACAACAGTTTGAGGAATAATAAAACTCTCCTTCTCTAAGACAAAATCTCAACCTTATCTCCCCTATAAACTAAACTTCCTCAAAGAACAGAGCATTCCTTGTCTAAAAAATTCCTTTAGTGAGGGGATAATAAAACTTGAAACCCCTAGATCATTCATAGTATCCAATAAAATTGCAACTAATAGTTCTAGAATCCAATTTAGTTTCCTTTGGCATATAAGGCCTAGCCTTTACTAGATAACTACAAACATGTAAATCGTTTAAGATAGGATTCTTTCCTGTCTACAACCCATAATAGGTTCTAATATTGCTTTAGTTGGAACTCAATTAAGTAAGTAAGTTATAGTCTTTAAAGCCTTACCCCAGAAGGATTCTAGTAAGGTGCTAAGAGCAATCATACTCCTTATCATATCCTTAAATATCTTGTTTAATCTTTCAGCTACACCATTTATGCTAGGAGTGCCTGCCATGGTGTACTGTGGGACAATTCCACATTCCTCCAGATATTTGGCAAAGGTCTTGGACATTGTTCACCTAAGCCATCATATATACCATAGTATTCTCGACCACGATCAAATTGATGAACTTAATCCTTTTACTAAGTTGATTTTCAACTTTAGCTTTAAAATTTTTAAACATTTACAGAGATTGAGATCTCTAAGGCAACCTTGCATAGGCATACTTATATGAATAATTGCATCAAAATCTATCCACCAAGTATGTCTAGGCATTGAAGCTAAATTAATCTCAGAATAAACCAAAACATGAAACATAACTTTCTTAACACACCAATCTTGATATTTGGTACAATCTTATTCCTATGAATTGCACCCTTATAGAAGTAATAGGTAAATTCCTAATCCTATTCTTTCTTATGTTTCTTTTGTGCAGAATTGAAACCTACAGCTTCATTATTCTTCTTTCTTTTCTTACCCTTATCTTTGGAAGTTGTGACTAAATGAGCACTCTTAGCCTTTTCTTGCTTTATCCTATCTTCTTATTGCACACAATGGGAAATAAGTTCATTAAGGAACATTTTTTCCTTCTAATAGCTAGCTTATCCTGAATTAACTTAATTCTATAAGAAGATATATCAAAACTAAATGAACAAGTAAATTTTCATATAGTTCTAACTTAAATGCCTTTAGTTTTGAAGCCAAACGTATGAGATATCTCTATTATATACTCCCTTCTATTTCCTTTTCCCTTATACTTCAATGATAAGAGGTTTGATCAGAGTTTCCTAGTTTCTGCCTTCTTATTTTTGGAAAAACTCTTTTTAATTTTAGTAAGGAAACCTTAAGTTACTGTAGCCTCCTCAAACATAGTGCCCCTAAATGTTTTTAGAACAACTTATGATCATAAGACTCATGAGATCATAACATTCCTACTTCTCTATCTCCTTCTTTTGATTAGGAGTACTAGTAGTTGTAAGAGTAGTGAGATGTTTCGCCCTTAGCGCAAGGTCCAGATCCATAACTCCAAGAATAATGATGGCATTTTCTTGCCATATTTTGAAGTTTGTGCCATTGAGTAGAGGAATTGAATTTATGCTAACAGAAATATCACCATAAGAAAATTTAGTTTTAGCGATGGAAAATACTGATTTTCATATGTAAACAAATTTGGCAATGAAAATTACCGATAAAAAGAGTTATAGAAGAAACGGGCGTAGCTAAAATGGAAATTTCCTAACAGAATTACAATTTAGTTAGGAAATTTCTCGATGGGTTTACAATTTCTGTAGGTAATTTTAGCGATGGATAAACAATTTTCGTCACTAAATTTACCTACAGAATATAGCATTCTGTCGATAAATTTAGATACTAATATTGTAATTCCATTGGGAAATTTACCTACAATACCATTTTTCCATCATTAATTTTGGCTACGAAAACAACATCGCTACCAATTCCTATCATAATTTTCTGTTGATAATATATTGATTTTTTCTACATTTAATTTCTATAAATAATATAATCTTAATTGATAATATAATATAAAAATTATCTTGATTGGTAATATAATATAAAATTTATAATGTACAACAATAAGTATCTTGAAAATGTAGGTTATAACTGTAAACTAAGAATTCACATAAGAGTAGCAAAATATTAAATAAAATCACTTAAGTACTGAAATATTATAAACCTAAGCTATGAGGTTGGTGAAGATGATCTGACTGCTGCAATGAGATGCTACACCTCCCCTTCAACTCATTCTTCTTATTACAGAGCCGGGTTATGTAGTTCATTGACTATCGCAACTAAGTTTCCAGCATCTCCACTGTGCTCTAAGGCTAAACGATTCTCTCATAGGATGCGAACCGCCTACTAGATCCAATTATGCTAGACGTGGAGGATTACGAATAGCATGTGTTTGCAAAAGAACCTAAGTCGAAAATCCTTCTATGGAGGTCCATACCACCAACTACTTCAAGATATGTCTGACTCTCATCAACATTTTCAGAGTTCTAAGATTTTTGTTAAATGCTTTCTTACATTTGCTCATATCATTATAATTTTTATATTATTTATATTAATAAGCGCTAATTTTTAACTAATATTATTTATCAAATTAATATTGAAGTATAAATTTTACATATATTAAGTTATCTGTATCGAGTGTTGACGAAGGTCACATCATCAGCTTCTTAGTGTGGATGAGCAAAAAGAGCTTACGTAATGTAGGCTTTGTGCTCATAGACTTTTCCTACATCAGAATAACGTGTTATGAGCAAACTAAAATTTACAAAAATTTCAACAGAGTTTCCTTTATTTTTATGATATTTACCCTTTGTTAAACAAAAAAAATGTCTCAACAACACAACCATTCATGGAAACAAACATTTATAAAATTACCATTCTCTATAATAAACATACATTTTCATTCTAATTGCATACATCAAATTACATTGAAATCTAATTGGTAGTAATTAGTACAAAAATCAAAATATAAGTGTAAAGTATAGATACTTACAAGTTTTTCTGCGTGCTCATAGTGGGTCATAAATCCTCCAGTGTGTACTGGTAGACTCTTTCCCTCCGGTCCTCTCCTTTTGTTTGCAAAATTACGCTCTGAAATGAAGATTGCCTTATGTGTTGCTTAGTACCGCTACCAACGACTCCATACTGCTTCAGATATATAAGGAGTTTGTACACCATTCTTGTTTATCAAACTAATAAAGTCTCAATAATGTGCACAGGAATGCCTCTCCCATACATTATAAATGACAACATCAAAGTTTGAATCCTAAAAAAGTTCTTTCTGAAAAAATAAAAAAAACATAGTATAAGTACTTATAAATTATAATATTTATCTAATTAATGTATAAAATTAGATAAAATAAAAAAGATTAAAGAATTTATTTTTTGTACCTCAAATGCCTGTTAATAAAAACCCTTTGTCTCCTGAGAGATATCCTTTCATATATAACCCTCAAGTTGTAAAAGCCCAGACCACCCTCTCGTAGATATTGTTTACTTTACGTGCAGGCCTCTTTTGGACACTACTCCCACTCACAGTTTTGTTTTTCCAGTGTGTAGGCCTCTTTTGGACACTACTCCCACAGGACTGCCCAAGAGGTCACCCATCTTGATATTGCCTCCTTTGGACACTACTCCCGCTCACGGTTTGATGCTCGTTATCCCATATCAGTCGGAGAAGAGAACGAAGCATGCCTTATAAGGTTGTGGCAACCTCTCTCTCATAGACATGTTTTCTCAGAGCCACTAAGGGCTTGGGAAAAGTAAAACCGTGTGAACTCGGATCCACTAAGGGATTGGGCCCAAAGCAGACAATATCTATGAGCAGGAGACCTGGGCTGTTATAATGGTATCAGAGTCAGTACCTGAACTGTTGTGCCAGCTAGGCTGGGCCCCAAAGGGGGTGGATACTCATTATCTCATATTAGTCGGAGAGGAGAACGAAGCATTCATTATAAGGTTGTGGCAACCTCTCCCTCATAGATGCGTTTTTCGTGCCCTAACACATCGGATCCCATCAGAACTTCAAAGTTAATGTGCTTGGACAAGAGTAGTACTAGGATGGGTGACCTTTTAGGAAGTACTACGGGAGTAGTGTCCAAAATATCTTTAAATTCTAGAAATTCCCAAATTTTCAGATATTTTCCTAAAATTTACCAAAAATTATGAATCATTAAATACACTCTCCAAATCAGTTTTCAAGATATAAAAACCACAAATTCTAATTCAACTATTTATACTTCTCCCATTCGGTTTTCAATACAAATAATTCAAATTTATCAATTTAAACACATTTATAATCAATCCATAAAGACCTCGTAATTAATTTAAATCATGATTAACTCTAATAAAATAATAAGAAAATTTCGGGGACAACGTTTCTCCCCCTCTTAAAAGAATTTCGTCCTCGAAATTATTATTTGATTGATTAAGAGGCAGGGGTATGTCACCTCATATACTCCTCCGTTTTCCATTTAACTTCATCACTCAAGTAATTTCTTTCAATCAACTATAGTCAAAGGAATCAATCAATTCTTCAATCACTTATTTAGATATCACACTATCTTAACTGTTTCCCCCAATATAATTCAGATTACTCAAAAATTTCACTTTGTGTGTTGACAATACATCTTTGTCAGATCATATCAACATTTCTTAGTATACTTACATATCACACATTATGAATCTGAGACATCTTTATTGATAATAAAACTCATAAGTTACTAGTTAGCTTAGTCGATAAAGCACATGGCTTTTAACCATGTGGTCGTGGGTTGAGCAAAACTATGAGGGGCTTGGAGCCTAAAGCGGACAAAATCTGCGAGCCGATGGTCTAGGCAGTTACAGTTGGTATTAGAGTCAGTACTCGGATGGTATGCCAGCGAGGACACTGGGCTCCAACGGGGTGGATACTCGTTATCCCATATCAGTTGGAGAGGAGAACGAAGCATGCCTTATAAGGCTGTGGCAACCTCTCTCTCATAGGTGCGTTTTTCATGCCATAATGCACCAGATCCCATCAGAACTCCGAAGTTAAATGTGCTTGAGCAAGAGTAGTACCAGGATGGGTAAGCTTCTAGGAAATCTTACAGGAGTAGTGTCTAAAAAGAGGCCTACACGCTGGAAAAACAAAACCGTTAGCGGGAGTAGTGTCCAAAAGAGGCCTACACGCAAAGCGGACAATATCTGCGAGCAGGTGGTCTGGGCTGTTACATAAGTTCTATATTCTCCTTGAACCTAGATGAGATATTTCTAGAGCACGCTCCAGATGGAACCAACTTAATATATAATCTATTTTAGATCATTTTCAAATTAAAATCTATAACTTCAATATAAAACTATAGTGTTATCATATATTACAAAATTTTTAGAATTTCACTCACAGATCGTTGACAATTTTAATGTAAATTCTTCCATCAACTCCTTTAGCTCTAGGTTAGAGGCTGCCTCCTTCATCCACAACGTCTACTCCTGATATCTTTATCACTATAGATTTAGATTCTAGTATATGAGTAGATGTTGCACCGATAGTATCTGATGGTCCTTATGTAGTAAGGGAGTTAGATGGTGTAGCAGTAGGTAAGGAATGTGACTCTACAGGGACTGCAGGTGGGGAAGGTGATGCCTCATTTGGATGTGCACTAACTAGATGTGTAGCACCTGATTTTGTAGAGTTTGCAGATTGTGATGCTTCACCTGGACGTGCATTGGCTCCTCCAAATGGTGATAATTTGAGCCTTGACTGCAACATATCTTTTTGTCTATGCTATAACATATTTTTAACATGAAATTCACATTTTATTGATTATTCCATTGATAAAACAATATAAATTAAATATATAACAATATATTGTTGATGCAAAAATAAATTTATTCATATAATATTCTATTACTTACATAAATTAATCGTTATCATCACTTAATTGTAAATTAAAATCATCTTCTTCTTCTTTTCCTGAAGAATTAGAATCGAGGTCAAACTCCTTTTCAAATCTCTCGCCCTCTATGGATTCCTTATCCTTTCCAAATGAAATTTCAACATATTCATTATTTAGATCATACAAAGGTTAATTCTTGTCATATGTTACATACACATTTATTTCATGAACATCTTCCTAAAACGCTTCACTTTCAATTCTCTTATTTTCTCCTTTTCCATGTAATTCAAAAATGCCTCTAGGTTTTACTTTGCAAACGGCCAACCAATCTAACTTATCTCATTTCAAGCTGAAAAAAGGGACATAATACACCTGGGTCGCTTGCAACATGAAAGGTTCAAATTTTCTAAATCTCCTTTGCTAGTTGATTTCAACTAGATTATATCGGCTATACACTTTTGTTCCAAATTTAAGAGTTGGATCAAACCATTCACACTTAAATATCACACTCCATTTTATTGGCAATGCGGAGTACTTAATTTCAAGTGTCTCAATAATTTTACCATAGTAATCCATCAATTCTCCCTGTATGCAAACCTCATTATATTATGTATAAAATTTGTATCCATTAACAAAATACATAGGATACGATTTAACAATTCGCAAAGGTCTTTTCGCAAGATCACATATGAACTTGTTCTCTATTAGATTTTCTAGACCTACATTAAAAAATTATCATATTAAATAGTCTAATGTCATTTAAACACTTTGATCTCATAATTCAACCATTTTGATTATTGCAAGTCAAAAATTACATATTTCTCGAACAATCGAGGAAAATGGTTTTCAACTTCTTTATTGATATCATCCTATGTTTTTTTGAGCATTAGCTCGCTTAACCATTTCTCATATAATCTAAAAGAATTATTATGTATTTTAGTTGTGAACACCACTAACCTTGAAAACCAAATAATCAATTTCAAAATTATCTTAAACTTACTGCACGAAAGGTTGAACCTCTTGGCAATTCAATAAAATGTAATAATAGGTAGCCTCTATTTTTTCTTTTGTTAGAATTCTTCTTGTTAAACATCCAATGTTCATCCAGGATATGTGAAAATGGATAAGTTACCATCAACATCACCTGTTTCACCCATATCGTCATTAGGAGAAACTTTTCTTTCTCTTGTGTGCACATGCAGCTCAAAAAAATGTGAACAAAATGTACTTTCTTCCTCTAGTAAATAAACATTACATATCGAACCTTTGGCCTTATCCTTGTTTCTAACTTTTTTTTTAGTGATACAAATACCTACAATACAAATAGGGTTATTACAATTATTGATTAAAACATGCTATAAGTTTTATTTAAATATTAACTATAATTACCTCTTAAACGGATACATCCATCAATATTAGGCTGGACCAACAAGTTTAGCGTCTTGTGCTAAATTTAAGGGTAGATGCTCCATACTGTCAAAGAAGCATGTAGAGGAAATACCTTCTAATTTGCACAAGATAACTGGAACTTCCCTTCCTAGTTTTTCCATTTCAGCCAACTTTATTTTGTATGATGTTAAGCTTTTGAAAAACAAACTTGATTCTGTTATAGCTTCTTAAACCTTATTCGGTAGCAACTTTTGAAATGCAATTAGAATTAGCCTTTGCATAAACACATAAAAATCATGACTTTTCATCTCAAATAATTTGTACTTCCTCATGTCCACACACCTTACCAAGTTTGAAACACAACCATCAGAAAACTTTATACTTTTAAACCATTTACACAAAAATTTCTTTTGGTTTTTGTCCAAAGTGTAACATGCTTTTGGATATTTACACATGCAAAAATCTTTATCTAACTTATTCCTTTACAAAAACGTTTCAAATCAGCTTGTGATTTTTTATTATCCTTTGTCCTCCCTTTAATGTTCATTATGATATGAACAAATTGTCAAAAATATTTTTTTCAATATGATTCACATTTAGATTATGGCATATCAAATTACTTTTTCAATATAGCAAATCCCAAAAGATGCTTCATTTTCTCCAACAGACTAATGCTTCTATTAACTTCTTCAGCTTCAAGTTCTGTAACTTTCAACAACCTTAATTCATCAATCTCTTACAATATCTCTTCACCAACCTTATGAGGGGGAAGAGTTGTTTATGCCATCATATTCTTAATGAACTTTTATTTATTACATCTAAATGGATGATTTGGAGGAAGAAATTTCCTATGGTTGTCAAACCAAAATGTTTTGTCCTTATTAGGAAGATAAAACGCATGAGGATCATTGTCACAATAAGGTCAAGCCAATGTTGTGCTCCATCCAGACAACATAGCATACATAGGGAAATCACTAATATTTTACATCAAAGCTGCTCTCAACAAAAAATTTTGTTTAAGAGACACATTATATGTCTCCACACTAGATTTCCAAAGATTATGCAATTCATACACAAATGGTTGTAAGATTACATCGATTTTATGCTTTGGATTTGTGGGCCTTAGCACAATCACCGTCAAGAACATATATGCTTCATTCATACACATCCATAGATGAAAATTATAAGGAATAATTATTGTTGGACATGATGAATATTGTTGGTCGGATTGACCAAAAGGTTGGAATCCATTTGTCGACAATCTCAATCTAACATTTCAACTTTCGGTTGCAAACTCATAATGGGTGTTATTGAAATGTTTTTGTGTGAGTGCATCCGATGGATGACTCATTATTCAATCTTTATGTTCATGTTCATTATGTTAGAGATGCAGTAACATGTCATGTGAAATGTAGTAACATCAAAGGCATATAGTCTTTGAAGCCTTAGAGTTAGTGGGAAATAATACATCCGCTTCCAAGGTACTAATTATGCTTCATAGTACATACTTTTGATTTAAACCTAGATTGACGACAAAATTTTCACTCTTATAATTCCACGCCATCTCCTGAAAACAACATATATCTTAAATTGTAACATTCAATTTTCTCAACTGGAAAACCAAGACCCCTAATAAGTTTCTTCATATGGTAAAAATTATCAACCATTTTATGATCATAAGACAATGATTCGTTATACCAAGCAAGGATTTTATCCAAACTTCGATCAGAAATATGTCCTTCAGACTTTATGTTCAATATTTGAGATATTGAATATAACTGAGTCATGGTCTCACAATTTGGCCGTAACTCTTGGTCAACTGATTTTAGTAAGTCAAAAAAAAATTCAATTTAGGTTTGGTTCTTCTTTTAAAATTTCTATATTTGTTTTAAAGGTATAATTGGTTGCATCATAAACCAATTGGGTGTAAGAATTTTCAGTTGCACCCATATTATTTATTATAAATCCAATTCCCTTTTCAAACTCATCTACATTTATTGACGTGTTTACTTCATTACCCCTTGAGTTGCTACAAACTAGTCACTCTCCATGTCATGTTCACTCAAAATAATTTGGAGCAAACCCTTTTCTTAACAAATGGAGATTCACTTCATCAATAGGAAGAAAACAAAAATGTTTGCCCTTTTTACATGGACATCTGATTTTTGGACTATCCATATATGCAGGTTGAGAACATGCATAGTCAATAAAAGCTTGAACTCCCTCTACAAACTCAAGATTAATAAAACCATAAGGTGCTAATCGTCTATACATCCAAGATCTATCAACATTACTTATTTCTGCAAAATTGTTATTTAAAAAAGTGATTTCATAGTTAAATATAATAATCATTATGGTAGTATCCTTATTAATCTTACAGAACGTTCAATCTTTAGTTTACACATTAACAATAACACAAGAAGAAAGCATTGAATTATAGCATATGCATAAATTTTTGTGATGTCAGATGATAGGGAAGTATGTTAGGTTGTATGTGATGTCAACTAATTTCAAGTATCTACCGTTCATATCAACTAACTAATGACAATATTTGGAGAGGACTTAATAGAATTATACTATTTCTTCATCTAAGCAGTTATCTAAGCATTATATGATCAAGATGCTTACTTGTAGATAAATAAACCATGCTTTAATTAGAAACATTAAACAAAAACCCATTTCAATGATTAACATGAATAAACACATAAATTAAAAAATAAATTTGAAAAACAAGACAACAAAGTGAGTACCTTTATACTCCATAAATGGAGAAATGAACACCCGGTAGAGAGAGAGACCTAGTACAAGGTTAGCGAGGACAACAAATACAACAGATAATGCCCAGGACAGAATCTGTACCAAGTCCCTGATAGCAACCATCATAATCCAACCAAAAAGAAATCAACTTCACTCCAGCCAATCAATAAATCAACAGTTGTATGAATAAATAAAAATCATATGGTCAATTATTGAAAAAGAGTAAAAACTATTATGATTCATCAAATTGAACTCTATACAACAGGTAGGATTCATTATTCCAAAAGGAATTGTTGTTGTGCTAATTACAATAAAGGCTAGAATCATTTTGCTAATTAAAACATTAAAAGTGTTATGCAGAGGTAGTCTGGGACCTAAGGTTGAGAATCAGTTCACAATATGAAAAGTTTAATAGACTAAACAAAAGACCAAGATTAGATTCTATAAGATAATTAATGACAAAATCATATAATTGTATCTTATGTGTAGATAGAAAGACACCATTTCTAAAAATCCTCAATTAAAAAGGGCTTTTAATTAGATCTCTACACATATAAAACTGGTTCATACCCTATTAGATGCTTTTAATTAGATCACTTTAATTTGGCTCAACCTTAATGGTAGCCCTTAATATATATATACACAATATATATATATATATATAAGCTCAAAATTAATTAAAAATTATTCCAACATAACATACGTGTAAAAGGGTGACTCTGAACTAATATTTTTCTGAATTATATTATCAAGATTCCCTAAGTATCTAGGAATCTCGATAACTGTCTCGTTAAATATCTCCAAGTTTTAGAGGCAAACATACAGGCACTTAATTTCCCAGTTTTTCCTGTCTTCATATGCGAAATTCGTAGCCAGGACTAATCCTAGATAATGGTAAATACATTTCAAAGATGGAATATGCAATGAAAGTTGGAATTCGATAATCACTATAGGCCATTGATGATGAAGGTGGTCGAATTTATTTCCTCACGTGTAGACACATTCAGGTAATTGCGGATCATCTTGATCTTAATAGGGAAAGTGGATATGCTGGGTTATATCTTGGAAAATGACAAAGTCTGATATTGAAACACTAGGGTGAGGGCCACAGATTCAGTATATATCACACGGTTAAAACATGGGTTTTGAGGGATCTTTTTCTACGTACTTCACTTTTTTTTATAGTGATATAGATCGAACCAAACTGTCCACTTTTACATGTTATAAAGTTGATTGCTCATCCATATCAGTTTAGTGACTCTGTCCCTACCCACCATCGTTAAGTTCTCTATAAATCTAAGGACCAAAAGTTTGTTGCTCTATCTCTTAAAACAGAAGGGAACAAGTAAAGGATACTCATCAGGCAAATAAGAAATCAAAAGATGGTCGCAGCAGAGAGTTCCCGCACGTACCCGACAATGCCAGAGGTACAAAATCTTGAAAACACAACTAAAAATATCTTCTCCACACTACATGATTTATCATTCTAACTCTGTTTTTTTTTTCCTTCAATTCTTGATTTCTCATTTTGTGTTTTATTTAATTGAATAGCTTGTGGAGGAGCTAAAGAAAATGGCCGACATAAGCTTCCCCATAACGACCATGGGATTGGTAAGTTATCTTAAAAACATGATCCTAGTTGTCTGCATGGGAAGAATTGGAAGTCTCGAGCTTGCCGGTGGTGCTTTAGCTATTGGTTTCACCAACATCACTGGATACTCGGTCCTTTCAGGTCTGGCCATGGGCATGGAGCCTCTATGTAGCCAAGCTTTCGGTTCAAGAAACATGTGCTTAGCATCTCGTACTCTGCAAAGAACAATGATCATGTTACTGTTTGCTTCAGTACCAATTGGCTTTCTATGGGTCAACCTCAAACCTCTCATGCTTAGTCTCCATCAAGACCCTGATATAACTCAAGTTGCAAGCCTGTACTGTCTCTTTGCCATCCCTGACCTTATTGCTAATAGCCTTCTACACCCTCTACGCATATATTTACGCAGCAAAGGGACCACATGGCCATTAATGTGGTGCACTTTTTTCTCTGCACTTCTTCATCTCCCTATCACCATATTCTTAGCTTTCACTCTCTCCCTTGGAGTTGCTGGAATAGCAATCTCAAATTTTATCTCCAATTTTAACACCCTTTCATTTCTTCTATGTTACATACACTTTGCTCGCACGCCTGAACAAACTTTGAGTATATCACCACAGCCACTATTACCATCTTCAGCAAGTTCATTAGGAGGAGAATGGAGGGTCTTGGTTAGATTGGCCATACCAAGCAGTGTAGCTGTATGCTTAGAGTGGTGGTGGTACGAGTTTATGACAATTCTTGCGGGTTACTTGGATAAACCAAGAGTTGCTCTAGCAGCGTCTGCTATAGTGATTCAAACAACTTCACTCATGTACACCTTACCAACATCACTTAGTGCCTCAGTATCTACACGAGTGGGAAATGAGCTTGGAGCTGGCAGACCAGTAAAGGCACGTTTGGCCACCGTGGTTGCCATAGGAATAGCTCTAGTGACCTCGTTATTTGGATTGTTGTGGACTACCTTAGGAAGAGAACCATGGGTTAAAGTTTTCACAGAAGATAGGGATGTTCTTGAGCTAACAATGATTGTGCTGCCAATTATTGGGGTGTGTGAACTAGCAAACTGCCCCCAAACAACAAGTTGTGGTATTCTAAGAGGAAGTGCTAGACCCAGTATTGGGGCAGGTATCAACTTTTACTCATTTTACTTGGTGGGCGCACCAGTGGCCATAGTCTTAGCCTTTGTTTGGAAACTAGGATTTTTGGGTCTTTGTTATGGTCTCCTAACTGCTCAAATTACATGTGTTGTCTCAATCCTCGTGGTGGTTTACAAGACAGATTGGGAAAGAGAGTCGTTAAAGGCCCAACACTTGGTTGGCAAGAGTGACTCATTTGCACATGGAGACCAAACTGTCGTATGTGACGTAGAGTGCATTTTTCAAAACAGTTGCTTTTGAAAAATGAAATGCAGAGATTTTCAGGAAAGATTGTACAGATTGAGTCAAGGGTTCTATTCCTCGTCTTCTAAACAAGTCAGATCTTGAAAAAGAAAAAGTAGATTGGTGATTCTTGGCTGTTGGTTGTTTTGCAGGACGTCAGTTAGTTCAAACTATGAATACTTTAATGTCTTGCTAGATCCCTTGTTCCTTACGTTCAGTGTAATTGTTTCCTTGGAAAAAATACAATTAGATTATTGATATGGAGAGAACTATTTCCTTCTTTTGTTTTACAAATCGAGCAGAAACTATTTCATTCTATGCTAAAGCTAGTTTATATGTGAATATCAGTCAAGTGGGCATAACATAATAGCTTTCTCTTTAATTCTCAATCTAGTCACATGTATCCCTTATGCAATACACATGAAAACCCCAAATTATTGCAAGACATGTTCTTATACACTAAACCACATGACATCTACCAACCACCAAAGAAAGGCTATAAGAGCAAAATGACCCTAATATTTATATTTACGTCTAAAATAGACCATAATATTTTAAGGTCTTCAAATAAATTTTAATATTTTCAAAACGTTCAAATTGAACTCGTTTGGAAGGTGTTTAAATTGAATTCTAACTACTAATAATGTCAAAATACTATTAGTTATTTAGTGTCTTTAAAAGATGTTGGTCTCACGTTAGTTTATAAAGCTATGGGTTTTTTTTTTTTGGGAGTGGCTTTCGTCTTAGTAGAGCCTCAAAGAAAGGAACAGAGAATCAGAACAAGAGCCAGCAGGAATATCACACTAAGCACCAGCTATATACATCTGAAATCAAGTTAAAGGTAATTAAACTAACATTGCTAAGCACCCTCGGTACACACTTAACGAGATTCTCGCTGTCAAAAGAGGTATTGAAAATTTTGCTTTTCACCTCACTCTTTATCATTTTGGTATTAAAATGGATAACACCTCTTTTCCAAAAATCCTTGATAAGCCTAAAAAAAAAAAATCCTAATAGTCATAACTCGGTCAAGTTTTGACTTTGGTTCTAACCTTTTAGGTTTTTTCTTTAAATAGTCAACTTCTTCTGGATACGTCTGATAAATAAGAGACGGATATGATGCCTGAGTATGCTAGGAATAAAATCCATCCTAGGTCCAATCCAGTTGAAAGGTCTCCCACAATGGTAAATTCCAATCCATTTTAAGCAGCCTCAGCTGTATTCACCAAAGAAGTTAGAATGCGTTTTAAGTGTGTCTGTAACAGCCCCATCAATAGAAAAGATGATTACCATATATAAGCCTCTCAATCAATTGCTTTGCACAGGCATATGACCACCTTTGCTTTTCAATGGAGCCAAAACTGCAGGGTGAGGCGTCTTCTTTTTTATATGCCTTTGAACGTGACTTTCAGAGTTGAGAGAACCATGGAACTGACGATGAAAGGGGAGTGAGCTGTGGGACACCAACTAGCATATTCACGAAACAGAACCTAGGATTCAGAATTTATGAAGCTACAGAATGGAAATTTAGCTACTTTTGATTTCCTAAAGTCAAAAACAAGATCACTCAACATTTAAAATCTGATTTGTTGTGGTTGTAGATCAACCACTGGATACTGTCATTAGGTGCATGCTCAAGATTCGGTGGCCACTCATTGGATGATATTTGACGTTACTTTCTGTTCCTCATAGTTGACGTTAGGTATATAATTTCTTTCCTACGATAATATGAGTACTAACGTTTTCATATCTACTAATTCATCTGACTTATTAGGAAAGAGTTCGTACTTAACATTTAACAATATTAGTTTATACTCTTCAATATTCTACAGCTAGATTGAAGTTAGTGTCGTAATAATGTAAAGTTATAACTCACTTTATAATGAGTACATAAGTAAGAAATTGAATTGAGATTTTCAAATCATTTTAATTGAGATTTCCGAATCTCATATAAATATTGCTATGTATTAATGCTATTTATATAATATTTTAATCAAAGGTAACTCAAAAGGTAGTCATTAAATATAATAAAAAATATATAAAAGTACTTAAGTGACCATTATAAATTTTCTCTTAAAGTTATTAGAAAAAATGTTACGTTATTTTCAATGTTTTAAAAATCTGACCGGATAGATTGATTCGACTGAAAATAGTATAAACCTACTGGTTGTTCAGTTCAGTTTTATTTTACGACCTGTTTATATAAAAACGGGTCGGTCTATTAATGAACCAGACAGTTTGTTAGTAAACCATTCTCGCTTTGCTCTTCACGCTTTACCTTCTTCTCTTCTCAATTCTCAATTTCTCGTTGCTTCGTTTTCTGGCTAAAGCACAACAATTGCAAATTCAGAATTTTTAAGCTTTACTAATCTTATGTGCTCTGTTCTCAAATTCTTTGCAGAGTTATAAAGTTGATGGTTGGACAATTACTGTTAGGTACTTAACATAAGTTTCCCCTCTCCTTCTCAGCACAGAAGTTGTGAAAGATGTGGAGAAACTGTTCTCTATTATATTAATTTAGCGCCTACTGGTCTTAGAGATTTTGTCAAGTAGGTTGCAGAAGTTCGAAGATAAGATGATGGGGAAATAATTTTAACTCGTTGGGCTCAGTAACGAGGTGGAGGATTTTGTCATTCTATAACTTGCGGAAGAGGGCTGGGTAGTGAATTTTGGAAGTGGACAGGGGTTGTTTGGGAAGGAAAAAAGTGTTGTTGTTTTCTTTTTAAAAAAAGAAAGAAGAAAATGCATCAATAAAAAATAAAAGTGTTATAAAACCGAAACTAAAATTTCAGAGTATTTGAGAGAGAAGAATTATTCTTATGAATTCATTCATTCTATCTTTCTCTTACATCAAACCTTCTATTTATAGTACATTTCAAACACCTAATACACATGTGACCATCTACCCCATATG
>JANKOD010000192.1:16052911-16069449 GCA_026284645.1 Erythroxylum acuminatum
GGGAAGGTCCCGGTAACAAAAATTTTTGTTTTCCGCACCTGGTACATGTGATGTACCTCCCGGGATTTTCCTACAATTATTACTAAATATTTTATCATATTATTTATAATTATTGGTGACATTTGTAATCCATGTTATTGTATATAATTTTTAGGTTTTTGTTTTATAATTTATTATACAAAATATAATGAAAAAATTAAAAATTAGAAGCATTGTATATAAATAATAAAATATCATTAAATTTTAATTACAATTTAAAAAGTATTTATATACAAAATAAAAATAAAAATATTAGTTTAATGGCTAAGATTCATTTTTATCATCACTGCTACTTACATAATTCAGGTCATGTAATTCTTTTGACTAACTTTTAAAGCTTGACCAACTTTTTTTCATTGCATTGTAAGTTTTGTTCATTACGTTCTAATTTAGTCTTAAGAGACTAATTCTCTACTTGAAGATGGACTTGATGAGGATGAACCGGTTGGACTACGCCCAAGCCCTCTTTGTTTTGCTCTATTTTTCTGCTACGTTTTGGAGTTTATATGGGTTTTTTGTTATTTAAATAGTGTGTGGCTTCTTCTTTGTGTTTGCACTTGGAAGATTGTCAATTGTGTTTCTGTGTTGAATTTGTATGAGTTGGCCCTTTTTCCCATCTTTCATGTTTGTTTAAGGAAACGCTACAAATTGTTTGATAAAAGGTATGTTAGGGAATTAAGGTACTTCTGCAACGAATGTTTATGTACATATTTACCATATGATTGCTTTTACACCAAATCTGTACCATTTATAGTATACACATGTATCCACCATAAGGACTTTATTTCAACGTTTCAGAAGGTTGTGACTAAACATGACAATTAAAAGTCAAATGTTTAAAACCAAAAATATTAGCAAGGTATCAAAACATATATAGGTTGTAACAAACATAGAGAAATATCCTAATATAAGACAATACACTTCAAAGAAAATATATATTGATTTGAGTGTTTCAGTATTTTATGACTCAAAATCTTAAATTTTATTTGAAACCACTTCAACTTTACACGATGCCTTATCATTTGATCATCAAAATTTATAAAAGTGTGTAATGCTAGCTAATTTAATCATTTGACATGTTTTTACCGTTATTGTTAAAACATTGATCAAAAGTTTATAAAAGTGTGTAATGCTAGCTAATTTAATCATTTGACATATTTTTACTCTTAAACACCAAATCTTTTGGCATACACTCATTTCAATTTATTGAAAAAAAAATTATGAAACCATATATATAATGGACTAGCTCAAAACTAACCAGCTAATTATTAACTTAAATTAAAGCTAAATCACAATTAGATAACTATTTACATTAGAGGATTCTGCAATGGATGTTTATATACATAGAAGTATATCATATTTTGGAGCAGCAAGGGATGTTTTTGTATCCCCTAAACATAATACATGTAAACTTAACATTTCAACCTTATTATATGAAGTAGTCTTACTTGATAGATCACAAAATTAACATTGCTATAATGTTGGAACATTTAAATAAGAAGTCTTATGTTGACTTTTTGGAATAAAACTTTTGACATTAATTCATCACAAAATGTCGACATGGCGACTAGTTTTTTTATGGTGGAAATGAGCTCTGCTGGGAGGAATGTGGCAAAAATTCTCCTTAATGAAGAACAAATCGATGCATAACAAATTTCCTTATCAAACACTAATTACCCCTTACCTTCCATGATCGATCTTCTTCTTCAAGATTTTTAGTGTCATCTGAACTACCTATATTTCTTTATTATTTGTATCTCATTTTCTTTTAGGCAGCTATTATATGAACATCTGCTTATATATACTATATGTTGTGTTAAGCTTCCTCGAATCTTTAAGAGAACATATATGAAAATGGAGGCAGTAGTGATGTCCTGATGGTCTGTACAAGATTAGGGAAATAGGTTGTTTTGGAACAATGGTCAATTACAAAAACTATGTCTATTCATTGTGACGATGATGGACTTTATCAGTAGGGTATGCATGTGTCCGAATTTGGGTTCCTAATACTGTTTGACCTAGCTTTGATTATTCTTTATTGTCTGCTCATTAGGTGAAATGCATGGTACATGCGGTTCATCTAATACCACCATCTATACTACATCTGGGAAATCGTTCACTACATCTTTTGAAAATTTGTTTAAAACAAAGAAGTTGTTGGAAGAGAGTGTCAATAACCTAAACCTTGAGTGAAGATCTTTAGCTTTTTTAATTGATGGCTTGGAACGAGCAAGAAGCCTTCTTAAGAATCCAGACATTAGGAACTCCTTTACCTTTTTTTCCAAGTCTAATGCCACTTGGAATTCAAAAAAAATAATTATTTATTTTCCTTTTCAAAGGAATATTAGGTGTGAAACTTTATTTATTATTTTGTCTGTAAAAATTGTTAAACTTCTAATTAACATCTTGTAGTACTTTCCATATATCCTTATATTATATTGCTTACCATATTTCAATATTTATATGTGTTATTATTTTATTGTTAATAAATATTAATGATTAAGAATAATATTCAACTTAAATTTATGTTATTTTGATCTTATTTACATCAAAATTTTAGGTATGATTATCTTTTTATGTCTAAAAAATATTTACTTCTCAAAATTTAAATTAACTACCATGTGTTTTTCAAAATATGTTTAAAACATTGAAAGCATTTTAAAATTTTTACATGTTCCATTATATTTTAATAAATTTTTTGTGTGAACAGAAGTGTAGTACTATTTACAATAGACATTATTAAAAAAATCATTTGTGTATAAATCCATATATTTAAACAAATTTATAGAGTTTGAATGCATTAGCTATTTAAACAAATTTATAAAAATGAACAATGAAAAAATATGAAAAATGATATAAATGTCAATTATAATTAACCTTAGGATTATTAAGTACACTTAGCATTAAAAATTATCTTTTAAACGTTATTACTTTTAATACTATCATACACAAAAATTCGTCAAAATTTCCCTAAGAAATACATAAGATATAAAATATTTAACATACTTTTGATGATTTCATAATTGGTTGCCAAAAACACAATTTTTTGCAATGATTTAGAGCATTGTCGCCAAAGGCTTGCCATTTGGCGATGAAATTTTAAACCGTAGAAAAATATCGCTCCTTTTGCTACGATTCTCGGTAATCATCGCAAAATGTATTCATTTACAGAAGATTTGAAAAAACATAGCAAAAGGTTTTTCAAATCTTGACACTCCACCATTATCAATATGGAAATTTGAAAGTAATCTTACATTTATCCTCTTTCAAATCCTTCTCGATTACTAATCACTATGTTATGCTTCCCTAATTTTGTTTATCCAGGTCATTTATGGTCTCAAACTACTCTTGCACTGCCAAAATTTGTTCTACTACCTTTAAACCAAGTTTTCTTAACTCCTAATACAATTCTTACTGTAATGTGATCAATATAGTAAGATTAGTATGGTTCTTTCAACTTAATACATCTAATGCTATATTAACCTTACTCGGGTGATAATGAATCTTCAAGTAATAATCTTTCAACAACTATAACTATCTTTTCTTCCTTATGTTTAACTTAATAAAAGTAATGTTTCTAAATCTTTAGAGCAATACCATTTTTGCAAAGTCCAAATCATTTGTGGGGTAGTCCTCCTTCTATAGTTTCAAATGTCTTAACGTACAAGTCACCACCTTCCTAAGTCACATTAAAATACAACCTAACTTCTTTTACAATATCACTAAAAACAGTGAAAAATATCACAACTCTAATGTAATAAAGATTAAAGCTATCACTAATCTCTTCTTTAATCTCTTAAAAACTCTTCTTAAAATCCACTATTTACTAAAATGTACCCCTTTTTGGTTAATTAGGCCAAAAATCCATTTATCTTTAAAATTTCACTATTAATATTTGATAGTATCATACCACTCTAGTAGGATGAGTCCACTTTATACCACTTTAAAATTTTATGGATCAACATATATCCTTTTCTAATTCCCAAGATACCTTGGAAAAGATATCTATCTCATCCATAACTTATACTTACGTATAATTAGTGCACCTTTAAAGTCTGCAACACTAATATCTCATTCTTAAAATAAACAATGATACCATCAATTAACATGATTACAAATTGATCCAAATAGGAGTTTAGTACCATATGAATTAAATCCATCAAAATGGTAGGGACATTAGTCAACTCGAGTGGCATCACTAAAGACTCATAATATCCATAAATTGTCCTAAATTTTGACTTTATTATATCCTCTACTAGATCTTCACCTTATGGTGACTTTACCTCAAATCAACTATAAAGAATATTGTAACCCCTTAAAAATGGTCAAATAAATCATTGATGTATAGGTAATTCTCTTTTCTTGTCTTAACTAAGGTTTTAAAAACTGAGCCAGACTAGCCAGTTAGACTAAAAATAATACAAACCGGGCAGTTGTCTAATTCTATTTCATTCAATAACCTTTATATATATAAACCAATCAGTTTATTAAGAAATAGACTGATTTTTTAATGAATCAGTCGAACCGATTTGTAGACGAATATACCTAAACTTCATATTTAAAAAACCAAAACTCTCTATACTCGTGGCTACTCTCTTCTCTCTGTCGTATTCTCTCATAGATCTCATCGCCTCCATCTTCTCTTCTCCATCTTTCTTGTCTATGTTTGGTTTTGCCTTTGATTTCTTTTAAGGGTATTGTTAATTCTTTTTTGTATTTGAGGCCTGGACTTGTTGCAGTAATATATGAATCCTTGGTTTTATGATTTAGGTATTATTGGTAGTATGGGTTCAAAGAGCGAGTTATCTATTCATGTTGTGAAGTTGTTGAAATCAAAGCTTGTTCCTTTTATAGGGATGAACTGCAAGTAGTATACAACATCCGAGTCTGGCACATTTTGACATATATCATCTACAAAGCCGGAATCTTTGAGAGGTTTGATTCTTTACAGCTTTTTCACCTTTTTTTTCCTGTTTAGATACAACTCTGCTTTGTTTCTTCATTCAATTCTAGTGTGGGAACACAAGTCATCACATTGGCTAAGCAATATGCTTGCAAGTTCAAACTGCTTAAGCAGATTGCCAACTTGCTTTGTAGAAGCAAGAAGGAATTGGATAAGATCCACACCTTTTGACGTTGTAAGTGAAGTCTATATCATCCATTCATGAAAAATGGACCTGATGAATTTGGCTCCTGCAATCCTTATGATTTCTTTTGGAACTCAACAAAAGAGTCTTAAAATCCATGAAAATAAGTTCTACAACTAGACTTGTGATTAATTATGTGAAGATCCATTTGAAACAATCCTATGTCCCATTTGGAATGAGCAAGGATTGAGATTATTATCTGAACGCTAGTTGGTATACATAATTTTCTCTATAATGAGTTAATATGCTTCAGGAAGAGATGGACAGAATTTTCTCGTAATTCATATTATGCCTTGCTCTCTCTCTCACACACTCTCTCACTCACTCACTCTCTCTCTCACACACACACACATACACGCAATGAGATGTTGATTAAATAGTGCAAACAAAGCTACCTCAACGTTGTGGTTTCAACTAACTAGATCATTATTATTTAAGTTAAGGAATCTGAGAGTTTTTTTTGGAGTGAAATACATATTCTAATATAGTTCAATTTATTCAGTTTCTTGTGTTATTTAAGAGTCTTATTTGTATAGAGATAATAGATAAGGATAAGGTAGCTTGTCTACAAGAGTACCAACCATAAAAGATATCTACTTTATTCATAGTTATTGATTTATTAGTCTTTTTTAATGTTGTGTCATATATACTATGTTGAATGAAAACTACACTTACAATATTTTGGAAAGATAACATTCGATTATTTGAAGGGGTGCAAGTAATTGCTGGAGCAAAGTTTAATAAGCTAGTGTAATTTGCTATTGGTCTTCTGTATAATTCACCATTCTGCTGTTGGTTTTTTTAAAATGTATGTGATTTGATTTCATTTACCAACTGTGTATGTGATTACTGATTTATGTTAGTCTTCTGTGTTTAAAGGAGCCTTTTTATTAATTTCCTAGCAAAACTATGAACTCATCATAAGTTTTCAATTAAAAGAATTTAATTGCCTAATAGATGATACTTAGAAGAAGAAAGATCTTGAATTTAACAAAAATACAGAAACTAGAGTGAGAATTATGTATTATTGAACATATTAAAGTAGTTACTTTTTTATGTAAAAGAAAAATAAAGAGAAATTTTGTAACTAAAGTTATAAGCTTCTTGTACTGTATGTTAAAAAGGGTATCCTAAACAACAATTTTATACTTGTGACTATCCTTTTATATATTTACAATTTACCTTCGCCAATGAGATAAGGTTTATAAATTGTTGAAAAAGGGTTTCCTAAAGAACAATTTTAAGTTTGTGTCTGTTGATGATGACAATTATTTTAAGGAGGATACTTTTTTCTTGACCCTAGTATGCCCAATTTTTTATACTTTTTAGGTTATATCATAATGGAGAATATAGAATCATTAGAAAAAGATTCGATGAATATCTCATCATCTACTTGTGGGAAGTCCGATCCAGCATGGAATTATTTTTCTTCTTCTCAAGCATCTGATGGTAATATCTAATATAACTGTATGTTTTGCGGTAGAATATTTAAAGGGGGTGGAATTTATAGAATTAGAGAACATCTTGCTGGAGCTAATGGTAATTTGCAGCTTGCAAAAATGTACCATTTGATGTATGTGATATGATTAGAAAATATTTACAGTAACAAGTAAAAAAGAAAAAGGAAAATAAAGAGCTCATGATATATCATTCGGAAATGATGAAGAACCATAAGTACTAGATAAAGGAAAAGGAAAATCTACTATTGATATAGATTCTTACTTTTCTTCAAGAACTACTCCTGGTTCTTAACCTAGTCTAAAAAGTGTCTTGGCTAATAAGGATGTTATTTTGCCATGTACAAGACTATGAGCTAGATGGTTCTATCATTCATGCAATCCTTTAAATTCTTTAAATTCACCATATTTTCAAGAAGCAATAGATGTTACAACAACAACAGGTCTAAGATTTAAGGTACCTTCTTATTATGAGCTGCGTGTGCCTTTGCTTCAAGATTTAAAAAAGGAATGTCAGTTAATTGTGGATACATACTAGTTGGAAATCAATAGGATGCACTATTATGGCAGATGGGTAGACTGATCAAAGACAAAGAACCTTGATTGATTTCTTGATTTATTGTAATATTGGAACAACTTTTATCAAGTCTGTTGATGCTTCTGATATAGTAAAAAGTGATAATGCTCTATCTGAATGTTATGCATTTTGTTACAAATAATGCAATTAATTATGTATCAGATGGGTATTTATTACAATCAAAGTATAGATATATTTATTAGACTCCATGTGTTGTCATTGTATAAATTTTATTTTAAAAGATATTATTGGTATGGACCATATTTCTATTCTTGCTTCATTAGCAACTAAGATCACAATTTTTGTGTATAATTATATCAGATTTTTGTCATGGCTAAGAAAGCAAGAAGAATGGATTGAGATCGTGCATCTCGCTACTACCAGGTTTGCAACTACATTTATTACTTTAAAAAGGGTTTATGAACATAAGCAATTACTTCAAAATTTAGTGACAAGTAAATAATTTTCAAGTCAATAGTTATCAAAGAGTGAAAAAGGAAAGGAAGTTAGTGCAATTATTTTAGATAATAAATTTTGGGATGCTTGTTTGATCATTGTGAAGATTGTGGGTCTACTTATAAGGTTGTTGAGGATTGTTGGTATGTATAAAGCTCACAAAACAATTATAGATCTTTTTAAACGGAAGTAAAAATTGTACAAGTCGTATATTGATATTGTTGACCGAAGATGGGATAAGCATCTTACTCAAAGAACTCACTTAGTAGCTTATTTTCTCAATCTTTATTGCTTATATAGTGAAGACGCGTGTACAATTAATATTATGGGTGTTATGTCTGATATGACTGAATAGGTATTTTCTCTATTCAAGAGCAATAACAAGCAATAAATGAAATTAAATTATATCGTGAAAGTTTAGAGAGTTTTGATAGGTCATCAGTAAAGTGAGAACTTATGATGAAAAAAATGCAGTCATGTAAGTTTTATACTTTTAATTCATTCTTTACTTATTAATAATATATATTTTTACTTATTATAACTGTTAATTTAAAATATAGATAAGTGGTGGAGATTATTCGGTGACAGTGCTCTAACATTGAGAAAACTCACTATTAGATTACTAAGATAAACAGTTCTGCATCAAGTTGTGAACATAATTGAAGCATTTTTTAATGTATTCATACAAAGAAATGAAATTGTTTGGAACATCAAAGACTTAATGACTTTGTTTATGTTACTTATAATACGAGAAAGAAGAACATGTATTTTATAGTTTTGTTTTTATTTCATTAATTTTATTTTTATTATTGAGTTTATAATTTCTCTATTACATGTTCAGAGCACTTAGTAAAAAGAGAATGTGTGATCCGTTTAATATTGATTGTATTGAACATACTGAGTTTTGGCTCGGAGAAGAAGAACCCTTGCTTGATCTTTGATTATAATGAACTTAAATAGGAGATTTATGAAGAAAATGCATTTGTCACAATGAATGAATTAAGAATATCTACTGATGATCAGTTCATATCTTATTTTGATCATATTTAAGTTGAAAATATAATGTATTACAAGTTTACAGTTGAGATTAATTTCATACATTACTAATTTGTAATTTATTTAAATGCAATAGAAGAAGTTGATACAAATATTTTGGATGAAAGCGTAGTTTACAAGTCTTTAAATAGTGTTGGAGAATTTGGATTTTTTGACAATAATTAGACACAACGTCCTTCATAAATATAAATTTGATTTTTATTGATATTTTAAGTTTTATATTAGACTCGTATTTATTTATTATTAGTTCGTTATATAATAATAGACATTGGTGTATTTTTTATTTCAATAAAATATTTTATTTTTACATATTCTTATAAATTTTATTTCTTATTTATTATATACCGATTTTATAACGATGTACTACTAGTTGAACTTTTAAACCTTAAATCTTTCTTTTGAACGGTTCAATGTCCGGTTCGGATTTTAAAACTTTTGTCTTAACATCTTGAATCACTTCTGCATGATATTTGTATGAAATTTTATTCTTAAAACATTGAATACTTTTAAGTTTAAACCAAATTCAACTTGTATATTTTATGACCAAAATTTATTTATTTCAATTTAATTTAATTAGCACTTACCCTTCCCTTACAATTTCATAAATTTCACACTCCAATCAAGTTTTGAAACATAATAATTTAAGTACAAATTCTTAACAAAATTCAAATCATAACATTAATAAAGAAACCACAAAAATGATAATGGGAGAAATTACGGGGTGTCGTAGTCTTACCTAGTTTAAATAAAAATGTGATAAAAGTTGATTATGTTCATAGTCTAATAGCCTCGAATCTTCACGAAAACTATTAATATTAAAATACAGCATTGATGATCGACTTATTTGATCCATTAAATGTGTATGAAAAAGGTAATCTAAATGTAATCCTAACCTCTTGACATGAATCGAAATAATGTTCATTAATTAAAATATATAAAAGATATAAAGTTTCTTTATTTTGTTACTAATTCTAAGATATTTTATTAATTTAAATCTTTAAGAAAACAATTTCTAGTATTAAAAGTTATAAAATCAAGATTTTTTAATAAAAATTTTGGAACAGATATGTGACAACAACCATATAATTGTTTTAACCTAATTAAATTGTTTTAACCTAATTATGTCATAACTCAATCTGATTTCAAAAAAAAAAGTCATAACTCAATCTAATTTTAATCTATCTCATACAATCAAAAGATAACTAAATTAAATACATTGACGAACGCTTTTATAGTTATATGGATTGGTCAAATTGTGTCCTCTTACAACTAAGTTAAAATAACTCTACAAAGTATGCGCATAATGGCCAATGTATAAAAATTTTTCCTAAAAAAATTTAACAAGCCTTTGACAAAAGATATTTTTATGAAAATATTTTAAAATTACAACAATGTCATATTTTTTTTACTTTTGTAAGGTTTATAAATTATGCCATATCGACCTGCGTTCAAAACTAGTCACCGTTAATACATAAGTAATATTCTTGAAAGAGGCAAAGGTGTTCTTAGTAAAGGACATGAATTAGTCATGTAATGCATCTTGAAGTTATTGCACTTTCATTTTTAAAGAAAGAAAGAAACGAAGTGCATTAAAGAAAATTGATTAAGGACCCCAGGATCTTCTAAGCAAAACAAAGTAAACTTAACAAGACCTACAAATCAGCGGGAGGATTAGTCACTGGCTCCACCGGTAGATATCCTGATCTAAGACCAAAAAAAAAAATATACTTAACAGGAAAAATGAAATAAATGGTGAGCTTATAGGGCCTAATCTCTAACTTGCGAGCTTACGATATTGAGGGGTTTTAGTGAGTAGGTTGCCTCATATTGAGATCCCATATTAAAGCAATAGACTGAATGTCTCGTGTGAGTATGAGCTGAGCTGTCTAATCCAGTTGAGTGTGTTGTGAATGAATTATTGGATTAGTGTAATTCTATTTGAGAATATTTTAAAATTCTTTTCTCATACTCCAATATTGATTACAAGTTTAAATCTTGTAAAGTCACCATGATAAGTATATCCTGTGTCCAGTAGACAAAGTTTGGCCAGCTTCTAGCAAGCTTGGAACGCTATTAAATCTTACTTTCTTCTGTCCACATGAATCATTAAAAACCAAATTGGGAGTAACCTTCCTTATATACCTCTCCCTTAAATAGTGAATAACTAACAAAAATTACATGATAATCATCCTACTATGTTTAAGCTTTACAGCAAGACCATCAGTCTTTTCCCTCAAGAACTTGCATGGTATTCATGGCAAAGTTTCCATAAATTGGTGAAGATGATCTTTTTAACCAAGAAACCATTTGGCACTTGCACTGGAAGACATTTTAAACTACAGTCCAAAATATATAAGTTGAGATCATTCCTACCAAATCATAATAAAAAATATCAATCAAATTTTTATACATAATAAAAGTAAAAGATATTAATTTCGTTCATCCACAAAATTAGGAGACTCTTTATTATTGAGCCTATTTAAGTGGCTTGATAAGATCAATTTTGTGGAATTTGAGGAGAGCATCATTCCATGTACAGATGTTACAAAAGACATCATATCTCCAACAATATTTGGGATTGGTGATTTTATGATTTATATATAATATGTAGACAGACGCTTTATAAATTTCAATTATTACAAAGTAGTTCTTAAAACGGTTTTAATTTTATTTGGTAATAATTAATGATGTCACTGAGGCAGGGTTCATACTATATTTTGACTCGCAACAATAACTTCATTAAGATGTTGATTAAGAAACCTTTACTTAATTAACATAGATAACGTTGGCATATTTTTAACATAGATGGAATTTGCATCGAAGTGGGCAGATCTTTTCAAAGGAACTTGTATGTTTACACAAAGAAAGAGCTTCTTGCTCTGTGTCTCTATGTTTTTTTTCCTTTCATGCATACATTACAAGCATAGGGAGTCTTTTATGGGACCAGATCCTCTGGCTCCCTTCTTCTGGAGATTACATAAATGGATAGCTTAGATCAAAAAGGAGCAGGGTAGGGCCAGAAGAAGGAGGCCAAGGATTTCAGCTGGTCTTTTGTAGGCTTTGAGAGTTGATTGTTTATGACTTTGGCAACTATAATTCTTCTAAGAAGGCAACTCTATTAAGAAACTTTGGCAGCTAGAACACAATTAAGAAAGTGTTATGCCTAGGTAAATACAAATCGTTTGTTTTTCGACTACTAACAAATCTCGAGTGCCCTTTTTAGTTGCTTGTAAGATAAATGCCTCGTTATGTACACGTCACAAGGACTTGCTTAACTGTCTTTCTTCGTCTTAGTCTCATAATGGACTTACCCGTAAGATCAGAACAAAAGTTGTGTCTTGTCATGTCAACTTCAATTACATGATCAATAACTTCTCCAAGATTCAATTCTCCGAACAGTACTGGCGAATCAGCTTCAGGGGGTGAGCAATTCAGTGCTAGCCTAGCAGTAATTAAAAAGGATTGGCACGAGACGTGGATTTCTCTAGTAAACAGTTATGGTGACGAGCTTTTCATTTCTTCAGGCCTCTTTTGCAGCTTGCAAGTCCCGACCCGGCCCCGTCTAAGTGAATTGATCTGGAGAGAGACTGCAAATCCAGTCTCTAAACTGCAAAAAGAAAGAAAACCTTTCCCTGACTTTGAGTTGACTCATCCATAGGAACTGGTCGAATCAATTCATGTATTAATTAGGCAATTCTTTTTATTCGGACATTTGAGTTACCATCAAAATAGTAAATTATTGGAGGAGATTATCATTCCCGTTATACGAGCAAGGATGATAACTTCATGACACAGAACAATAGAAAATCACATACCATAATTTAATATACAAACAAAAAATGAGATTTTTATTGAAAGTGAAGGATTGTAAAATATATTAATAATAAAATTATATTTATATTTATATTAATAACTTTATTTAAAATAAAATAAAAATTAAAAGGGATGATCCGTTATCTATTTTGTCTGATCCCATCATAGAACTGTAGAAGTGATGATGACGATGAGAATTAATTGCCCCGCTAAAGATAACCTCTGAGGACCGTACATTACGGCAATTTCTGGAAGAAACGGATCAGAGCAGAGAAAGCGGGGTTTCGCTCGAGGTTTTGACACGTAACGTTGAAACAAGTGGATTCCACTCGGAAGAAAGCACCATTAAATGCTTGGCACCGTATTCATCGTCTTCTTTTCAGCAGAGTTCTTAGAGCCCCCGACCTGCTAGTATAGGTTACCACCCGAGCTTGCTCTACGCATCGAATACCTGTCTTGACTGTGATTTGTTTTTTGCTCGACTTCTGTCCCTACTCCCTTAAAACAAAACAGTTTTTGTTACTTTAAGGTGGGATTGAGCAAAGAGATGTGACAAAAGTTGCCAATAACGTACCCCTAAAGAATACAATGAGTATTGTAGTAAATAGGTCTAAGACGAAGAACTATCCTTATGGCTTTTTTTTTTGGTTATATAAAATGTGTACGAAAAGGACTAATCCTATTAATTACATAGGCTTTTCTTGATATTGATCTGTCACTCAATTATCAAAAGTCACTCAAAGGAGTTGAACATAAAATATTCCTCAAGTTGATTGAGATTATTTAATATTTAAATATCCCTTAGCTTAATAAATATTTATAATAAGTAAACACAATCGATTCCAAATGTTATAATATTGCTAAACAAAATCTTTACTACCAACTTAAATGCTTGTCCCCTTAATGGTAATAATTAAACAACAACAAAAGAGATATTAAATAATAATGTTCAACTAATAATTATAATATCACATATTATAGAATCTCAATAAAAATAAATTTGGTAGACTTGTTAATTAATATAAGATTAATTATTTCTAATCTCTATGTGATTTCTACTTTTTTCCCAAGTTACTTTTGTATTTTAAAAGTTTAGATTATTTTTTTATAGTATAGTTTTTTGGAATTAAATGAAAATGTATTTTCAAAGAAAATAATCTAAATGTGTCTTTCGCAGTTTTGTACAAGACGTAAACTCCCACTTTGTCTTACTGACATAACACGTCGCAACACAACTCAAAATAACTAGACCTCCAATTATAACAATGGTAAGTCTAAGTTGATCCCACAGAAAATGCATATAAACTTGTTCAAATGAAAGAATCAGTGTTTAGGTTTAAGGAGGTGGGTAGAGGGTTTGGTTGATTTTCAAATAAGAAAATAAAATAAAATAAAATAATGAAAACAAATTAAAGAAAACATTCAAAAATGATGAAAAGTGATAAGTACGTTAAGGACCGATCATTTGTTCAATCTCGACCTACACTCAATTAAACATACTTTATTGAATTGTTGTTTTCACACCTCTCCTACCAACTATTAATCACAGGTTAATAATAAGTTATATTAACCCCGCTTTTTCTTTAGGTCATGTTTAATTAACAAGAGCTCGATAATTAAACCTAGCTACCGAACAAACTCTCTAGATTTAATTAGACAGTCATATTATGAGTTAGGATAACAGATTAGTTAAGGCAACAACCACACAAGCTTGGGCCATTTAACCTAGGTTATGTTATCCCTAATGATTAAAAATCATTAGTTGCAACAAATGAATTTCAACATAACTTCATAAATAAAAACAACAAATAGAGCATTCAATCATTCTTATACAACACCCAAACATTAAACAAAGGATAACATAATCAATCCTTAAGAGAAAAAAACAACAAATAATGAGAGAAATACTTAACCGGGTTCTTCGGCATCGATATCACCTCTGAACTGACGTCGGGAAGCTAGCCCTCCATGGGTCTCCAATAGAATGGAGCTTTGCCCTTTCTCTTCTTCAAAATCGAAACTCTTCACTAAACAATGTTTTTATACTAAAAACTTAGGGTTCAGGTGAGTTGTCATTCCTCATAGGCGTGAGTGTAAGTCTCATGGGCCGTGAGCTACCTTGTATGGGTGTGAATTAAGTGTCATGCCTATGCAAGTTGTGGCATGGGTGTGAGAGATATCTCACACCTATGACAATTTCATGTATGGGCGTAAGCCATGTTCTACAATTTTCATTCTTTATGCTCTTCATTTTATGTATTTTCTTGTCTTCTTTTACTCTAATCCTTCTCCTTCTTACTTCATGAAGACAATTGAGTGTGAACCTCAAGATGACCACTTAAATATGGTACTTTCGACTCACTTTAGCTCTTTCACTTCCAAATTGTACCTAAAATCAAATATGAACTAAAGTGAATGTCTTAAGCGTTTCATATCATTAAATACTAAGAGTTATAAAGTAAATGCATAATCAATTAAGCACGTATCAATTCCCCCTACATTTAGCTTTTGACCATCCTCAGGTAAAACGTCATAATCAAAATCATAAACTCAAAAATATTTACTCATTTCCTATATGTTCCAAGAATATATAGTCATAAGCAAAGATGAATAATTTTCAAAAATCATGCAACAATTCAACATGCAATGCTTCTGCTCATGATCAATCAACATTCATCACCTTTAGAAACTAAGCAATCTAAAGGTAAGCTTGGATAAAATGTGCTTAAATAAGACAGATCCTCGAGTACGCTCAAATACCATTCATGATCGTGACATTCTACAACTTTGCAAATCATTTCATTTCTCCACCACTAAGGTTCATCTTATAAAACCCTCAACATTTTTGCAAGCACATAGGTCGTAGCATAGTATATGAGGTGTCGATCCGACGAGGATTTAGTGAACTATTTGAATCCTAATTTGTCTAAGGCCTAAAAGTGTAATTAAAATGAAAATAAAACTAAACAGAAAAGTAAACAATCGAATATGAAGTGATTGAAATGAGAATTCTAAATTAATGTAAGAAATCAAATTTAAGCACCACCAATTGACAATTGAAATTCAATCAAGGAAGATTAACAAGTTATAAGAAAGGGGATTTATCTTATCATCAATGCTAACTTAGTCACTTTTGTGTTAATGTGATGTTAGTCATAGACTTTCGAAGGGTAGATTAGCCTCTTTCGAGTTGTAATCACTAAGCCCTAAATCATAAACCTTAAGTAAATTGAGTTACTGAACATGTAATCTCTCAATTAACAAATAACCCACAACCTAGTTCTTAGGCATTCTAATAAACAATCGAGTCCTCACACGAGATCTCTCTCTGTATAGTTACCGATTTGATTATTTACGTGGTCTATTAGATCGTTTAACTCTCATTAACCAACCTAATCATTTTACATTCGGTTCACTCTCTTGATTTATTACCGAAACATGCAATTATAACAAATAATTACAGCACCCAACATCATTAACAATAAAAGCAACTAGATTAAAATTAAATCAATTATAAATCCCTCAAAGAAGTTAGAACATCCTTAACCCAAGGTTCATCATCATCAATTCCATCTCATATATCAAATGAAAGAATTAAAAGATGAAGCCTTTGTTTGGATCCTTATTTGCACAAGGGAAAGGAAGGGAGATATTGAGGAGAAAAGAGGAGAAAAGAATGGAAGATAAATGTGATTTCCTTTCTCTTGTTTGTTTTCCTAATTTATCAAAGGAGGGAATTGAATGGAAGAGAATTTTTTAAGACCTTTATGCTCTTGATTATAAAACTTGTTTGTCTTGTTTATATTTGGTTTAAATTTGGACACGAATTGTTTGAAACTGTGAATTTCGAATCGCAAAATATCCGCTGTTTCAGGTTGTGCAAGGCATTATTAGTGAGCTTGAATCACAGGGTGCACTTCCCAGGAGCAATTCAAGGGTTTCCTCACTTGCTACTTGTTGTGGACCCAGGCAAGTTCTTTTGTTTTTTCAACT
>JANKOD010000192.1:16084402-16094844 GCA_026284645.1 Erythroxylum acuminatum
GGATCCTGGGTTTCGGGAAAGTCCCGGGAACAAAAATTTTTGTTTTCCGCTGCTGGAACATGTGATGTTCCTCCCGGTATTTTCCTACAGGGAGGTGAATATTTCATTTGCTGATAATATGAGCAGTGCAATGTTGGTGCATGGTTCTAGTAGCAGTAGTGGGAAAGGAGTTGGTAGAGGTAGTTCCAAGAAACAGGTGAATAAGGATGACATGTATTGTGATTTTTGTAAAAGGAGGAGACACTCGGGATACTTGTTTCAAAATTTATGGGTATTCGGATTGGTATAAGGGTTCCAAGGATAAAAAGGGGGGAGATATGAGTAAGGAGTTAGTAAATTCGAGTGAATCACCTTTGGATTACTCAATGGAGAAAGATATAAAGGAACCAGCCTGGACACAAGATGTGGCAGCAATGATTCAACAAGGGATTATGAATTTTATGCAAAGTCAAAGGAAGCAGATGCAAATAAAAGACAAGGGAGAAGATGTCATCAACTTTGCACATTACAATGACTTTGCAAGTAGCACTCTCAATCATTCTTTTGGTTCAGTTAATTCAATTGAATGTAGTTCTTGGATAATAGATACAGGTGCTTCCAATCATATGTGCCATAATATGGATTTGTTTGACAAACCTACTCTCGTAGCTAAATATACCCCTGTTCACCTACCGAATGGCACAATTAAGACAGTAGATTTCACAGGGAATATTGTTCTTTGTGATAATCTTAGTCTGTCATCCGTTTTGCTTATCCCTTCTTTCAAATATAATTTGCTTTCAATAAACAAATTAGCTTGTCAATCTCCTACCAAATTCACTTTTTATGCCACCTTTTGTGTTCTGCAGGACCTTGTGACTGATGAGGTCTTAGCAGTTGGGAAGGTAATTGCTGACCTTTATGTTCTTGATAAATCTTCTTTTCATCAAAATACCATTTTGTCTTACATCACACAATTAGGCAATAGTAAAAATAAACCAATACACTGTCGTAGCGTTGTTGATAATGCTTTTTAGCAACAAAGATTGGGCCATCCCTCTCTCAAAGTACTGAAATAGTTGCAAAATTCTTTCAATAACATGAATTTTTCTGAACAACTATGTGATGTATGTCATCTTTCAAAACAAACTAGACTTCCATTTCCTAAGAACAGTATTAGTACAGTCGCATGTTTTGAACTGATGCATATGGATCTTTGGGATCCTTATAAGCAAAGGTCGATTAGTGGAGCACACTATATTCTCACCATAGTGGATGATTTTTCTAGAACAACCTGGACTTACCTTCTCAAACACAAAAATTAGACTTCAACCTTTTTAGAAAAATTTCTTAAACATATCCGAAACCAATTTGAGGCTACAATCAAGGTTGTTAGAACTGATAATGGGACAGAATTTTTGAGTCACAGTTGTCAGGAAATGTTTGCCAATTGTGGTATTATACATCAGAAAACTTCCTCTTATACTCCACATCAAAATGGAGTTGTTGAGAGAAAACATAGGCATTTGTTGCAAATCGCTAGAGCACTTATATTTCAGTCCCATTTACCGAAACAATTTTGGGGAGATTCGATTTTAACTGCTACCTACATCATAAATAGGCTTCCAACTCCTGTCCTAAAATGGATGTCTCCATATTCTATTCTTTTCCATAAGGAACCTGATTATAATTTCCTGAGAACTTTTGGTTGTTTGTGCCATGCTTCTAACACTTTTCCTCATAAAGACAAGTTTGCACCTAGGGCTTTCAAATATGTTTTTATTGGTTATTCTTTAGGGCAAAAGGCCTACAAACTTTATGATTTGCAAAGCCATCATATTTTCATTTCTAGGGATGTTGTTTTCTATGAAAATAATTTTCCTTTTCAGTCCATTTCCTTGGCTCTAGGAACAGTTCCTTTGCCCAATCCAACTATTTTACTGTCTGTTATGTCTTAAGAATCCTTATCAGCTGAACATATTGATGTGGATTCTTTGGATGTTTTAGCTCCCTCTTCCTCTGATACTCCATGCTCCACTGATCTAACACAGAGTCCAGCTCCTATTCGTAGGAGTACTCGTGTGACCCGATGGCCTAACTGATTGGATGATTTTGTTTCATATGCATCTGTTACTAATATTGCTCCTATTGTTGTCCCAATTGTGCCTACTTCTTCTCATACACCTTTTACATATCCATTTGTATTCTCTTCTTATCTTGCATCTTATTATCATTCCTTTTTAGCAAATGTGTCTAATATTAAAGAACCTAGTTCTTTTGAACAAGATAAAACTATTTTGAATTGGTTGAATGCTATGGAGGATGAGTTGGCAGCCCTTGATACTAATCATACTTGGGATTTGACTGCTTTGCTGAAGGGAAAGAAGGCTATAGGTTCTAAATGGGTTTATAAAGTTAAACTCAAACCTGATAGGACTGTTGATAGATATAAGGCTAGGTTAGTGGCAAAGGGCTATAAGCAAATTGAAGGAGTGGATATAATGAGTGTTTTTCTCTAGTTGCTAAAATGGTTACTGTGAGAATTTTTATAACTATTGTTGCCGCCAAAGGATGGCCTTTATATCAATTGGATATAAATAAAGCATTTTTGCATGGGTATATTGATGAAAAATTGCACATGTTACCTCCTCAAGGATATACCAAGGCTGCTCCTAATCAAGTTTGTCGTTTGAAGAGGTCTTTATATATTGATGAAAAATTGCACATGTTACCTCCTCATGTGCTTACTATTTCACTTTGCAAGCAGAATTTTGTGCAATCTGCTCATGATCCGTGTCTCTTCCTTAAATCTGAAGGGAATGATTATATTGCTCTTATTGTGTATGTTGATGATGTGTTGATCATGGGTCCGACGGAGGCATGTATTAATCAAGTCAAATGATTTTTACATGAATAATTTACTATTAAAGATATGGGCTCTACCAAATATTTCCTTGGGTTGGAACTTGCTAGGTCATCTACTAGCTTGTATGTGAATCAACGAAAGTATGTGTTAGATATTCTCAAGGATGCAGGGTTAACTTGTTCGAAAGGGGCAGCCACTCCTTTATCTCCTCACTGTCGGTTTGATGATGCTAGCTTTCCTTTATTGGAGAATCCAGATAGATATCTGAGGTTAGTTGGGCGTTTCTTTTATCTTGGTTTTATCCGGCCTGACATCACTCATGCGACTCAGTAGTTGAGTCAATTTGTTCAAGCTCCTACTGAGCAACATTGGCTTGATGCCATTCATGTGCTCAAATATTTGAAACAGTCTCTGTGTACAGCTTTATTCTTTTCTTATAACAATCCTTATTCTTTACAAGCTTATTATGATGCGAATTGGGCTGCATGTCCTTTTAGTCGGAGATCTTTGACAGGTTTTTGTGTATTCTTTGGTAATGCTCTAATTTCTTGAAAAATTAAGAAACAATCTACTGTTTCTTGGCCTTTTGCAGAGGTAGAATATTGTAGTCTTTCTACTACGGTTTGTGAGTTGCAATAGATTCTTATTTGCTGGCTGATTTTCGGGTTTCTATTTCTTTTCCTATTTCGTTGTGGTATGACAATTTGGTTGTTGTTCATATTACTACTAATCCTATTTTTCATGAGAGGACTAAGCATTTGGAGATTGATTGTCATTTGGTTCGTGATAAGTATAAAGAAGGTTTCGTTCTTCCTCAACATATTCCTTCCAAGCTTCAATTGGCCGATATGTTCACTAAGACATTGTTTGCTCTTGTATTTACTTTTTTGTTGTCCAAGTTGGGCTTGTGTGATTGGCATCAAGCTCCACCTTGAGAGTGGGGGGGGGCTGGCTGTAGAATACTTTGTATTTATATTGTATAGTTTATGTTATTGTAGATGTAGGGTACTGTAGATGTTAATGATGTTTGCGTTTTGTATATATAGCTAGTGTCCTTTTTTCTTTTTTCTTTTTTCCTTTTTATACAAACGGTGATGGTATAAATACCATCTGTATTTTCTGTAAATAAAGTGAGAGCAATATACAGTGATCATCGAATCACTTTTATCCCAAAATACAAAATCCCTAAAAGTTACAAATTGTTCAAGTCCTTAATTTGGTCAATACTTGAGTATAGTTTAAACTACTCAACAACACGGTTACGGTTAAAGGACAACAATTTCTTAATTGAGTTTGGATTAAGATATTAGTGGTTTAGCGCTTTTATTGATTGATAATTCATAGGCGACTTAAAAAAACATGATTACGTTGGTAATAATATAAAAACTAATCTGAATCGTTTTCATGTATGCAACACTTAACATTAGAATTGTATTGTAAGCTTCTCTTTTTTCTAACGTTACTCCATTGATTGAATCTAGTATGGTATATGATATTAAGAGTTAACCACTTGAGAGCAAACAATTTCTACCAAAAAAACAAATCCAAACGACAATTTCATATATATTTAGAACTATTAGCCATAGTTAACCTAGTATAAATATTTTCAATGTATCCATATTTTTTTAGATTACATAAGATTGTAGCGGTATGTATATATGTTCACCAATTTTCACATAAGACATAAGCTAGGTGTAACATCCACGAAGTGGTTCAAGGGAATTAGAAATTAAAAGTGGTTCAAGTACAATGAGCAGAAGAAAGCAGCGGAGCAGTAGAAAAAGAAAAGGAGAAAAATGAAATGGAAACTATAAACAGATACGTGGCCATGAATAGGTACTAGAAGCCAAATCGTAGTTCTTAGTAATAATCCTCCACGGCTGGCACTGACCCACTACTCCTTCTCCCTCTCTCTCTCTCTCATTCCTATTGATTTTCAACTGTTTCATATAAACCAGGGAAGCGTCTTCTTCTACACTGACAGAGAGAGGTATTATAGAGGGTTATAATGAGATATGGTAGGTTTAAGTGTAGTCTTAGAGCCCCAGAAGAGTGGTGTTAACAAGAAAACTCCACAAGTTATCAACAAAGCCACTATGATTAATATCACCAAGCCTTCTCCTTTTTCTTCTTCTACCTCTGACTCTTCTTTCCCAGTCCCGTCTTTTCTTCAACAATGCTTTCTTTGCAGCCAAAAGCTCTTGCCTGCCAAGGATATATACATGTACAAGTAAGCTGCTGCCATGTTCTTTTATTTTCTGCGAAGCACGCAGATCTTAAACCGTGAAGGCTCAAGCACTTTAATTCAACCTATAGATGGGATCTTTTTGTTTTTTGTTTTGGCTAATCTTTTTAATGGGTTTCGTCTATTTTTGTGTTATATATCCATTTAACTTGTTGTTTCCTGATTTATATAGAGGAGACAGAGCGTTTTGTAGCGTGGAGTGTAGGTGCAAGCAGATATTTATGGACGAGGAAGACAGTCTAAGGAAAGGGAACTGTTCATTGACGGCCATGAGACCAAGCTCTGCCCCTTCTTCGTCTTCTTCTTCATCATCGTCATCATCAGTCGCCTCTCGCAACCGGAAAAGCACCAGAAACCGACCGGAGGGTGGTTTCGTCTATTGAAACCTGTGGGAATGAGGACTAAAGAAGGAGAGACCGATAACACGAAAAGAGAGTAGGGTAGTTTTTTGTTTTCGTTTATTGGTCGTCCTTCTATAATTATATTCAAGTTTTATCCTGTCTACCTTTTGGAAGTGACGTTCTCGCCCTCTTTGATTTTGTTATTTTGAATGGAAGCATAAAATATATGGAAGGCGGCATTTCATATGATGAGCTCAACCGATGGGAGCTCATGGATTGATTGCTTCCTAATTACACGTTAAAAATCTAAAGGACGGTACTTCTAGGTAGTCGAGCTTTAAATGAATGTGATAAGTCATGGTGTTTACATTAGTTAACTGCTGCGGTTTCGTTCTCATTGATTCAAGAGCTTTAAGGTAAATATAAAGGGTGCTATCATTTTCTTGGGACAGACAACTCTCTTGTTTGGTTGCTAAGAAAGATGGCGATGAATGGTAAATAGGGTTGGATGCTTCTGATGCGCGCATATTAGTGCAATTGTAGAGGTAATACCTTAGATTGCGCACTCAGAGGACAGTGTGCCACTTAGAGGGAACAATTTTGTTGGAGAAGATGGTGAGGGAATCAGGAGAACAACTTTATGGTCCCCATAAGAGACCGTTTTGTCTAAAAAGCAAATTCAACTTTACATTTTTTTTTTCTCTTGTATTTCTTAGTGAATAAGGTATCCTTTTGCATGGCATGGTTGCATGTACTTGTCCTATAGTTTGTTTGTTAGTGGCAAACTAGCAGTACTACTTGTCCTAGAAAAGAGTTAAGGTTTGGTCCTAATGCCACAGTTTAGTTCATTGTTTGAGAACCCACGGCATAAAGATGCAGGGGAGAAGTAGATGTGTTTAATGGGACTAGAGACCACTCCCACCCCAGCTCAAAATTGAACCAAATGTACAAAGAACATTAATGTTAAGGTTAACAGTAACAACTTAAATGAGGAAAAGGAATGAGAAGAAATAGCTGAAACGATATTAAATCATCAACTGTATAATCACGATAGAGGACGACTTCAATGGCATGTGCTAATATGATAAGGAACATGCCAGACTATGTATGTGCTTTCCCTTTACATGCATTTTTAGCAAAAAGTGGGAAATAAAAGGCAAAGCTAGCTTGGAGAACAAGGACTGAATCTGGAAAACAATGGGAAGAATTTCTTGACATAGGCTGAGTGAAATGTATAATATGTTGTCACAAAAAATGTACAATTGTGCAGAGAAGCTGATATGATAAAAAGATCCAAGGACTTGGGACCATGGAATCTTATACTTTACTATGCAGCTTCGATGTAGTTGGAATCAAAATAAATAAGAGGACAAACCAAAATAAATAGGAGCTGTAGGGCCTGATGGTTTTTTATGGAATAAATAGGGTTACACTTGTCTTCATATCCAAATCCCCTACCTGGAAAAGCGACAGTTGTTCGCTGATGCTTATTGCCTACCAGTAGCACTACGAAGACAATCCCAAGAATATATACTTCTCTTTCTTTTTCTTTTCTTTTCGTTAATATGAAATGACGTTGAGATTAGAAAAAGAAAAAAAAAATGGTGAAAAGAAAAGCTTCCTAAAGTCTAATCCTGCACTCACAAGATTTGTCTACACATTTACGTGAAGAATGGTGACTGTCCCTTTTATTCTATTTGAGTTCAGATTCTTTGTCCAATATTATATTGTTTTATTGTATCCAATAAATCTCAACCATTTATTTATATGAGTCCTGCATAAATCCTGCGTAAGTCCCATAAAATAAATGGCTGAAATTCTATAAGACAAAATAAGACAGAGTAATATTGAACAGAGGATCTGGATTCTATTCAAAATGTGTTTCCAATCATTCTAGTTTCGACGGGGCCACACAACAATAACAGTAAAAATCAGGGAAACCAACAACAGCATCTGAAAAATGGCACACAAAATTGACTAGTGAGAGCTGCAATTTGTCCCCGCTCAAACACGTTACAAGTAAATGCAATATACAAGTGATTGTCTGTTTCCATTCCTGTGGCTTTCACTTAATACATACAGGCACTATGTATAGCCTCATAATAAACTTCTCGCCACCATCACCGCAATCACCATGATTAACCAGATTTGAATAACAGAACAGCTTTCTGGTCCAAATAGAAGTAAACAAAGTGGTTTGTCTCGTGTGTCACGTATGAACCTGTACATGGCAACATAGAAAGCAAATAAAAAGATGCAGGATGTTATTGAAACTTTAAAATAACAAATGCAGGGTGGAATTTTCTCTAAGAAACCAGCAATATTGATCATGAAACATTCATTTTTGACAAGATCAATGCCCTTAAAGATATTGTTATGTATTTCTCTACCGCAACATCATAACAAAATGTTTCGTGAATTCAGTCTTCGACAGAAACTGATAAAACTCTGATATCACATCCACAGCATCACAGAAACTATTGTTGAAAAAGGCACCCCATCTAACTCTTCAAAGAATCATTTTCCCACAATTGAAGCAATAGACATATATCATGAAAATATCAGTATTATTTTTCCCACTGAATCAGTACATCTCCATAAAACATAGTTAAATGCTTCAATGCTGGAATCCTAAGTGGAGTAGTTTAAATTGCTAATACAATTAAACTTTCAGGTACAAAATATTTGTTTGCTGGAAATATCTATTTAAACAAAAGTTTCAAATTTCAACTATATTAAGATACTATGTACCAAAAATGGTGCTTCTAGATTCTTCTTCCAGTTGTTCAACCATAGATAGCAATCTTAAATTTCTATTCCAGCTTCCAATAAAAATATATTCCAGTTGATTTTATAAGCAACCTTGAACTTTATCCTAGGAAGAACCAGTGAGAAGGTTGTGCTGTGGGGGGAAACAAAGGATTGCCATTCTCCAACTAGAAAGATATGGACAATCTGAAGTAAAATCTCACATTCATTGCAGATTTTAAGCTTAGGAATGGGTGACTGGGTCAAACAGTAACCCATTAGAAATAGGATTAAGCAGGTCGAAGAGTTTCGAGCTTAAGTAGCATTATCCAGATAAAGATGAAAACATGTTATATTTACATATTTATCTCAATTTTAAAATCAGATAGTCTGCATTCATATTGAATTTTGGTTAAGCTCAAATATCAACTTTCATGCAGAAGGATGTTTAAACCTGCTTTAATATGCAAATATAAGATCTCAGAGACACCAAGATTAGCTGAACCTTATAAGTGGTACAAGAAATAACATTAACACAAGTGCATGATCTTGCAGTATTTCCATTGCCAAACTATGCTGTACATACTAATAGTGTAGTCCCAAGGATGCCAACTTTAGAATGTGAGAAGCAGATATTCTAGAATCAAATTAGACACAGTAAGATCCCTTGATCCCCATTCCAATCCCACAAAATAATGTGAAGAGAAGGACCAGAAATCCTTTCAACTTTCTTAGACTACCAGGAAGCAGAAACTTAGCCGTTTTTACTAACATTGCTGCAGGTAGAAGCCAAGAGAAAATCAAGAAGCCAATTCCAAATTATTTGGTGTCCTCAGGTTCAGTTCAAAGACAAATAATTTTCAGTGGCATGGAATGAGATAAATCTACTCAATCATCATTCGCTGGGATCAGTAAGTTAACAGTTTAGTAAACCTGCTCATATAATGGAAAGAAGAAGATCAAATTTCCAGTTTAACTATCAGTATCCTCAGTGAATGTTCAAAAGTGAATGGATGATATGTCATTAGCCATCTTGCTCCCAAGCTCAGCCTGGAACTTAATAAACACTCTCATGGGAAAATTAAG
The DNA here is from genome assembly GCA_026284645.1 of Erythroxylum acuminatum. Taxonomy (NCBI): domain Eukaryota; kingdom Viridiplantae; phylum Streptophyta; class Magnoliopsida; order Malpighiales; family Erythroxylaceae; genus Erythroxylum; species Erythroxylum acuminatum. The sequence continues at coordinate 16,093,668 of JANKOD010000192.1, forward strand.
GATGGCTCAGGATATGTTCCATGTCTTAGCCTTACAGGAAAAAACTCAATTCTGCTTTATATGATCACACATCCACATTCATCCAATCATAATTTCATTTCAAGCATTCAACTACAGGACACTGTTCAGAAACTTGAAGCAAAAACTCTCACCCGCAGTTCACTTGGGGTAAAAAAGATCATTCGTTAAGGCATCTACAGTGAAGACAAGTGTACATCCTCCAAACAAAGAGTAGATCTATCATTTCTACTTCCCAACTATAGAATAACGCTTCTCATCCAGTAAGCAGCAAACCCAAATAAGAAATAAAGCAAATAATGTTCCACAAGTCACTTTAAGTGCCCAAAAAACAAAGTCACAAGTGCTAAATCTAAGGCAACGCCAAATGGGAATAGCCAAAAACAGCAGCGAGTTTGAGGATTGATTACCGAAATTGCGACCAACAATGCAATGCCACGTGGGACCGTGTTTTCTATCAAACTCCTTCTTTATATGCTCTGCTACATCCTTCTCTACATTGTGCTTCTCAAAAGCCTGAACCAAGTCAAAAACAATACTGAAAAGCTCAAAAACAGAAGAAACTACAAAATGCCCAGATGAGAATCCAATCAAAAAAATAAAAAAGGGGCCAACTTTAAATCAAATTTCGATAGAGAGAACTAACAGCGATTGCAATATCAACTGCCTCATTTTGCAGTTCTTCCTTCATATCAGCGTTTTTTATGATGATTTTCTTGGTGGGGGGTGGTGCCACGATCGGAGAGAGTTTCCGGTCGTCGGAGTTGGGTTTCACGAGCAGACTTCCGGTGATGCTTCTCTTTGCTTCTTCAGTACTCATTTCTCGAAATTTTCCTTTCCTTCGATTGGAGGCAAAAGACACACAAGCTCCCTCTTGTTTTGGTTAAAAAGTGAAAAACAGCGCCTTACTTTTAGCTATTTGGTTTGATGCCCGTCGATCGATTGCAAGTCTTTTGTTTGCTTCTGTAGTGAAGTTACGAAGTTTGTGTCTAATCTTTTTTATATACGTTGTTTTTATTTAATTGAATAGAATTGAAACAACAATTAATTATCAAAATTTCAAAATGATTGTAAGCCCAAGTTTATTGTTGTTATTATTATTATTAATTATTGTTCTTCTTCTTATTATTTATTATTATAGATTTTAAACTTATTATTA
>JANKOD010000192.1:16107695-16119156 GCA_026284645.1 Erythroxylum acuminatum
ATTAACTTCTGATTTTATTGTAGAAAATTACAAAAAGAATAAGGATCTATTCAACCCCCCCTTCTAGATCGCTAACACATAGGTCCATTTTTTCCTTAAGCCCAACTTACCTTTAATGAGCCCTTACCACTACTAACACATTTAATTTTATTTACTCATGCCACCTAATTCATTAATGCTACCTTACTAATTAATGTCAACTTAATTTAATCTATCAAGGCTCCATATTCCTCTAATCATGCTTAAATAAAATAAAATATAAAAAAAATTCAGGGCTAACAGAGCAAGCCATTTTTGTTTAATTTAAGGCTTCAGTATCATCTATGGCTATATCCTACAGAAGCAACTCTTCCCAGATTGGGTTCTGAGGAAGAGCACCTTTATAGTAGCTAATGACTTGCCCTCTACACTCTATACAGTGGTGGTGCTGGCAATATCGAAGAGCTACGGTTGATGATGTTTATATAGGAAAGAAAAAAACTTAAAAAGAAAGAAGGCATCTAGATCATTCAAAAAAAGAGTCATTTGGGCATCTTACACATGTCGCATCATAAGAACGTAACAAGACAAAGCCGATATGATCAAGATATACTTGCTTAAGAAATCACAAAGCATTGGTGATCCAACTATTGGGAAGTTTAGAACAAGAGCAAGGAAATTGTAGCAATATAAGAAAGTTCAATAAGCTATAAAATGCAGAACTAATTTTCGACAGTGCAAAAATAGAGGAAATGCATAGAAATTTTGCTACCATTATTCAACATCTAAAGTGTCTATTTATAGGCTTACAAGTAACTAACAAGTCTAAAATTTCTTAACTACCAGATTTATTGATATTATCTTTGACTAACCAAAACCAAAAAACATGGAATACAAATCTGAAACTTCATAGACTTAGTCAAGTTGAAAAATAAAGACATGTCAATTTCAATACTCCCCCTTAATTCAAAATTGCAAACACCAAGTAATGATATGAAATAAACATGCTTTTGAGTTGATAAAGCTTTTGTAAATATATATGTAATTTGTTCATAAGTGCTGCAAAACTTCAAAGTTATTGAACCATCTGCAACCAAATCTCTTATAAAATGAAACCGAATGTCAATATCTTTTGTTCTTCCATATAATGCTAGATTTTTTATTATTGCAATAGGTGATTTATTATCACAGTAAAATTCAGTCACCTCCTTTTGTTCTTGTTTCATGTCAGCAAGTAACATTCTAAGCCATATTACTTGACAAGCTAAAGCAATGGCAGCCACATATTCTGCCTCTAAAGTGAAAAGTGTTGTAACTACTAGCTTCTTTGAACTTCATGTAATTGCTCTTAACCCAAGACTAAAAACATTTCCTTAAGTACTTCTTCTATATCTAAAGAACTTGCCCCATCGCTATCAGTAAAGCCAATTAACTTAAAATCAGAAACATTACAATACCAAATACCATAATCTTTTGTTCCAGCTATGTAATGCAAAATTATTTTTGCAGCTTCAAAATGTTGTTTTGTTGGAATATACATAGACCTAGAGACCACACCAACAAAAAATGCAATATCAAGTCAAGTATGGGTTAAATAAATCAAACCACCAACTAAACTTCTAAAACTACTTGCATCTGTTGAACATGTTGAAACGTTTGAGGTCTTCTGCATATTTTGTTTGAGAGACAAACACACAATCTTCTCTTTGCTTAATTTCTAACCCAATAAAATAGTGCAGCGGGCCTATATCTGTCATCTCAAACATTTTCATTATACTCATTTTGAATTCAGCAATAAGAGAGTAAGATCAGCCCATATAAATTATATCATTAACATAAAGGCAAGCAAGTAGCAAATTGTCATTACCTTCCTTCTTTAAATACTAAGTAGGCTCATTATCACTTCTTTCAAATATGCTTTGTTGAAAAAATGAGTCAATTTTACCGTATCATGCTTGTGGAGTTTGTTTCAAACCATATAATGCCTTCTTTAGCTTATACACCTTGTCTTCCATGCCTTGACTAATGAAAACTTCTGAATGAGTGACATAAACTTCATCTTCTAGCTCTTCATTCAAAAATGCAGATTTGAAATCAAACTGAAAAATGGGCTAGCTTAATTGTGCAACCAAGGCATACACGGATCTCATCGTTTCAAAATAAGCAACCAGAGAAAAAGTATCATCATAGTCACCACTTTGTTGTTGTAAATACCCCTTTGCTACTAGTCGTGCTTTATGTTTCTAAATTCTTCCATCTACATAGTACTTTGTTCTATAAATCCATTTTACTCCAATAGGATTTTTACCTTCAAGAAGATCAATCAAAGCCCAAGTTACATTTCTTGTTATAGCCTTAAACTTTTCTTCCATTGTTGTGCACCATTCTTCCTTGTTTATTTCCTCTTCAAAGCTTGTAGGATTTGAAACAAATAAAGCTTGTGTTGTTTCATAAATCTCCCTCAAGGAACTTAATTTTTTTAAAGTGTCATTGGGAGAAGATGGATTGTTGTTGCTTAAAGGGTAGTGAAACTTCATGTGTAGATACTCCAGTAACTTCATTTTCTTGCCAATTCCAGCTTGCTTCTTCGTCAAATTCAACATTCCTTTATTGTACAAGATTAAGACAATCAATTGTTCTCCTAGACTTTCCAACATGAAATGACTTTCTACATTGTTTTCAATATATACAACCTTCATATAAATCTAAAGATTCAATTCTAGGTAGTCCAATCTCCATTTCTTTTTGATTTATCAACTTTAACCCTTAACATTCAAATGCCCATATTGTAAGTACCATGGTTTAGAGTCACTAATTTATTTGATAGCAAGAACTTGGTTTTCCACACTAGACACTTCAAATGGAAATAAATTATTTGCTGCCATTTGGATAACTACAATAAGGTTATTAATTTTTTTTATCTCTAATCACACATAAGACACTATAAAAAAGAATGGAATACCCATTACTTATGAGTTGGCCAACACTTAACAAGTTTTGTGACAAGTATTAATGAAATAGACATTATAAAGAAGTTATGCATTACCATGATTACTTTTGATTGCCACATTCCTTTACCCTCTACTTGCATCTAGTTGCTATCTCCAAGTGTTACCTTTACTTTGAATGTCTCATTAAGCTCTTTGAATAATGACTTTACACCAATCATGTGATTTAAACACCTATTGTTTAGGAACCAAATATTGCTGTGAATGGTTATATCTTCCTGACAAGCCATGAATAATTTGATCTCTTCTTCTTCTTCTTCCTTGGCATAGTTTGATTGCTTGTCCCTTTTCTAACATTCTGCCATTACATGCCCAAATTGCTTGCAATTATAACACTGAATACTACTCCAGTTTTTTTGTTGATAATTAGTTTACTCCTGATATTTGTAATGGCTACCTCGACCTCTATTGCCTTTACCACCTCGACCACCTCTGCCACGGAATCCTCCTCTTGCATGTCCTCTTCCAGTTGCCTCTCTTAGCTGATTAGATGACTCTCCCACCACTTGAAATGCATTTTCTTCATCTTTCTCTGTTTTTTATTCATTCTTTCCTTATGAGAGTGCAAAGAACCCCTTAATTCATCAAATGAATTCGTTAATAAATCTTTAGACTCTTCAATCGCTACAACTACCTGATTAAACTTTGGATTAAGACTTCTCAATACTTTAGCAACTATAGTTTGATTAAATCATTCCTCCCCATAGGATCTTATTTGATTACAGTTGGAGAAACTCGAGAAAGGAAATCATGAACAAATTCCTCATTTTTCATTTGCAAGGTTACAAAATCGAGACATAAAGACTGAGGTTTTACAATCATTATCTTTGTAGAGCCTCGGAACACCTTCTGCAGAATTGTCCAAGCTTCCTTTGCAGTAGTTGTTGCTTCCATTTTTAATAGCAATTGATGGTTGAGACACATTCACGACATTGCCATTAGTCTCCATGAGTTGCATGACCAATTACAAACGAACCTGAGACTCTGATACCACAAATGTTGGGAAGTTTAGAACAAGAACAAGGAAATTGCAACAATATAAGAAAGTGCAGTAAGCTATAAAATGCAAAACCAATTTTCGACAGTGAAAAAATAGAGGAAATGTAGAGAACTTTTGTTGCCATTATTCAACATCTGAAGGTGCCTATTTGTAGGCTTACAAGAAACAGAACAAGCCTAAAATTTCTTAACTACAATCAGAATGATTGACACTATCTTTGACTAACTAAAATCAGAAAAAACATGGAATACAAATCTAAAACTTCAAAGACTCTGTTAAGTTGAAAAATAAACACATGTCAATTTGAATCAACCTTCAACACCAATGCTAAATATTTTTAAGTTAGACCTTCTTTTGTCTTTATGATAATCAATCCAATGGGTAGATAGAAATACAGTTTAGATTAATATTCTTCATTCACAAATTTAGATGTCCTTAGTTAATTAAAAGATGAAGATTGTTCTTGCATGGTTTGTAGAAGAAAATAACATACAAAGGAAAAAGAGCTTCACTTTATATAGCAAAAGTTGGCGAATTAGATTATATAAGATCCATAATCTAATATATGGTTCATTTTCTGGAGAAATATGCGTCGAGTTTAAAACGATTGAAGTATGTGTTTTTGCGGCTTAAGAAAAGGTACATGTTAGCAATGCCAATGGCAGTGTAGTGATAATTAAAGTTTAATCATCTTTTGGTCCCAATAAGAACCAAGAAAAGTGTGCAAATTGTTCATCAAACTTTAACATTGTTATTAGTGGTTTGATAAATTTGTTACATGACGATTCTATATATATATATATATCTACCGAGAGATGAAATAAATTGTAAATAAAATAAAAACAAAATAAAAAGATGTAAAGTACAAGGAATTTCAGGTACTTATTTGAGACAAAGAAAAATTAGAACGAAGTTCAAGATATTTAATGAGAACAACATTAAAAGCACCACCAGGTTGTATTGTATGATCTTTTCTTGCATCATTTATTCTTTGGTCTACATTCAATCGATAATAGAAATACTAATTAGCGATTCATTGATTGAACGATGTAAAATATATTGGTTTTCATCAATCATATCAGTGCTCAAATTTCATTGGAGAAGCTATAGGGAACAGTCACTAGAGAGTTTAGTCAAATTATATTAAATTAAAATGTTCATTTTTAAAATAGTTATTAGAGTCTTCTCTTATATCAAATTTCCTTTACACTATATTTTTCCTCTTCTACATATGAGTGGAATAAGGTGAGGTTATATACAATTAGTATAGTAAAAGTTAAAGGTATTAGACCAAAAATTTCTTTTGTTTAGTCTCTTTTCAACATCTGGTAAATCTATTTATATATATAAATTCTTGGTTTATGTCCTACATCGAATTGATTGGTTATAGTTCAATGACATAGTTTATATGTATATCATAAAGTCCATGAGTAAATGTACACTATAAATGAAATTATGCTTAGATCATAATTATGATATTCATATTGCATTTATATATTACACTTAAAATATTTCTAGTCATTATTCTATAAAGACTAAACATTAAAAAACATAAAAAAAATTAGCACACATTATATTTTTCCTTATGAAGGAAGTAGTTGATATCATAAACTAAAGTATGAAGATAGTTAAACAAATATGTGGGTCCTTTTTAAAGAACAAGTTCACTAAAATAACCCTATATGAAAAATTCATTTGAAACAATACTTGCATGTTCATGAAAATTCTCATTGTGATGCTTTTATAAGTGATCATTTGATTTAAAATCGCCAAATTATCTCATATAGAGATTTTGATGTTTTGCTTATGATATATTCTAGTTAAGAATAACAAATTCGGTAGTCATTAAATATAGCATAAATTATATGGAGTATAGGATTTATCATCATATAGTAATTAGGGAGAATGTTCCGTTATTCTCGATTAGTATTGATTTGAGAAATCCTTGGTCAAGATAGAATGATACATTGAAAATAATTTTCAAATGTCATTAATTGAATGAATTACTAATAGTGGATAACTATCATAAATGGAGTTAAATAGAATAGACATTAATTATATACTTTATATCTAATCAGAATATTATACGATGAAGTGATTAAATTATACAAAAAAAAAATCATGCACAAAAAGATTACTTAAAACTATCTCGACGTTTTTAATATTTAGGTAATCATGATGCATTGTTAAACGTTAATTTAGATCTACAAATATAAAATTTTTAATGAAATAATTAAAGATAAAATAAAGTAATTTAATTTATCTAATCATAAATTTGATTTAGTATTATAATTTATATTTATTACTAACATATTTGAGGATTTAATGAATCACATGCAAAGAATAAGTTAAAGAGAGAAAATGATATTTTAATCAAGTTGAACTTGACTGTAAAGTTTGAGAAATTTTATGATTAAATATGAGATATTTAATAAATAAGGATTAATATGAGATACTTGATCTTATTTAGACATAATTGGTATTTAATTAGAATTATTTATAATTCTAATTAAAATTAGGAATTTAATTTTAATTAAATTATTAAAATGTCAAAAAAAACCTATTATAATTAGAATTAAGCTATAAGAAAGCCAACACTTCTTGCATAATCTTCTCAGTAATAATTATAGAGTTATCTATCTCATTCTACATATACCGTTGGAGTTCGGATACTTGTATAGTTATGATGGTTAAATGAACCGGTTCTGAAAACGGTTCTAGAGATACTATAAGAAAAACAGGGGCGGATCTAAAATTTTTTTTGAGTGGGAACAAAATTTTAATAGGAAAAAATTTATTTTTAATGGAGGCAGAAATTTAATGTAGCAAAATTTTATTATTTTGTGGGGGCAAAACTTAAAATAATAATTTTTTTGGCATGAAATTTGTTGGAGGCTGTGGGGACAAGTGCCCCCACTTGCCCCCACTGTAACTCCGTCTCTGAAGAAAAAGATCAAGCTTTAAAATAAAATACAAATTACGATTGATGCTTTATTATAATTTATATGTTAATAATTTTATAGAATTTTAATTTATCTTGATTTTTGAGAAATCAAATAAAAAAATTTTATAATTACTATGCTGTGTACAGGATCGGATCCAGCTCGATTTGTTAGCATGCTTAAAATTTCAGATGAAGAAATTGACAGGAGGGAGACTGCGTTTTTCCACCATGACAGCTTCAAGGGCAGCAACTGTATTCATGCAAAGGAGCTTTGCGAAGCTGTGAAGCAATTGATGGACCCTCTGGAGGGGCCCGAAACTGGAACTGGAAGTCCACTTGTGCTATTGACTCGTCAGGGGGGCCGTAGATTATTAGTGAATGCCAAGTTTGTGAGTTACGGAGATGTTTATGGAAAGGCCTTGTTTGCTGAATGCAAAGCACCACAACAAACCAATCTATCGATTGAGGGATTTATGTGCTGGGCATTGCTAGAGCTATCTGTAAATTGCATACAGAAGTTGATGGTATTGATGACTGGGTGTTGTCAGTCCACAGGAGCGTTGATACATCTGTGCAAACGGTCAGTGAGAGGTGGGGTGTTGAAAGTCATAAGAGGATCTGAAATTGAGTGAGAGGCGCTGGTGATGAACCATTACATTATCTTCCACAGGATACAAAGTCCATGTCGGAGTAGTTTCTTTCTACCGTCTTTAAATACTGTCAATTTATCTTGATAGACTTTGGAAATTTTTAATGTAACAACATTTCTCTTCTATGAAATTGTTTCGGTAATAAAATTATGATTATTATGTATTTATTAATTAAAATTCGGACCTTTTTAGTTTTACGTAAACAGGAAACAACTCTCTTCAAGACAGATACATAAGTAGCAAATCAATTGACCTTATTGGTATATAAATGATAGATAAGGTAACAGCCAAGATGATAAATCAGCTAATGATTAGGTTGAGGGAAGGAAACGAAATCCTGAAGGAATGATGTTTGCAACATCGAGGAGGCCCACAAGATCAAACTGCAAGGACGACAACAGAGCACCCACAGATGGCAGAGTAGAGTTGCAAGTGGACAGAGGAGTATCAACTTTCAAGTTGCAAGTGTTCAACAACGAAGAAACAACAAAATTTACAGGATCCAGCACAATTGAAAACACTCCAGAGCCATTGGTGGTTGCATTGGATATCACTTTTCCTCCACACAGCAACTGCACAACTGCATCTACAAGCATGTAATTACACCATTATTAGTTATTACACTCCCTTGCAGGTTGCAGAAAGATTAAATTACCAACGAGCAAAGCTTACTAGCAAAAACTGGTGTGGCAGCGCCATTTGCTCCCATATTACCATTAGCAGTACACATCACAGTTCCTTGGATGTGGATCAGGCCTAGAAGCCCACTTATAAGCCTAAGTTGGGCTTCTGCCATTGGAATGGACATTGAAGCTACTAAGAGAGAAACAAAGATGAGTGGTTTCAAGGTCATAGCTTAAGTAACAAAGGGATAATTAATGCTAGTTATTGCATTGAGTTAAAGAAGCTATGTAGGATAATCCTTTTATAGAAGATTGGAAGCCAAGTTGCTGTGTAATTTTCTTGACTTGTTACCTATGTCTTTGGTTTAGATATGATGTATGTGCATGCCAACTCAACAGGGATACATTTTCTCGTCTTGAATTGAAGCTCAATTTCTTCACGCATGCCAACTTTGTGGGGTTTAACCTGCAGACCTCTTCAGTCCCTTGGTCTCCAGTCTCTTCATATGGCGTCCTTATGTGCTTATGAAGCCCCTTATAGTATGTACATCAAAAACAGAAAAGAAAAAAAAATGGAATGTTATGTGTGGCATAGAAATAAATCCAAATGTGGAGCAAGTTGCAATGCTCTTCATCTCATATTAAGAGAGATTGGTCCACAGCAACAGGACTAATGCTAAATTGCCACTGCTAGCTTTATGTTCCAGCTCCTCCGGCTGGCCTCTGTTTGATGGATTGAATGTTGACATGACTCATTTGATGGATTAATATGGTTACTAGGTCCATTACTTTATTATGTGAAAGAATGTAGTACGACTTTATATAATAGTACCAATAAATATAAAGTTTCTCTGTGGGTGGTGTTAATGTCAGTTTTAATCAGAAGAATAAGAGGCGTAGAACCAACCAACGTCATGTAAAGTTGGTAAATCTTTTTAGAGATCCATTATATTTATGTTAATAATAACACAACCCAAGTGGTTACGTTTGTTCTTTCATACAAATGAATCAATATTTATTTACCAGACTGCACCTAGAGCACGTTTTTGGTCCTGATATTGTTGCTTTTCAAGTCAAGATCTGCATTCCTCTTAACAATATATAAACTACCTTTAGCCATAGATGAGGCTCAAACAATGATCTCTGCTGTCATACCACGATCCACTACACTAAACCAAAATCAATTCAAAGCTCGTCATACTGATATCCAACTGTAGATTTTCTCCTACACCGTCAATCAACAATATGAGAATTACTTCGGCATGAGAAGCCATATCAAGAGCTTCAACCTGTCTTTGCGTGAGCTGCAGTACTGGAACCATACCTACTGGCCTAGCCAAAGATCTCTTTAAGGTTCATTGCGGTCATTGTGACTACAGAAATACTAAGCCTAAAATGCTACATAGGAAATAACTTACCCATGATAACAAATTATTTTTTCGAATGGGTAGCGACCATATTGATGTCTAGCCGAAATCAAGACAGGAAAATGCAAAATTTAGTTAAAACACTGTTTGAACAATAAAAACCAACGATTAGAACTCTGAAAACAAAGTCCAGGTATTAATATTGTGAAGTATATTAAGTGTTGCTGAAGTATATTACGTGTTGCACTATGTACTGAAGGCAAAGCATATCAAGAGAGTATTTGATCAATTCAGCATACATGCCAGTGGCAAAACAGTCTAAACAAACTTAGCTTTGAGTTACGATGACGCAGAGACGCAGAGAACTCTAAGATGAGTAGATCACATTGATAGGTTTGGGACCACTTCATAAGTCACATAACAAAAGGGAAGATCAAAAGGGGTGGCAAGGTTTGGTAGAATGCCCTTGGCAGAGGTTTGAGTGCAAACATACAGTATAGAAGTGCATTTGCAATGTGGATGCATGGACGGACAAAATCTGCTAAATTACTAGAACGCAGGACTTAACAACAATAGTAAAGTACAGTGACAGGTATTCTAACCCGTTCTTAGTAACGTAGAATTAAATTCAACCAAATTGTATGCACCCATGTCAAAGGATCCATTTCAACCAATATCCTAAATCACAACTCGGAAAAACACTAGTATTTTACTGCTACATTCTTTGCTTAATCAAATAGTGACGTACTTGCAGTAGCCGAGACAGAAACAATAAGTTCTAAAACAAAATTTGATATCCTCAAAATCCCAAAACGTACAAATCCCTAAACAAAGAGGTTCATCAATCAAAACATTAAGGGAAGATCCAAAATGGTGGCAACTTTAATCTTCCTCCTCGCCTTCATTCTCAGCAATGTTAAAATATCGGAGTTCATAAACATTGCGGTCCTTGTTTGAAGCAATGACCCGAAGCCAGTCTCTGACATTATGCTTCTTCAAATACTTTTTGGTCAAATACTTCAAATATCTAACCAACAATCAAACAAAAAAGCCAAGCAACCAAAGAAATTATGTACAATAAACCAAAATCAAACTCCACAACAGCATGAATCCATTAAAGAAAGCACCTTGAAATTGAGGACGGTGCATTAATACAAATTCATGTACAAGTCAAAAGTAAAATTCTTTTACCGTTTGGAGAAGTTGGAGTCAGAGGTGACGGTGATTTTGGACTTGTCACGAGTGACCGTGACGGAGTCTCCAAGAGCACCGGCCTTGCCGCCAACTTTGATGCGTTCCTGGAGGAACTTTTCCAGTGAGGCTATGTCCATGATCTTATCCTCCACCGGCTTTGCGCAGTCGATCGTGAACGTTGCTCCTTTCTTCTTGCCCTTAGCCGCTGTTGCTCCTCCTCGGCTCATCTTTCTCTGCTTGATTAATCGAATACCTGAATCAAAACACACCAATAATTAAAACTCTGCTTATAAACTGAATCGAAAAAACGCTTGTGAACAAATGGTACCTGAGTGGAAGAAAGGGGGCTTAGGAGTATGAGTGGCGACGTTGAGAATAAGAGAGATATAGTACGTAGGATTAGGGTTTTGTTACCATATTCGATCTTTCTTCCTCTCTATTGGGCTTCTTTTGGGCCGAATCTACCCCATTTTCTTAGACTATGTTTGCGCCCACAACTTTATTAAATTTGTGAAACTACAAATTTAACAAATTAAGATTACACAGCGTAAATTATTTGGTCAAAGAGGAAACATTTAAAATTGTAAGGTGTGTAAAAATAAAATGAGAAGAGATTGTGTTGTAATATTTTCCTCAAGCTTTATTGTGTGTACAGTAGGAGCTTTATATACAGTTTAGCTTGATTCTAGACAATTC
>JANKOD010000192.1:16136454-16153511 GCA_026284645.1 Erythroxylum acuminatum
CTGATTCCAAAAGGTTCTGCAGATGCCCTTCCAAGATGTTCAGTAGACATTCTTCTAAAAGAAATGTTTTCAAAAACACAAATCTCAAAACAAAATTGTTGATCAGAATTGATCAACCCAAATCGAAACTAAAAAATTAGCTAAGGATTTGAGAACCTAGCTTCGATACCATGTCAGTTTTTGTAAAAGGCTAAATGCCTTCTCCCAGAGGAGAATTTCTATTAAATAAGTGTTCATGAACAATCTATTTTGGGCAACAAACTATACATGCTAATATACTAATTACAGGATATCTATTTACCAATTACAGAATATCTACTTATGTTAAGAATATATACAGCTAATATATTAATTACTAAAAGCAATATCTTCCACTGATAGTTCCAAGAATTTTTAGCTGTTGCTGTTCACATATTCAAGGATGACAGAGGCCTAGGGTGAAGATAGTTGCAGAGTTGGATCATATGCATCAATCCAGAGAGTTGGAAAGTTAAATGATTTCTTAAAAATGTCTGGCAAAGAGGATTACAGAATAGTTGATCCTGGACCAGACCAGGAAGAGGACTAATGCCTCGTAGCTTTTTGATCTCCACAAAAACCCCATGATCATATATAAAGGGCAAATGGAAGACCTTTTTTTTAAGTAATAAGCAGAGTGAAAGATCAAGCCCTGATCATGACTAATCAAGTTAAGATCTCCTGCGAAACAACAATCTCATGTAACAAATTACTCTATCTTAGACCATCCTTATATCAAAAACCAAAAAGATCATGTAAGAATAATAAGGTACGGATCGTGGTCAAATGACAGTGGTCAGAGATAACAATATAGTATAGATTACTACTGATTGCATATGAAGCATATAACTTGAACATTATTCTCGACTTTTAGACAGCTTGTCATATAACATAATAATACAACTATTATTTTCTACTACCTATTCAGTATCCTAGTCTCCCTTTAACTTTGGAATTATCAAGTAACCATTCTAACACATTATGAGGTTGTTATTCTTGCGTGGATTTTAGAAATTTATATGGTTACAATTTATTTGGAGATGTTGACGTAGAACGTATCGCAGAAGATTATCTCACTTAGGTCGACAGCCAGAAGCCCAAGCTCGATGGACTGAAGAATTGAAGATTGCATTTTATATTTTCGAACTTAAAAGTGGACTCATAAGTGGATCCACGTTTTAGTTATCTTTCTTTCGAACTATTTAAACAACTTTTGTTGATGTTATTTGCTATCTTGAAATTAATAAAATCCTAGTTCGAGAGTTTTCTCAACTGTTTTTGAGTTTCTGGATTGAAGCTCGTTTATACTCTACTTAGACTGCGTCAGATGTTCACTCACTGGAGAAGGTTAAAAGTTTCATCTTTTGCATCCTTTTGGATATACCAAAAAGAATTTTTTTTCGACTCCTATAATGCTGAAATTTAAAATTTACTCTTCTTTGTGGTCTGTACAAACTTCAACTCTAATGCAGGCTCGTTATTTCAGGGACAAGTTGATTATTTAAGCCATAGGTGTGTGGCTTTTGGTGAATAAATCATAAAACCATCGTCTGTAGACTGTTTTTTTTTTCCTGAACAGATAAATCAATGTATAGGTGTTCATATTTATATGGATTCATTGCCCAAAACAAACTGCAAACTTTACAGAATCCTATACCTATAATTCTTTCCAGGCCAACATATGTAGTACGCACAATGTTTACATGGTAATATCAACAACTCAGTGAGCAATCACCACGGGAAACAAATGGAAGGTTCTGCCTTTTGTGTTGATCTCATTCTTAGAGTGGAATCCAACCCTGTGTTGAGACGGAATTGAAGTGAGACCAATTATTGAATTGAACTGGATCAAGGTCTGAGTGTAGTGAACTAACCTTGATAAGTCCTTTTTCGGTGCCACATATAATGATGTCATTAGCTGTAAGGAGGCTAGTTATTTTGCTTCCTGCTGATATCCTCCCAACTCTCTGATGTGTTGCTCTCAGCCAAATCTATTCTCAACAGATACTAGAAGTACTTAAGATGGCTTCCTAAGCAGCTAAAAGCACTTTTACAGATAGAATTTATGATATAAAAACTATCAATATGCATCTAAGAGGGGGGTCCAAATGATGAAATGTAGCAAAAGTTACTTGGCATTCTGGCTTTAGGTTCTTGACAGAAACATCAGAAACTAAAAAATACCACCATGTACCTGTAGGGTGCTGGTTGATGAGCTGGAATTTAAGTACAAGAAATCTTCCACTACTCCCATTATTAGTACATTTCTTACTTCAGCTATAGAAACTTGGGGATGATAGTGTGTTCTGCAATCCTGTAAAGACATTCCTAAGCTTAATAAAAGCTTTTTGTGCAACATACACTATTCCTATTACAATTCATTGCTCCCACCTGAACTTTTGAACCCTCGACATTTGAACTTGCACTGTAAATCCATTCTTTGTACACAACAATAGAATTGACGGGCTTACTTTGCATTCTCCAGCTCTTTGTTGGTGGTCTAATCTCTCGCTCTCGGTTGCTTGCTATGGTTAACTCCTACAGAAGGGATGTCAAATACTTCTCAAGCATATCTCATGAGTTGAATTAAGAGAGGCTCTATGACCTACCTGTATGCTTGAATCCGTGCAGCCTATGTACACTTTTCCCCGGACCACACTCATGCATTTCGCCTTTTTGGCCTTGCAGATATCTTTTATCGTTCTTTGGGGATCAACAACCTGTTTAAGATTAAGTTCTGAAGTTAAAAGAGTTATCCTGCAAGTGAATTTCAAAGAGCAATACTAATATGAGTTCTCATAATTTGAGCTAGTAACAATCTCATGATCTCCATATGCTTATCCGGAAATTTGAAAAGATTAAAATTCTGTTCTCAATCATGATATTGCAGTTTTGTGATTGTGACTTTTGTTATTCGGTTCCTCAGCATTTCTTATATTCCCTTGGCAGTTAGGTTTACAAGCCTAACATTGTTTGAATTAAAAGAAACTAGTGCGAAATACCAGACTCATACATAAGGAAATCAATCATTTACTTAAATTTCTCTTCTTAGTTTGAACACTGAACTTTTAAGAGTTGTCAAGTCTATAAGCCAATTTGACTTGCTACTTTTTCACCTTCATTGAATGACGTTGGGTGATCACAAAAATCATTTGGCCATAGGTTTGTAACTTCCGAACTGCGTCTTTCATGGAAACAACTTCAACGCACTCCAGCTTCCTGTAGACCATTTCCCATACCTGCATAAGAAACACATAACTTAAACGTCGAACTACTCGAGATTTCAAGATCTGATGAGCAAACACAGTACTATCTTTGTGAAAGAAGTGTTCCACACCCTGATAGTTTTATCATCAGATCCACTCAAAAGGCTGTCTCCTCCTTCAGAGAGTGCAAAACATGTTACTGTTTTTTTATGTTCTTTCATGTGGCACACAAGAGTAGCCGATTGCTGTTTGATGTCCCACACCTGTTGAAAACCTTCAAAAGTTTACTAAAAAATTCTTCTGTATTTTTCCATTGTGAAGATTTTTTGGCCTTGAATTTTTATCCCCAGACATGAGAAATTGTACTGTTAAGTGTTGAACCTTTAATATGTGGAACTATTTCATACCTTGATTGAACCATCAGAGTATCCACTATGAAGCAGTCCTTTATAGTAGATGAGAGCAGTCACTGATCCACTTTTGCTGTCCGATGCCTCCATAATTTGTGTATGCACACAAGAAATACGCTGTTCTTACAATAGTAAGGTTGATGTGAGGCAATGAAGTGCTGCTTCCACTAATCATTAATGCACTATGTTCTAGACTGGATGCTCGTTGATAATATGAATATAGATGGGACAACCTTCCTGAGAGCTACTGAATGCTTACATAGATAGTTCCATGGAGCACAGGCTTAAATGAAAACAACAGCAGAGATGCTAGCAGGAAGCTGAGTTACTAGTTAGGACTAGAAAATCCAAGAGCATTCAGAATTTGAATTTAGAGATGGTCACTCGGGTGTTCCTTGAATGGCTTGCAGGAAACTATGAGAAGGGTTTCTGAGAGTCTGTCCTATTATTGTGATAACATTGAAGAGCTATCTAACACTACATTTAGTAAAAATTGATACTGCTGTATTTCTACCAAAAAGTTCTTGTGAAGAACAACATAAATAACAGAATAAAGAATATGTGACTTTTTATGCAACTCTCAGTGCTTTAGACCACTAACCGATTTGTTGCGCAAGTAATAGTCAGCCACTCTATGCAATTCCTCAGCCATCCAGGTTACGCTTGAAAACCGCCTCAGTGACTCCCTTACTCCTTCCGAGAGATGAATTAGTTTCTGCATTCCTGATTAAATAACATGAATCTAGATAGGCATTGAACATAAATAACTGTGCTTTCATATTAGTACATTGTACAGTCGCACGTTAGCTATAGCTGACTTTCTGATGAGATATTAGAGCCTCTTCAAGTCATAGTCCTGTATAAGTGGGATCTTTACCTCTTCCAGATGCATAGTTGTAGATGCAGAGACACGCTAGCAGCCTCTCCTCAAGCTCTAACCCAGGATGCATAAATTGCTCAATTCCATTGAGCAAGATATCGCATGCAGCATATCTTATACTCTTTGGACATTTGGCAACTTCGAATCCTAACCATGCAATCGCTGTGAGAGAGTCACGAGAAATCTTCTTTGTCTTACTTGTCAAACCTTTATTTAGAGCATGGAAAACAGGTTCCCCCATGGAAATGATTCCTTTTGCAATCTTGCTGCACCACCAGTCTATTTCTCTGTCCTGCATATGGTAGATCTTTATTAATTTGAATACCTAAATATAACAACAAAACGCACCATCCACTTTCACCTCTTACCTGCAGGCTTGGATCCATCCAGTCAAAGTTTCTTATCATGTTTCGATGGTATAAAGAGCTTAAACCTGCTTTCTTCACCAGCCATGCCACTGTGTATGGTTCCCCTGTCCAAGAATAAGTTCCTCCAAGATTTGCTAGAATGAATGCAGATAATTGCTGTGTAGTAGAGCAATTTTCTGAAGCCAATAATTCAAATATGATCTGCATGGCCTTGTCTACGAATACGCTCTTGACCGACAAGTTTTCCTGATACATCAAATTGCTGGCTACTTCAGCTGCGCAGAAGTTCAACTTTCTCCACCATTTATTCAGTCAAATAATAAAGCATACATTACTCTTTTTAACATAAGCCCATAAAGGAAGAGCACAATGTGGTAACTTACCGCTATCTCTAATTGCAATACAAAATTAGCTACCAAAAGTTGATAGTTCTGTTGAAGGTTTGGTACACAGTGGATTAGTGATTGCACCATGTCTGTGCTTCCTTCCTTTTTCATCCTTCGCAATAGGCTGATGGCTGAGGATCTGAGACCCCCCCAAAAAAAGAAGCAATCATATACTAATAAAGAACGATGAACTTATGTAACTTATGCAAAAGATCATTATATTCTGCTTATAAGTAGATGTCTCTATGAAGGATAATTAACTTGATCAATGATTTAAAACAACAAGGTGTAGTCGTTACAACTTCAAATAGAAAATCTAAAGAAAACTGGGTTGAGTGAGAAAAAACCTCTAGAACTTCACTGGTAAATGTTTGGCATGGACCTAGAAGTGACATTTATAAGCACATTCATAATGTTGTCAATAATAAAATTCTGACTACATGACCATGTGAGTCGATAAACTGAAACTTGTACCTTGGAATGTGAAGGATTTGATGGCAAAACTCAAGTGCTGTTAACTTGGCATCCTCGACGTCACTTTGCAGGAGACATTGTAAGGGGGAAATGGAAATAGTTTGTGATACATACTTTCTGCATTGTCCATTGAATTGCATACACTTTATCAGAACTTTGACCAAAGAGGTATATTCGTTTGTATTGCAACTTCCAGCAAGATCTAGGAGCCTGCAGAGAACGTGAGGAGAAGTAATTGCAGCCATGTGCATATTATTGGTTGCACAGTCAAATGCAGTTATCAGTACTTCAATAATCATTAAAGAAGCTGTTGGCGGTGTCATCGGAAGTGACGTTGGTTTCCCCATGTTCATGTTTGAAGTGCAGACAACCTCCACCAACGCAGGCAAAAGTTCTAATGTCTTTATTTCCGTCGGAGAAGGATTTATCAAGTATATAAGAGTAGCTGCTTCGTGCACATTGTGCTTCAGAGCACTTGCGAGATCACAAAGCTGCAAACCCTTCTTCTTGATGTCTGCTAAAGCAGACTTGCTCACTGATATTATAGATGTAAGCACATATACTGATGCTCTTATGATTCTTTCCTCCTTGGAACATGAAATAGCTGTAAGCAGTTGATCCAAAATCACATCCTTCAACATTGTGTATTTTGCTCCTCTTTTCTTGTTCAGCATTTCGTAAATGGTTGTAACTTGTACAGCATAGTCTTCCTCACACTTTACTAATCCATCCGAGAAAAATAGTTTTGAGATTGCTTTCTCAAGTACTCCAACCAATCCCATTTTGGAATCTTTTCCAGAGATATCGAACGATTCATTGAAGTTTCTTGACTTATGAGATATCTGTTGTTTAGTTGGAGATATTTTCTGTTGACTTACCAGGGAAAACTTGCAACTCTGCAGATTTGTGGATGATGTCTGATTAAGAACTTCGCGCTGTGATAACTTCTCAACTGAATTTTCTTCTGGGAGGCAATTCTCCTTGGTATGATATCTATGTTTGGATAAGGATAAATCTAAATCACTGACAGAATTGACAAATCTGCCAGAGAATAAGTCTGTTATGTCTACATCTTGCACTTGATGTTGTGGAGAATGTGGCAAGATCATTTTTGTGGACCTTGTACTCAATGAAGAGCATGGAGCTTGCAGGTTCCTGTGCAAGTTAGAGAAATTTCATGTCAGAAAGAAATTATAATTATGAGACTAACCTTTCTATTGCTTTCTTGGGTAATAACTAAAGATAGCTATAGCTGCTATTGTGAACGTAACTGAGCACAGACTTCTGGTTGCAGCTTATTGTCGCTGTCCCTTGCTCTTCTGGTTGAAGTTTTAATATTTTCATTGGTTCCCTGGTTTTCGGAGATATGAGTGAGTGTTATTATTGGATGGTTCTTGAAAATGGTAAGTAAAATTGCTTTGAAACATTTACCTCTAGATCACTGTCATTCAGAGAACAATCGTGATGTGAACTCGATGAAGTTGGTGTATCTGATTCAGTGTCCAGGAGCACTTCATGGAGGCATTTGATGCTTAAGTAGTCCTCATATTCTGTTTTCTGAAATTTTGACTTTGGAACTTGATTCAAATGTTTAACAGCTGTACTACTATGTTGAAGTTTCTGATTTTCTCTGCATACTTTAGGTTCATTTGGTAGACATTCAAGTACATGCCCTTGAGGATCAAGTGGATGTACCTTGTCATTCTGCGTTAACATTTATAACAATTTAATCTGTTAACAAACACGAGCCAAATTTGTTGAATAACATATACGACTTTGTAAATAAAAGCAAGATTATCCATAGCTCTTTTGTGATTTTCAATTTCAAGCATAATCGTCAATCAGAATTCTGCCCCAATATGAACTAATACAAGGCTTACAGTGTAAAAGTTTTGGAAGAGGTGTCCTTGCTCAGTAGAGTTGTAATAGTCATTAGTGCTGGTCACTACATGCCTGTCATGAGATACAATGACTATGAGCCATGAGAAGATATCACAAGTATATAGATTCAAACTTACTCTGGCTATTGTAATTGATACAGAAAGGACAGGGAAGTATTAATGATTTTTCTCTTCTAATTTATACTGCCATTTATTCATTCAAGAGTTAGTCCTGGGTAGTTAGGGAGGTCCAAATTCAACTTTTGTGCCATTAAATGTCAATGATTAAATTATAGAAGGTGCAATAGCAGAAAATGAGTAAAAGAAGACTTACGAAAAGCACTGTGATTCATCTTCCAGGGAAGAAGAGTTTATATTTCTGTTGTTCCCCTTAGGAATCTCTCCATATGAAATAACCTGATAATACATTAGCCATTGTTTGTGCCTCCCGGCAATTTGCTTTACTGCTTCATCAATACTGTCCTCACTACTATCTGCTAAAGGATCATCCGATAAGCCTTTCTGTTCATTGATTACTTCTACTTGGGGCATAATACTCGAGTAAAAGAAACTTCTCCCAAATTTCAGCAGAAATTCTTTTTGAAGCAATCTTGGAGAGACTAGCATTGCTTGAAGAAAGTGCAGGGCTACCTGCCATTCATCGTTTTGCAGCTTCTTAACAACTGACAGATAGAAGTACGCTAAACAAACCAAATAATGGTTCGAAATTCCAGCTGTGACTCCGTGCTCATCAAGCAGTGCTGGGACCTGAAGCATCCTCTCTGAATCACTCAGTAAAGTGCTTTTCTCCCCAGGACATTTTGCATGTAACGCAGCTTCAATGTTTTCAATACCCCAGTAAAGATTTGAGAGGACCGAGTGCTCGAAGAACTCAAAGAACTCTTGCTTTTGAATGTGTAGCCTGGAAGTGCATTGCAGTTTCAAGGATTTCCAGGAGTCTGAGTTTGCTAGGAATTCAAGAATGCATTCATTGATTGAAAAGACAAGTACCCTTAAGGATTGAAGGTCTGGTCTTTCGTCATCTTGAGACAGAACTGAGAAAGAACGAGATGAAACAGAAGCCATGAAACCTTCAGACCTGCAGACTTCATGAGAAGAATACTATGAAGAGGATAAGAGAGAGATCTAATTGGAGGGAGTTGTGTTAAGAACAGTACTCGTAGAATTTTAGGCATGGAACAATTCCCCGTGACTCTTCCAGCCAAACTCCAAACTCCAATGGTCCCTCTATTGCCCAATTCCTGCCTAGGGACAAGAAATTGACCATAGCCATCTATTCATGGAAGGAAAAGGGAGTGTCCTCACATGCCATTTATCGTATACATTCCAAATTCTTACTTGTCTCTTTTTATTCTTTCTAATTAAGATTCTTCTAATCAAAGACTAAACAGTAACTTGATATTGGAAGATTTAGGTATGCCGGTGTGGGATCATTATTGGGTTGAATTCAATTGGTATGCTTGTGATGTATTGGTGGACGTAGACAACAGTATTATTATTTACTATCTTCAAGTTTTGTCATTTGGTGTGGAAATGCTGAGAAAGAATCTGCAGAGAACATGTTGACTTGACAGGAGAAGTTTCATCAATGATTAAAAATTACAGTAAAGATTTAAAGACTGGCGGTGTGAAAGAAGCAGATCCTTGACTTCAAGACCTGAAGCATTTCTGCATGAATTAAGGTGATGATGCACTTGAGTGACAAATGAAAATGAATTGAAGAGTGGATGTTTTATTGCAAGTAGAAGCCATGTCTATGTGGGTATGATTAGCTTGACCACAATGCAGCTGTAGGTAATACAGTGTGTGATTTTGTTTGGTATTGATAAAGCGGCAAGTTGTGCTACTGTTCATGAGGCTGTCATGAAAAGGACACTACGCTTTTGTTGTAAGCAATCCTTTGGCCTTCTTGTCAGAAAGGTAAACGTCACAGAGCTCACGGTAATGAAAGCTACAAATCAGACAGTACCTCTACAATATTTGGATTGTCAAATTTAGAATGCATAGATTGTTAATCAAGCGCTGCTTTAAGAATGGCATTAGCCTGGTCAAGATTCCTATCCCTGGAGGGACCGTATGTTGGACATATACATTTACGCATCTTTGTAATAAAATTGTAATATGAAAAACAATATGCCCTAGCCTTTCAAGGTATTAATTTTATTGGTTCATTTATTTTCCTGTTCATATATACATACTACATACACAAATACATCAATTAAAAAAAGTCGAAGCAGAAGTAGAAATAGATTAGTGGAAGCCTGAATAAATTAATCATAATACAAGTTTTCAATAATAAAGGAACAAACTCTACTCCTTTAAATCTCTTCCTACATGTTTTCAACCACTATATTATATAATCTGTGAACATGTCTACCTTCTGAGATAATGAATTCTGTAATGACTTCGAGAAAACATTTACATTATAGCTCTTTTCCCCCCTCTTATTGTCATTATAAATGATCACAACCTTGCCTAATATTATGCTCCACAAGCCAGCAAGTTTGGGCTCTACGCGGCTGCAATTTGGACTTTGTAGAGCCTACATGGCATCTTCTTCTGGTTGAACTGACCCCGTGTTGAAGAATCTATGAGACACTGACATAGAGTTTGGGCTACCATTACAAATAAAATAAAATAAGAAAACTGAAAAAAGCCAAGGGGACGCCTTTTGGAATTGAAATACAAAGTTGTAGAAACTCTGTAAACAAGCACTGAACAGTACTGGCTTATGCACACATTACACGTAAAACTTCTTCAACTTAAGCATTTTCACTACCAAAGACTAAACCATTCCTTAATACAGAAACAAAATAAGAAAAGAAAAAAGGCACTAGAACTATTAGATTGTAATCAATATCATTCCTTATAAAATGAAAAATACATCTACACATTTGTCCACTTAACTAATACACTATATAAAATTTTACATTTATGAGAAAATTAAGTTATTTTTTAAAAAAGGAAAAGGAAATTGTATTAATAGGCAAAGGTAAAACATTCAGGTTGGCAAGAGCCAAAATTCTAAGGCCAAAAAAAAGCAATGAAATCCTAAAGAGAATTCAACATCAGTAAAACGATATATAATTGAAATATAGTATCTTAAGTCTTCTAACCTATCCTTGAAAACTTAGTAGTGAGATTGACAGGCATTAATTTCATATATCCTGATTTATAATGAAGGGAACCAACTAGCCTATGTAGCACGGACACGGCAAAATGGAGCCGTGTCTGCGTGTCGGACACCCACTGACACACGATGGACACAGCTCGGATGTGTTTGGAGACTGCTCGGACATTGCTTAATAGAATATATGCTCCATGTTTTTTGAGAGAGGCTTATAAAATATCAAATATGTATGAACATCTTGATATTGGAAGTCTTGAAATACATCAATCAATATATATCATATTATGAATTCTGAAATTTTTTCTTAATTTTAAATTTTGTAATATATATATATGTCGTGTCCGTGTCCACTAAATTTTAGAAGTTTGTCTGTCCCCGTGTTCGTGTCCGTGTCGTGTTCCGAGTCCGTGTCCGTGTCTGTGCTTCTTAGCAACTAGCTAACTGACTAGATCAAAGCTAACTCTTTACTCATGTTGTGCTGGATATTTGAGATAAAATGATTTGTCTGATCCAATATGAAGGAGCTTGGGATGTTACTTGAACAAATTGGGATTCGGATTAGAAGATCCTTGAGTTCCTTTCTTTCTATAATGTATAAACTCCACGTCTTAAAATAAGCTTAAAGACTATGTTGTCTCCCTTATGTGTGAATCTAACATGTTCAATCCAAGAGATGAATTGTTCCCATTAGTTAATAAGGAAATAAAGTTTTCACATCTTAAGATTGGAGAAGCTACAAAAATCCAAGAAATGGCTGATGTTTTCTTAGTTTTTACCACATATGTAGTACATTAGACTTGTCTAGATTCCACCTAACTGATTTTTGGTTAGTAAGCTTTGTTTAATAACATCTAGATTATCAATGAAGCTTTAGGAGACCTATCTAGAAACCAAACAAGCTTTCTTTAGGTAGTAGGTTATCTTGGAAGTTTGAATAGCTTAACATAAGATCTATTTGTAGAAGTATTGGAGTTATTATTGATCTACATTATTTATTCTCTTTGTTCATGTTTGGATTATAATTGAAGGCATTGTTCATGATAGTTCTGGTTCTCTAATGTTGCATTACTAATTACTATCTATAATCACTCGACTTACTTTGTCATTTAAAGGACTTAGCAACTTTAGATTGTACTTGAAACTTGAAAATTAGACCCAATTCATTCTAAAAATCAAACCAACACCAAATATTGCAATCATTCCTATCAATCATTTTGATCTCCTAACTTAATGTATATCTTAGTCTAAGAATGATTTAGGGTCTATGAGTTTGAAGGGTGGGTTTTAATCCTCTAAATGCATTGCTCCTTAATTTTGTAGGAATTAATCTATTTAATCTAAGTGGATTGGGAATCGTTGAACAATATTTTTTTTTTAAAAGGTAATTTTAAATTAATGAATAAAGTAAATTACAAGAAGTCATTCAATGGAAAATAAACTAAAATACACCATGTATCTAGAAATCACTACAGCTGCAGTAAACCATTCTAGGAAAGTTAGATCTGGAATGTATAATTTCCAAGGTTTAAAAGAGCTAAATTCTCCAAAAAGTCACCAGCCTCTTGTACATTCTTTTGCCACCTGTTTTATAATGCGCTGCTCTCTTATAATTGCTACTGTTAACTCTATAAGGGTGCTTAAGCCTTTGAATTTCCCTGTAAATCTTATGTAGTTTCTTTCTTTCCAAACCTCTTGGAAACGAGTTCCTATTGCTATCATGTAGATCTCTTTGTCTTTCTTGGAACTAGGCATCTGTATTACCCTTTGTATGATGTCTATTAGCCTGCTATGAAAGGGAATATGCGTACTTAAAGAAGAAATCCTCTGCCATACAACATTAGAGAAAATGTAATTGAAAAACATATGGTCTCTGTTCTCTTCATCTAAGTTGCATAATACATAAACTTTAGTTGTAGATAGGAACTTTAATTTATCCATTGTGTTTAGTCTATTCAGTATAGCTAATCAAAGCAAGAAGCTAGTATTCAACATGACAGTTTTGCTCCACCGTCTTACACCACTCTACTTTTTTAGCTGAACCAAACAACAGTTCCTTGGTTTTCCTAGTAAGTTTTGTAACAGGTAGTCCATACCAAAGATAGACATCCTCATCTCCAGTGTTCAAATATTGAGGAATTGATAAGCTTCTGATCAAGTCTAAAGGTAGAGACTAGTTATCATTCTCAGTTATCTCTTGCACTTTTGCTTTCTTTGAGCATCTGGCTAGTGAAGTTCTTGCCATAATGTTATGAATAAAAGCTCCTTGAAAACTCCAATTATCATACCATAGTGAGATCGTATTTTTTGTCTCAATTTTGCATGCAACCTATCGATGTACCATGCCTCTCAACTGAGAATTTGACTAAAGAGCTATAAATAGTTGTCTTTAGGATTCAAAGCCCATAAATTTCTTCCTTTAAGAATATAATTGTGTATCCATCTAATCCACAATGATTCTTTTCAGCTTAAATTCTCCAAATCCTTTTCAATATAAGGAATCTATTACTTCTGCTAACTGTTTCCAATATTAGCCCTCCTATTTCCTTTGGTTGACAGATATCATTCCATCTGACTTATGCTACCCTTTTATTCTCTCCCCTTGTACCCCATAGTAACTGCTTCATTATGCTTTCCAATGTTTTAGTAAGCCTTTTTGATAAGAAGATATGAGAGCACCCATAAGTTTGCATTGACACAATGATTGACTTTAGTAGTTGGATTTTCCCTCCATAAGACAGACTTATATTTTTCCATGACTCTAACCTTTTCTGAGTTTTCTCAAAGAGAGGTAGAAATTCTTTATATCTTAGTCTTCTCGAAGAAATTGGAATTCCCAAATATAGAAAAGGGGGTTCCTATTTTGTCATACCAGTAACTTGAGGCAATATGACTGAAAGGTGAGTTGCACTGTTTAATAAAACTAAGCAGCTTTTTTCATATTGATGTTTAAACCAGATAACTCCTTGAATCTTTGTCAAGTGCTCATTAGTATTGAAAATGAATGTTCATCAGCTTTGCTAAGCAATATAAGGTCATCTACAAAACACAAACTTTTAGAGAAAGCAATTTACACTTAAAGTGATACTTGAAGCTAAGGACTATAGAGATTTTCTATTTCAGCAATTGTATGATGACCTCGATGCATATTAAGAACAAGTAACAAAAAGAGGATCCTCTTGACTGAGTCCTTTAGTACCCTTGAAGATTTCTGTTAGACTTCCATTAATTAGAATTCTAAAAGATGTAGTGATGATGTAAGCTTAGATCCATTTGATAAACATTTAGGGAAATTTCAAGATTTCTAGAGTCTTTAAAATGAAATTACAGTTGACACTATTAAAAGCTTTATGAATTTCCACTTTAAATCCACAATTCTGTGGAGTATTGCTTCTTGTATATCCTTCCAAAAGCTCTTACAAAATTGGGATATTATCACCAATATGCTTATTATTCAAAAATGCCCCTTGGTTCTCACTAATTTTGAATTTAATGCTAACTTTCAGCCTATTTTCAATGACTTTAGCAATGATCTTGTAGATGAAATTAATGTAAGAAATAAGTTTGAAATCACTTAGAGAGACAAGGTAATTAAGCACAAATAAGTTTTGTTAATCTCTTTCAACAGAGATCCCTTCTTGAAAAATTCATGCACAACTTCCTTAGTGATTTTCCCTACTTTATCCCATGTATTTTAGAAAAAGTACCCATTTAGAGCATCTGGGCCAGGAGCCTTTGAACCATTCATTATGAAAACCACATTTTTATTTCATGATCTATGACTGGTCTAATAAGATAAAAAACTTTTCCCTTAGGAATCCTTACATAGATAAATTGTTTAATGTCCTCCATAGAAGATATGGTTTTCCCCTTAATTACCAAAAGGTTTTTGAAAAGAATTCAAAGCTTCCTTACTAATCTCTTATTGTCCAAAGATAACTTCACCAGAAATAGATTTTATAGAGTATATTCTGATAGTATTTCTTCTAAATGACAGTGCATTGAAGAAAAACTTAATTCTAACTCTCCGATAAATCTATGAACAATCATTATCCATTGCCTGCGAATAGTGTTCAATAGCTATCCTCTCCTCATTTGACAGATTTCCATTACTAGGATTTGTTGCTGGTAAGTTTTGAACTAAGTAGAGTCTATTTTTAGCTCCCTTGATCTCCTCCTTAAACCTCCTTACTCTCTTAATCCTAAACAAGATGTTCCTTGGGTTAAGAGTATCTGGGATAAATACTTAGACCTAGCATTGCTTTTCTCATAGTGTTAATGATTAAGAAGAGAGTAGCAACAATAGATATAGTTCATTTCATGCGTAACCTGGATCAAATATGTTGTTTATGTAAGGAAGGAACAGAAACAAGGGATCATTTGTTCTTTCTCTGTCCTTTTTTCAATGTTATTTGGCATATGATCAGAGATTTTATATCATGGCATGAGGCCTTTAATTCTCTCATGGACATAGTAAAGATCC
Source organism: Erythroxylum acuminatum (assembly GCA_026284645.1). NCBI lineage: Eukaryota > Viridiplantae > Streptophyta > Magnoliopsida > Malpighiales > Erythroxylaceae > Erythroxylum > Erythroxylum acuminatum. The sequence continues at coordinate 16,151,708 of JANKOD010000192.1, forward strand.
TATCTGAAACACAAGCTTCCTCTTCACTCTGGAAGAGCAAGGTGCTATTTCTAGCCTCTTCAGCATAAGAGATCTAGAAAGAGAGGCATAAGCAAAAGTTCCAAAACAAGGAACATTCTATGGAGGTAGTGTTACAAACAACTATACAGTTGGTAAGGGAGTAGTTCTTATATTGGGAAATAGAACATAGATAAACGGGAAGATGATTTGAAATATGGATCTTACCTGGGTTATGCCTCATTCTGATTGTAGCTCTTCTAATAGACCCTCGAGCTCCAACCTAGCTTGAGCAAACATGAAATAATCAATTAAAGGTAGCTAGAGTAAGGAAAGAAGCAGCCTGAGTGAATTTCCTCACCTATGGCTCCACTATTGCGAGAATCATCTCTGAATACTCCAACCCTAATTAGGTAATGTTTAAACAACGATCTGCTATGGAGTGGGAGCCTTTTCCTCATTTACCATCCAGAACTTTCTTTGGCTCTTGATACGTTGTTGTCCTTTTCTTATATTGTTGCTTTTGATACATTGTCATCCTAAGGCTTGTTGCATTCTCTGGGCTAATCAATTATTGGTAGTTGTTTACCTTACGTCACCGTTTTTTCATTGGATAGTATAATTACTCTCCTAAATTTGTATTTTGTTCTTATATGTCTTCACCATTTTTAATACAATTACTTTTAATTTTAAAAAAAACTTCGATTTATGTTTATTATTTTTAAGCATTTTGTAAGCAGATGAACTGCTTAGTACCATAAATCTTAACATTCATTCCTTTGATTATAACTTCCATAAATCCATCCACATTAACAAGGAAATTATTAAACATGAATGGAACTTATTACTAACCTTTTTAATAGGTTATCAACCTTGATGAGAGCGTGATTAGAGAAACCTAGATTGAAAAATGTAGCTTTTCTTTTTGAAAAGGTTGTTAACTAATCCATATTCACTAAGGCTCTATCTAACTTCTTTCGAATGAACCAATTTTAAGCTTGCTTGTTGCTTCATCTGAGCCTATGACCTTCATACTTTAAGTTAGTTAGCCCCACATCATTAATGCAATCAAATAGGTATGTATTATAATTGAGTAGATTGCAATTTTCCTCTACCTCAAACCTATAGACAATGGTGTTGAAATAACCACTTATAAGCTAAGAACCTGTCATTAAAGCTTTTATTCTTCTCAGTGAACTCCAAATTTCAGATCTTTGAAAAGTTGTATTAAAACCATAAACAAAGGTGACAAAAGCAGTGGAATTCTCTATTTTGAATTTCAATTTTGAGTGAATAAGTTGCGCATTTGCTTTTAAGGGTTCCACTTCCACTAGTTCCCCATCATAAACAATAATAATTCTTCCAAAAGCATGACCCTAGTCATTTGAAATCATTTTCCATTAAGAACCAAAATAACTCAAATTATTTAGATTTTCTTTTCTAATTTTAGTTTCTAACAAGAAAAATAACAAAGATTTTTCTTTTTGCACAAAATCCCTTAAAGCATTGAGCTTCAGTAGGCTGCTTATACCTTTTACATTCTATATGTAACAATGCATTTACCTTTGGAGCCTTTTCTATTGCTCATTGATCGCGGCTCTGTCGTTCGATTAGGAAATAGAACTTGGAAACCGGTCAAAATAAATTAATTCCAAGATTGCAGAAAGCTGAACCTCGGGTCGTCTCTCTCTTGGAACCGATGGAAATTGATCCTAAAACTAGCCTAAGTCGAATTATGCAATTAAAGCAATTAAAAAGGGGGTTTTGTTTGATTGATTAAAATTAAGAAAAGAAAAGTATAAAAGAA
>JANKOD010000192.1:16172334-16209215 GCA_026284645.1 Erythroxylum acuminatum
GGAAGTAGTGCATACCCAGAGGGCTCTCCTACCCCTAAGACGCGTTTAACGCTTAATGAGCCCTATATGGGACAGTTATCAATGAGCCCGGGATCTAATAGATACGGGACAGTTTAGACACTCGGTCACAACAAAATAACAATTGGAAAGTGAATCGCATGTGTATTGCATATGAATTATATGAGTGATTCAGTGCATTGAATGAGAAATAATATAAATGATACAGTGTATTGAATGTGCAACAATATGAATATGTGAAATGATTGAGCATAGGTATGCGACATAATTTGGTTGCTAATGCAAAGATGTAAATGATATGAATCAATGGATAGTGAATGGGAATGTGAAATGTCTGCTCAAATATATGTAATTCAATATGTTGTTAATGATGTAATGTGAATATGTGTTACGTGATGAGTGAGCCATCAATGATGGTCACTCACTGAGTTTGCAAAACTCACCCAAAACTTGCAAATATTTTTCAGGACTCAGAAGAATACCCCGTTAGGCTAATGGGAGTATGTCAACAGCATTCAAATGAAGAATAGAGGTCGGGATCAGTCCACGTCTGCATTAGTGTCATCCTACCATTATCCATTTATGTATTCCGCAATTTCTGAAAAATAGTGTTTTGTAGATATAGTGGGCCCCAAACGGACTATGGAAATTCTATTTATTGTAATGTATTCACTGAAATGTTTATAAATAAAATTAATTGAGTGTATTGTTGTGACTGAAAATGTTTACAAATAAAAGTGGACCAAACTTGGTTTTTGGTTTCTGAACTTTTGAGTGTTTCAAAAAAAAAGATTTATACTGAGTTTACTGAGTGATGTAGCACGTTACCATCGCGGCACACGGACTCGGATATCACCATCGATGTCGGGTTTGGGTCATGCGGGAGTGGGGTGTTACAGTAGGAATCTAGGAACCCTCCCTAGTAACATTGAGAAAAATCCTATAGAGCAAATTCATGCCATTGAGGTGAGTGATGAGAGAAATAATAGAAATCCCATACCTAGTGAATTAAAAAATTCTCCTACCTCAGTGAATGTTGATCCAACACTGACCCTTGCACAATCTAAAGTTGAGCCTTTTTCCAAATAATTATCAAAGGAAACAAAAGGGGGAGGAAGTCAAAGACAAAGGAAAAGAAAAGTTGGGAGAAACTAGCAAAGCAAGAAAAGGTAAGGAGATTTAAGATTCTTGAATCTCCATCTAGATCCACAACATGGTGGTAAGTTGCCTTATCCTTAAAGATTGCAACAGTAGTAATTAGATAAAACATTTTAATTTTTTCTTAATTTATTTAAGCAATTGCATTGGTTGAAGTAATAGCTAAAATGCTTTCTTATGCTAAGTTCTTGAAATATCTTTTGTCAAATAAGAAGAAGCTAGAGGAATTGTCAACTGTCAAGCTAACTGAGGAGACATCCATGCTCTTGCAACATGACATGCCACAAAAGATGGAAGATCCAGGAAGTTATACTATTCCTATCTCTATCGGTAATGCATATTTTGATAGATGTTCGTGTGATTTAGGAGCAAGTATTAACTTGATGCCTTTTTATATTTATGACATATTAGGCTTAGATGAACTTAAAAATACACATGTCAAATTGATGATTCTACAATAATTATTGCAAAGTTGGATGTTTTGGCTAAGAAAATCAAGGATTTAAGGATGTCAAAATGTGATTTTTGTGGAGAAGGGAACCTGAATAAAAAATGTCAATCAGGTAATCACTTTAACAATGTTCAATCTATTGAAAGCGCTAACATTGTTATTGGATATTTCAAAACAAATAATCCTTATAATAACTCTTACAACTCCGGTTGGAAGAACCATCCAAATTTTTTTGGAGCAACAACAAAAATTGACCTCCCCCACAAACCATCCATCAACCTCCTGGTTTTCAACAACTGAAACGAAATTAAATTTTAAAGAAGCCCTCAAATAACTTACCCTAACCAAAACTTCCTTCATTAGTGAATTAAGAGGATTTATGCAAAACACCCAAACTTTCATGAATGAGACAATCAGCCTTAAGAAATCAAGAAGCTTCCATTCGAAACTTAGAAACTCAAATGGGTTAACTAGCAAACCAAATATCTTGTAGGAATCTAGGTCCTTAGTAACACTGAGAAAAATCCTAGAGAGCAACTTCATGCCATTAAGGTGACTGATGAGAGAAATAACAGAAAACCATACCTAGTGAAGTCAAAAATACTCCTGCCTTTGTGAATGTTGATCCAACACCTACCTTTAGACAATTTAAAGTTGAGCCTTTTTCAAATCATTATCAAAGGAAACAAAAGGGGAAGGAAGTGAAAGACAAAAGAAAAGAAAAGGTGGGAGGAACTAGCAAAGCAAGGAAAGGTAAGGAGATTTAAGATTCCTTCTGCGGTCCATAACATGGAGGTAAGTTGCCCTATCCTCAAAGATTACAATAGTAGCAATTGGATAAAAAGTTTGAAAATTTTGTTGATTTATTTAAGAAATTACACATTAACATTCATTTGGTTGAAGCAATAACTCAAATGCCTTCTTATGGTAAGTTCTTGAAAGATCTTTTTTCATATAAAAGAAGCTAGAGGAATTGTCAACTGTCAAGCTAACTAAGGAGACATCCATGCTCTTGCAATATGACATGCCACAAAAGATGTAAGATCCAGAGAGTTATAATATTCCTATCTCTATTAGTGATGCATATTTTGATAGATGTTCGTGTGGCTTAGGAGTAAGTATTAACTTGATGCCTCTTTCTATTTATGATAGACTAGGCTTGGATGAACTTAAAAATACACATGTCACTATACAATTAGCTGATAATTCATTAAAAAGCCAAAAGGTGTAATTGAGGATATATTGTAAAAGTTGACAAATTTATTTTTCCTGTTGATTGTTTGGTGGTTGATATGCCAGAGAATGTAAAGTTCCTTTAATTTTAAGGAGACCATTCTTGGCCACAGGACATGCTTTAATTGATATTAAAAAAGGTCAACTTAGTTTGCGTGTGAATGATGAAATAGCGGTGTTTAATATGCACAAAATTTTGATATTTCCTTCTGCTTATTAAACATCCACTTGCTTTCAAATAGATACAATTGATGAATTGATGAAAGAATTTAACTGTGTTGATGATGATTCTTTGATATACTTTTTGGAAGATAAGGCAAAGAGCAAGAATGGATTGATGACATAGGAAGAGTTGGATGAGCTAAAGATAGGTGTAGATTGCATTGCATTTTTATAGGTAATTTTATGTGTGTTTAGTGATTAATTTGATTGTTTAGTGTGTGTTTAGGTGAAGAAATTGTGTTAGTTCATAAATTTTTTTGTTTTAAGTGTTCTTTAGGTGAGAACATGTTTTTGAACTTCAATTTTATATATAGGAGGTGTCGTGATGAGTTTTTTAGTGTTTAAGGGCATTTGGAAGAGTTTCGGAGGAGACCCAAATGAAAAAACAGTCCCATGATAGTGGCAGGTAGGCCACGATTGTGACAGAAGCACCAACACTGGCCCACGATCGCGGAAGAAGCTCGAGCATAGGGCCACAATCGTGGAAAATTTGCCATGATCGTGACAAAGGGCAGACAAACCGACCACGATTGTGCACTAAGGGTCACGATTGTGGTCTGTGCACAAACAAACATGGGGTCACTTTCAAATTTGAGTTTTCAAGGGGCATTTTAGGCCCCGAAAAGACACTAGAGTTACCTTAATTGGAAAAGAATATAAAAGTATTAGGAGGTAACCCTAGAAAAGACTCTACATTCAGCCTACATTTGGAAACCCAAAAGAGAGAGAGAAAAGAACAAGAGGAAGAAGAGTAGGGTTCCGACGCTGAAGCTTCCCGGAATCGGAGATCACCTGATGTTGCTGCTTTCTTAAATCGTCCTAAGTTTCATTTCCTCCATATTTCTCTTTTTATTCATTTAATGTGAAAGATTGAGATGAGTTGTCTGGTTATAGATTTTGAGTTGTTATTAACGTTCTAACTTATCCTTCTAGATTTTACTTATATTTAATGTTAATCCAATTGAATTATGCTTATTTGATTTAGATGTTGTGATTAATTAATGTATTTGCATGTTTCGGTAACAAATCGAGAGGGGTGAGCTGGATAAAATTGATTAGATTAGATTAACGAGAGTTAGGCGATATAATTTACCACTTAATCAATTTAGTCAGTAATTTCATAGAGAGAGATCTCGTGCAAAACTCAATTGTTTATTAGATAGCTTTAAAACTAATTAGAATTGTGGGTAATTTATGAATTGAGAGATTGCAAGTCTTAAATTGATTAGGGTTTACAATTTAAGAAATGGTTATAACTAAAGAGAGAGTAATCAATCCTACAATTGTCTAGAATCGACGCCCTATAAATACATAAATGACTAGATTAGCATTGATAGGTAAAATCCCCTCTCTCATAACGTGATTGATTCTGTTGACAAATTTCTATTGTTACATTATTTGTTCAATGTTAGTTTGTTTGACTTAGTTTGCTTTTCAGTTTATTGTTCGAATTTGAGTCTTAAACAAATCATAACCTGAATTAAGTGGTGCCTAAGCACAATTTCTATAGGATCATATATGCTTTTTACTACAAGTAACGACCCGTATACTTGCATTTTTTAGTGTAAAACAAGTAGTTTGTTTTTACAATCAACAAGTTTTTGACACCGTTGTCAGGGATTGTTTTGTTTAACATCTTATTTAGTTTACGTGACTAATATTTAAGAGTGTTTGATACTTTTTCTTGCATTTTTGTAGGTGCCTCTGAACACAAGGAACATGAGAAGGTCTAATGAGCTTAGTGAAGAAGAGTTTTCAGATATTATAAGGCATGAAAGAGAGCTAAGAAGAGCTAGACGTCAAGAAAAAAATAAAAAGGAATATGGAAGAAGAAGGAGAGCAAGGAGGAGTTAAGAGGACATTGATGGACTTTATGAGGCCAGGTTTCAATCCTTAAGGAGTTACAAGGCCAGCGATTCAAGCCAATAATTTTGAGATCAAGCCAGCACTCCTCATCATACTTCAGAGTAGTGTATAATTTTATTGGCTGTCCAACGAAGATCCCAACGCCTATCTTGCAAATTTCTTAGAGATCTGTGATACCTTCAAATTTAATGGGATGTTTGATGATTTTATGAGGTTAAGATTGTTTTCTTTTACCTTGAGGGATCAGGCAAATGAATGATATAATTCACTCAGTGTAAGCCAAATCACTACTTGGACAGGATAACTATGGCACAGTTGAATGTTTTTTTCTAGGAATGAGTGGTACAGAACAAGTAAATTACTTAGGTCAGCCACAACGAGGTAACAATCCATACTCTAATACTTACAATCCTGGGTGAAAAATCCACTCAAATTTTTTGCGGAGTACTAACAATGCAGGTGGCCAAGTGAGAGCACAAGGACCTCCTGAATTTTAGCAAGATCGATTTGGGTATTTGGAGAACAAAATGGATAAGTTAATTAACGTATTATGTTCAAAGTTCTTAAGACAAGAGGAAGGTCAAAGAAGATAAGAATAGAGTCAGAAGAGAATAGAGGCAAAGTTTGACCAGATTGCGAAGAATCACGCTTCATCCATCCATAACTTAGAGGTACAGGTAGGTCAACTTACTAATTCTTTATCTTCTAGGAATGCAGGAAGCTTACCAAGCAACACTGAGGTCAATCCAAAGGAACAACTCAAGGCGATCACACTTAGGAGTGACAAACAATTGGAGGAGCTAAGTGTTCAACAACATAGCTAACCAAAGGAAAATGTATAAAGGAAAGAAGAAGAGAAGCCATATGTATCACCCTACAAGCCTAAGATTCCATATCTGCAGAGGGTGAGACAACATCAAGTCGACACTCAATTTTCCAAATTTTTGAAGAAGTTAAAGAAACTTTAGATTAATTAGTCTTTGGTGGAAGCATTGGAGTGTATGCCCAAATATGTAAAGTTTCTTAAGGACATATTGATACACAATCACACTTGGGAGGACAATTAGACAGTAACCTTGACGAAGAACTGTAGTTCAATTGTCACAAGCACAATGTCTTCAAAACTACAAGATCTAGGGAGCTTTACTATTCCATATGTCGTTGGTGACTTTGAATTTTTTAAATGCTTATGTGATTTGGGCACAAGTATTAATTTGATGCCTTTGTCTATTTTCAGGAAATTGGGGCTACGAGACGTTAAGCCAACATCCATGCTTATCCAACTTTCGGATCAATCCATCAAAAGGCCATTTGGGGTAGTAGAAGATATTCTGGTAAAAGTGGATAAATTTATAATTCCTATTGTTTTTGTTCTGTTTGATTTTAAAGAAGATAGGAATTGTCTGTTGATTTTGGGTAGGTCCTTTTGAATATTGGTAGGACATTAGTTGATGTGCATGAAAAAATTAATTTTGAAAATTGATGATGAGCAGGTTGAATTCAATATAACTAAATCTTTGAAGAAGCCGGTGGATGAAAATGTTTGTATGAAGATTGATGTTATGGATGATTGTGTGAAGGAGGTTGAAAAAAAGATTGAAAAGGAAGTTGAGAAAGTCATTGAAGTGTATAGGGATAAGAGTGTGAGTGAAGAGGAATTGTGTGAGGAGGGTGAGCAAGAGAAGTTACAGAGAGCGGATGCACCTAATTCGCACCTTATTCGTTAAGCCCTTGGAGGTTAAATAAAAAATAATCCAAGGATTACACTATAGGGTGCAACCTCGGGTCGTTCATTTAATTGGAACCTAAAATGAAAGGACCTAAGTTAACCTATATGCCATGCTATGCAAGCTAATTGGGAAAAAGGGGGGTTTTGGTTTTTGAAATCATTAATTAAACTAAATTGAAATGTAAAACGTATTTTTGGATTTTCAGGACATAGAAAATGAAAAGATAAAAAACAAGTGATTAAACAGTGATAAAATCCTCTTAAAAATGAGCTATCATAGTTCGAAATTGATTTCAATGGAAGTAAAAATCACTAAGCTTTAAAATGGTAAACCTTAAGGTATTCTTTAAGCCCAGGATCTTAATCAATGGGACTCTATTTCTCAAGATCCTGTTAAGTGCTCTTAGTGTGTGCACTAGGATCAGCCAATGCAATAGGTCTAATAAAATCCACAATCAGCTCAATATCAAACATAACCATAAGATAATAGATATATTCCCTGGTTCATATATGAAACTTCATATATTTAAGCTCAAAGTTCTACATAAACCAATCCAAACTAAACATAATGAATATCTAACATTTGACTAACACTTTAATCAAGTAGCTCAACTACAAATTACAAATCCTAGACCTAGGGAATTATAAACTCATAGTTGAACCATGGATTAAACTACTCCCTTTTTAAGCTCATTGAACTCCAACCATTGCTACATCTTAAAGAGGAAAGAAACGCCTAGCCACGCATTGCACTCGGAAGCTTCACAATTGGGAATGAATCTGAGCTACCCATGGTGGAGGTTTGACAGTGGAAAAATGAGGAAAATGAGAGAGAGATGAGAGAACGATGATAGAGCACCATGTGGTGGTTGCCTCCTGTGTCTTTTTGTCACTTATCTTGAAATAAGGTTTCTAAAACGAGTTTCGGGTTGGTTTGCACAAATGGGTAAGTGAAATTTTAAAAAATGGTTCGGGTCTGAGTTGCTGATTCGAATGTTTCGCCGCGGAAAACTTTACCTGAAAGGTCTTTAGTGATATTCCCTAGTTTTGCTGCGACGAACTTTTCCCGAGAGGTCTTCTTGCTTGATCTTGTGACTTTCAATTTCTTCGTCTTCGCTTTTGGTTCTACTTCTTGAGTGTCTTGCAATGAAAAGCAATAGTTTGTAATATCAATTGTCCTATAAACCAAGTGAGTGCAATTACTAACTAATTATGACAATTTTACCCTCAAACTACATTAATTCAAAATAAGCACTCTTAAGCTAAATTAAGCACAATATCCAACAAAAAGAGCCGAAAAGTATAACAAAAATCATAAAAATTTCACTAAATAATATAGAAAACTTGGGTTCAATCAGCACCTATATCACCCTCCATTATAAAGCCCTCTACTATAAAACTAAAACCCTTACCTTCTCACCTGAAATACACATTTTGAGGTAAAGACCATACCTTACCCATCATCATTTCCAATCAATTGGATGTTGAGCAAGAAGAGAAAATGGTAGAGACCAGGAAAAGGATGAGATCCATGGGGCGAAAATTTTTCTGATATTAGGGAGATTAGCCCCAATGTGGTGATACATAGGATTAACCTTGAAGAATCATGCAAGACAGTGAGAGAGAGACAAAGAAGGTTAAATCCAAATATGCAAGAGGTTGTGAAGTAGGAAGTGGTGAAGCTTTTAGATGTAGGTATTATATACCCAATTTCAGATAGCGAGTGAGTGAGTCCAGTTCAATGTATGCCTAAGAAGAGAGGCATGACAGTGATAGAGAGTGAAAAAGGTGAACAGATTTCTACTATGACCATCACAGGTTGAAGAGTGTGCATTGACTATAGGAAGCTCAATTTGGTCACCAAAAATACCATTTCTTATTACCTTTTGTGAATCAAATGATTGAGAGGATAGTTGGCCATGCTTTTTATTATTTTCTTAATGAATGTTCAGGATATAATTAGGTGTTCATGTACCCACAAGACCAAGAGAATACCACTTTCACTTGTCCTTATGAAACTTTTGCTTACAGAAGGATGTCTTTTAGTCTATGCAATGCACCAACTACATTCCAAAGGTGCATGATGGTCATCTTTGAAGATATAAATGAGGACTTCATGGAGGTATTTATTAATGACTTCTTTATTTTTAGAAAGTCTTTTGATCACTGCTTGTTTAAGTTGGATAGAGTATTACAAAGATGTGAGGAGTCTCATTTAGTCACAAATTGAGAGAAGTGTCATTTCATGGTCCAAGAGGAAATAGTTTTGGTCATAAGATCTCATGCAGGGGGATTGAGGTAGATTGAGTTACGACTGAAGTGATTGAAAAGCTCCTACCTCCTACCAACATCAAGGGCATTCGAGCATTCTTTGGTCATGCAAGGTTCTACAGACGGTTCATCAAGGACTTTTCTCTTATTGCTAGACCTTTAACTAACTTATTAGTTAAAGATGTGTCTTTTGTATTTGATGATGATTGTTTAGATGCTTTTAACAGGTTAAAGATGGAACTTACAACAACACCTATTTTGACATCACCAGATTGGTCACTTCCCTTCGAGATCATGTGTGATGTAAGCGACCATGCTATCGGTTGTGTAATCGAACAGCGGAAGGAGAAGAGGTTGCATGCAATTTACTACGCCAGCAAGACCTTGATAGGAGCACAATTGAACTATACCACCACTGAGAAGGAGTTGCTTACAATAGTATTTGTATGTGAAAATTTTCATTCTTACCTTTTGGGCTCACAAGTTATCATTTTTACAGATCATGTGGCATTGCGTTATCTCTTTGAAAAGAAGGATGCTAAGACTAGGCTCATCTGATGGGTGCTTCTGCTTCAAGAATTCAACATTGAAATTAAGGACAAGAAAGGAGCAGAAAATGGTATGGCGGATCACTTATTAAGACTTGAAGGGAAACAAAATGATGAAGAAGACGAAATTGAAGAGCGTTTTCCTGACGAGGCTTTAATGATAGTAGAAAATCATTTTCTTTTTTGGTTTGCAGATATTGCCAATTATCTATTAGGTGATATTCTTTCCCCTAATCCCTCGCATCAACAAAAGAAGCATTTCTTATTTCAGTGTTCTCACTATATTTGGGATGAACCTGTGTTATATGAAATATGCGCTGACAATTTGATTCGCAGGTGTGTCCTTAAAGATGAAATACCTGAAGTTTTGACTCAGTGTCATAGTTCAGTTTATGTTGGACACTATGGACCAAACAAGACGGCTACTCTCATTTTGGAGTATGAATTCTATTGTCCAAACTTGTTCAAGGATGCCCAAGATTTTGTATTACATTGTGATAGGTGCCAAAGAGTAGGTAATATTTTGAAAAGAGATGAGATGCCACTTTCAAACATCATAGAGGTGGAGATATTTGATGTGTAGGGCTTGACTTTTATGAGGCCATTCCCATCTTCCATAGGTAACTCTTATATACTTATTGGAGTTGATTATATGTTTAGGCGGGTCGAAGCAATAACTACTCCAACAAATGATAGCAAGGTTATGCAACGGTTCATCAAGAAGAACTGTACCAGATTTGGAGTGCCTAGAGATATCATAATTGATGGAAGGAGCCACTATTGCAACAAACTCTTTGAGGCTCTTTAGAGAAGATATAATATTTATTATAGAGTGATAACCCCTTATCATCCGCAAACGAGTGGCTAAGTGGAGGTGGTGAATGGAGTTGAAGAAGATTTTAGAGAAGGTAGTGAACACTTTAAGAAAAGATTTGGGTTTGAAGCTGGATGATATATTGTGGGCTTATAGGATCATATGAAAATGCCAAGTTATATAAGGAAAGGGCTAAGAAGTGGCATGATGGCCACATTAAGAAAAAGGAATTCAAGAGTGGGGACTTAGTGCTTTTATTCAATTCACGACTTCAGTTATTTCCCAAAAAGTTCAAGTCAATATGAAATGGCCCATTCAAGGTTATTCAAGTGTTTCCTTATGGACCTTTGGAGTTAGAAAATGAAAAGGGTGAAACTTTTAAGGTTAATGGGCATCGGTGCAAGCTTTACTTTGGAGGGCAATTCTCGCAAAAAAGGGAAGTACTTTCTTTCTTTTCACTTACTCTTTTATGATTTCATATGGAATGGTCAAACTAAAGACCTTAACTTAGCATGTTTGTCTTTCATTTGTTTGTTTTTATGTTAATGTGGTTTTGTTTTGATTTGATAATATTTAGTTTAGTTTAAATTGTTTCACATTTCATTCTCTTATTGTTTAGGTCCCCAATGATACGTTTTGAGGTTACTTGAAGATTTATTGTGCATCATAACTCGTTGGAGGACCAAAGGATGAGAGGAAAAATGTGCCACTCCATCGACCCCACCACCATGAGCCCATCTTGCCCTTAATCTCTTCTCTTATTCTTTTTTTTTTGTTTTTCAATATGCTATTTGTTGATTTTGGGTGTTCCCTTTTTCATATTAAGGACAATGTTTTGTTCAAGTGTGGGGAGGTAATCTTTGCCCATTTATGTTTGCATTTTTACATGTCATTTAGGATGCATGTTAGGTTGTTAGTATTAGGTGTGTCATTTCCCTTACATTTGAAACTTTTTGATGAATGTGTTGCTATGAGATTCTATCATTCTAGTTATAATGAGATCAAATGTATGTCTGAACTTAAATTAGGCTACTTGAGTGAAAAGTGAACTATGTAGAGTGATGAAAGTAGTTGGCCGCATAAGCTTACTCAGAACTTGACACTTGAATAATGAGGTAATGTATAAAAGCATAATAGATTTTCATTTGAGCCTATGTGAGAATTGAGCCTTTATGACTCCATTCTATAATCATTTCAATTCCTTATATGTGTGATGTTTCCTTAAATAATTACCTTCAGAACTTACTTTGAATCGGTTTAAATCTATTGGATGTATAATAGATAGAAATGATTAAGGCTTTCTTGCTCGAACCTTTGTCTTAAATAACATATCCTTTTATTAACCCTTGCTAGCCCCATTGAGCCTTTAACCTTTTGTTTCTTGAAATCACCCAATTTCAAAACCCAAAAATAACATTAGCTTGCCCAATCACAAGTTATTAGAGTGCTAGTTGATACTTTAGTATGGAATCATAAGTTAAAAGCACATTGCATATAGTTGATGTTTTCTGTTCATTGTTTTTTATTATGATAAAAAAAGAGAAAAATAGAGAAAAAAATCAAATGAAAAAAAAAAGGAATAACGTGTAGTAGCTTCAATAAGTGTGGAGTAGTCTTATCCATTTGCATATCTTAGAAGATTATCTTTGTCATCTCTTTGTAAGCAATTTATAAATGTTTGTGATAAACCTCTAAAACCTGTTTGACCCACCTTAACCCTATTCATATTATAACCCGAAACAAAGTCCTTTTGATCTATCTTAGCATGTAATCATTGTGGAGGAGAATTGATAAATTAACAAGCCTATGATAGTGTGGTTTCCTATAGGAAGTTTGAGCGAAACACTAACCATTAAACACTTAAGAAAAATGAGTAAAATCTATAAGAAACGTCCATTTTGAATTTATACTTATCTTTTAGTGATGATTTCATAGGTTGAGTTTGCTTATGTGCACCAATGAAAATTAGTTATGATATGTGTAGTAGCACGACACTTGAGTTGACCAAAGTTTTAAAGATTGCATACTTTAATCTTTATGAAAATAAAATGATATAATTTTATTGGTTGTATTTGATCTTTGCTTGAAGACAAGCAAAAGTTTAATTATGGAAATGTTGATAGGTGTGGATTGCATTGTATTTTTATAGGTAAGTTGATGTGTGTTTAATGATTAATTTGATTGTTTAGTATGTGTTTATGTGAAAAAATTGTGTTAGTTCATAAATATTTGTGTTTTAAGTATTCTTTGGGTTAAAATATGTTTTTGAACTTCAATTTTATATATAGGAGGTGCCATGATGAGTTTGTTAGTGTTTTAGAACATTTAGAGGAGTTTTGGCTGGCAGGCCACGATCGTGATAGAAGCACCAACATAGGCTCACGATCTTGGCAGAAGCTCGAGCACAGGGCCCTGATCGTGACAAACAGTAGACAAACTGACCACGATCGTGGCCTGCGCACAGACAGACGCGGGATCCCTTTCGGATTCAATTTTCGAGGGACATTTCAGACATTTTGAACCCTAGAAAGCCAATAGGGTTACCTTAATTGGAAAACAATATAAAAGTATTAGGAGGTAACCTTAAAAGGACTCTACATTCAACCTACGTTTAGACACCTAAAAGAGAGAGAGAAAAGAAGAGGAGGTTCCGATGCCGAAGCTTCCCAGAATAGGTAATCTCCCAACGCCGCTGCTTTCTTGAATCGTCCAACCTAAGTTTCATTTCCTCCCCATTTCCCTTTTATTCATTTAATGTGTAAGATTGATATGAGTTGTATGGTTATGAATTTTGAGTTGTTAATGATGTTCTAACTTTTCCTGTCAAATTTTACTTATATTTAAATTTAATCTAGTTAAATTGTGTTTATTTGATTTAAGTGTTATGATTGATTAATGTATTTGCATGTTTCAATAGCAAACCGAGAGGGTGAGTCAGATAAAAATGATTAGATTAGATTAACGAGAGTTAGGAAATCTAATTGGCTACTAATCAATCTAGTCGGTAATTTCATAGAGAGAGATCTCATGTGAGACCTGATTGTTTAATAGAGAGCTTAAGAACTAATTAGAATTGTGGGTAATTTGTGAATTAAGAGATTGTAAGTCCATAATTCAATTGGGGTTTACAATTTAAGGAATGATTATAACTCGAGAGAGAGTAATCAACCTTACAATCATTTATAACTAACACTCCATAAACACATAAATGGCTAAATTAGCATTAATGATAGGTAAGATCTCCTCTCTCATAACTTGATTAATTCTCTTGATAGATTTCCATTGTTACATTATTTGTTCATTGCTAGTTTGCTTGATTTAGTTTGCTTTTCAGTTTATTATTCGAATTTGAGCCTTAAACAAAGCACAACTTGAATTAAGTGGTGCCTAAGCACAATCTCTGTGGGACAATATATACTTTTAACTACAATTAACGACTTGTATACTTGCGATTTTAGCGTAAAATAAGTAGTTTATTTTTGCAATCAACAACTAGAGAGATTGATTTTTGACAAGGAGGATTCAAGGATTGAGGAAAAAAAAAGTTGTAGAGATAAAGAAGAAGAAGAGCAATTAAAACCTATTGAAGAATCTCCTAAATTGGAAATTAAAACTCTCCCTACACATCTTAAATATGCTTTTCCTTAACAAAATTCTAAGCCTGTAATTGTTTATGCTTTTTTAATAAGTGAATAGGAGGAGTAGCTATTGAATGTCCTTAGAAATCAAAAAATTGCCTTAGGATGGACTATTGAAGACATAAAAGGTATAAGTCCTTTGATTTGCATGCAAAAAATATTGATGGAGGACAATTGCAAGCCAGTGATCCAACCCCAAAGGAGGCTAAATCCTAAGATGCAAGAAGTGGTAAAGAAAGAAGTTGTGAAGCTACTAGATGTAGGTATGATCTTTCCTACTTCTAATAGTGAGTGGACTAGTCATGTGCATATTGTTCCTAAGAAAGGTGGTATGATTGTAGTAGCTAATGAAAATAATGAGTTAATTCCTACAAGAACTGTGACTGGATGGCATGTGTGCATAGATTATATGAAGCTTAATGATGCCACAAAGAAAGGCCATTGTCTTTTGCCATCTATCGATCAAATGTTAGAGAGAATTGTTGGCTGTAAATATTACTGTTTCCTAGATGGATATTCGAGTTATAATCAAATTCCTATTGCACCTGAAGATCAAGAAAAAACCACGTTCATATGCTCTTATGATACTTTTTCTTACAAGTGCATGCCTTTTGGTCTTTATAATGAACCTTTTTTATTTCAACATTGCATGACTGTTATTTTTCATGACATGGTTGAAAGGTTTTTGGAAATTTTTATAGATGATTTTACACTTTTTGGTCAATCTTTTGATAATTGTTTGCATAATTTGAAGTTGATTTTGCAACGTTGTGAAGAGACTAACCTTGTGCTTAATTAGGAAAAATGTCACTTTATGGTAAAAGAAGGTATAGTCTTAGGTCACAAGATTTCTTCTAAAGGTATTGAAGTTGATAAGGTTAAAGTTGAATTAATTGAAAAATTACCACCACCTACATCTGTTAAGGGAATCCGAACTTTTCTAAGACGTGCAAATTTTTATAGACAATTTATAAAATATTTTTCAAAAATTACAAAACCACTTTCAAATCTTTTGATGAAAGAAACTAAGTTCAATTTTTCTAATGAGTGTTTACATACTTTTATTGTGTTGAAAGAATGTTTAGTCTCTGCATCTATTATAACATCACCAGATTGGTTAAAGCCTTAATTAATGTGTGATGCTAGTGATTATGCTGTAGGGGCAGCATTGAGGCAATGAAAAGATAAATTTTTAGGCCAATATATTATGCTAATCGCACACTTAATGACGCCCAAATTAAATATGCTACAATTGAAAATGAGTTACTAGCAATTGTGTATGCTTTTAACAAGTATCGATCATATTTAATTGAGCCTAAGGTTATTGTTTTTATTGACCATTCTATTTTGAGATATCATTTTGCAAAGAAAGATGTCAAACCTAGATTATTGCGATGGATTCTTCACTTACAAGAATTTGATCTCGAAATAAAAGATAAGAAGGAAAGTGAAAACTAAGTAGCTGATCATCTCTCAAGGATTGAAAAGATATGTGGAGACAAAAATAAAAGAGGAGTTTCCCAAGGAAACAATTTTCTCTATGTCCATTCCTAGTTCAATTTCAGCAATGAATAAATTACCATGGTTTGCAGATTTTGCTAATTATTTGGTAGGTAATCTAATTCCACGGTACCTCACTTATCAAATGTCAAGTATTATTTTTGGGAGAAACCATATCTATTTAAATGGCGTGTTGATGGAATAGTGAGAAGGTGCGTCTCTGAAGAAGAGTTTCAAAGCATTTTCAAACATTGTCATTCATAGGAAGTTGGAGGCCATTATGGAGTAAATCGAACAGCAGTCAAAGTACTACAATTAGGTTTTTTTGGCCTACTCTCTTTAAAGATGCTTATGCATTTGTTTCCTCTCGTGATAGTTGTCAACAACCTGGGAATATTGATGAGATGTCTCGCACCAACATTTTGATTTATGAAATTTTTTATGTACGAGGAATTGACTTTATGGGACCATTTCCTCCTTCACTTGGTAATTTATACATTTTAGTTGCAATTGATTATGTTTTTAAGTGGGTTGAGGCTACACTTACACACACTAATGATGCTAAAGTTGTGTTACAATTTATAGGGAAAACACATTTTCACTATATTTGGCGCACCTAAAACAATAATTAGTGATAAAGGGACTCATTTCACAAATAAACAAATTTCAATCCTGCTTTAGAAATATAGGGTGCATCACAAAAATGGTACATCATATTATCCCCAAACAAGCGGACAAGTAGAAGTGTCAAATAGGGAGCTAAAAGAAATTTTGGAAAAGATTGATAATAGTGCTAGAAAAGATTGGGCTATTAAATTTGATGATATATTGTGAGCTTATCGAACTGCATTTAAAACTCTTATAAGCATGTCACTTTATAGGTTAGTTTTTGGTAAAGCATGTCATCTTCCTATTGAGTTAGAGCATCATGCATATTGGGCAAATAAAATTTTGAAGTTTGATTTAAAGTTCGCACGAGAAAGACATTTGTTGCAGCTTAATAAGTTAGATGAACTTAGAAGGAATACTTATGAGAATGCTGAAATTTATAAAAAATAGTCTAAGAAGTGGCATGACAAGCACATAAAAGACAAAGAATTTCAACTGGGTGAACAAGTCTTGCTCTATAGTAGCCATCTGCGACTTTTTCTGAGCAAATTAAAGTCTAGGTGGTCTGGTCCTTATTGAGTAGTTGACACTTCACCTTTTGGTGCGATTGAAATTTTGAATGAAAAGAACAATGAAAAATTCAAGGTTAATGGACAACAGTTTAAGCATTATGTGGTGGTCGACTATCTACAACAACTACCTTCCAAACGTTTGGAAGAACCATGAAAAAAGAGAGAAAGTTGAGCTAATGACTATAACTTAGAACTAAATGTTTTTTTTTCCTTTTGAATTAAGTTATTTAGTTAAAGTTATTATTTTTCTTTTAGGAAACCTCCCCCACCCAAAACATGAGTGCCACCTAGGGAATTTTCCTTACTCCATCTTTATGCATTATTTCTCTAACATTGGGGACAATATTATCTTTTAAGTTTGGGAGTGAGAAATTTCCTTAAAATTTTAGTTGTTGGTTTAAAACTCAAGTTTATTGAAAATCTTTTGAAAAAAAAACGTCCTCGAGCTTAATTTTTGTAATAAACTTCAATGCTTTAGGATGATATATGATTGCTAAAGAATATAACTTAGGAAAAATGCTTGATACTATTTCAATGTTATACATAAGCTGAAATTGTTTTTTTAAAGTCCAAATTTGATTTTGATCCATAATTGATATTATTTTGAGATTATTGGAAACATGTTACATGAATTTTATTTTAGCAAAGTATTATATTTGACTAACTCCTAGAACCTGCTTAAGGACCACTTGAGGCAAAATAACTAATTTGGGACCTTATTAAAGAAGTGATTTTGGCCATGTTTGGTCGTTTGAGCCTTTCTAGCCTATCCTAAATTAAAAATCATCACTAGTATCTCCATTGAGCCTTTATTCATAGTTATGAGCTTTTTTGTTATTCTTTCATAGCGTATAATTATCCTATCCTTGAACCTGAATATTTACAACTTCACCCGTGGGAGAACTAATTCGGTCATATAAAAGTATTCAGAGCTATGAGAGGGAGCATAAGGGTGGAGGTAATTTGAGAGGTTAGGTAAGTGAGGAGAGTATGACATTTTTCTCACCCAAAAATCTATATAAAGGCCTAAGTTTTAGGGTGGAAAATGCAATCACAACCACATTTTGGAGAGGTGAGCAACTCACTACACAATCTTTATGAAATTTGTTGCCTTTATTGGAATTCGGAAAAAAAGAAAAAGATGAAAAAATAAACCCCAAGTTCTAAGTAAAAATCTTAAGCAACTTTTGAGTGACTGTTGAGTAAAGAGAGTGAAACATGGATCAAAAATTGAGTCTAAGAGCGAAAATAAGGATGTAATCGTAAATAGTGGTAAGGTTGATAAGGAAAATGGTGTGGGAGTCATTATTGAGCATAGGAATCAAAGCATTGGTGTTGTAAAGTGACCAAAAATGTGTTTTCTCACTTTGAATACCCCATTCCTTCCTTCGTTTCAACCATTCACACTTGACCTTAACAGTACAAGCTTATTTAAGTCCTAATGATCTTTGAGACGATCTTGAATCAACATTAGTGGAGATTGGTTCAAAAAGCAAGCCTATGGGAATTAGATTGGCAATTTTCCTTCCATATAGCTTGTTTGCATAACACTATCCAAGAAACTAAGTAGTGGCTTGATTGGTTAAACATGATTAGGATGAGAAGAAGACATGGTTTTCGTTTATACAAAAAAAATTATTGCAATATCATGTAGACTTTTTAAGTTATATTGATGATGCAATTTTTGAGAATTTGGAAGAAGTTTATCCATTTTATAATTCTTTTGTTTGCTCGAGGACGTACAAACTCTAAGTTTGGGGTAAGGAAAATTCCCTAGGTGGGATTATCCTACTGACGAATTTTTCTTTATATTATTTCCATCATGTTTTGTCTGAATTTATTACCAATTGATACATGTATGAAATTCTTACATGAATTGATTATTAGATCTCAGATAAAACATAGCTAGAATTACTAAGACAATCTAAAATAATGGACTCCTGGATAATTTTGGCAGCGATATTACATGAGTTTTATTGATTTTTAATGTATCTAGATAATTTTGATTGATTACATGACCTAAATTGGATATTTGATGTCAAAAATGTTTAAATAGTTAGTTAAAACCTGACTAACTTTTTTGGAAGAAACTACACAAATTTATGTAAAAAAAGTATGTTTAGAACTTTTCATGGTAGAGGAGGTGAGGGAAAGTTAAATTTTGGTCCGCGTTTAGTAAATTAATTATTTCTTTAAGTATTTTTGTATAGTTATTAATTTTTAGTCAATAACTTCATAATCGGCAGCTTGAATAGGAGCTAAAGGTATGATTTTGAGTATTCGTGATCAATCCTCGTGAAAACAATATCTATACTACTATGCTATAATTCTAATGCACTTGCTAGGAGAAAGTTTAACTCGTATCTGTATCCATTGCACAATTAGCGTAAAGTGGTTGTTGGCCTGAGCAACAAGAATTATGAACAATCAACAACTTCAAGCATCAATACTTGAATTCCTTGTACATTTGGCTAGAATTTTATACACCTAATAAAAACAATTTTCAAATATGGCAACACTTCAAAAAAAATGTATCCTCTTGGATAGCTGCAAATGTTTCAAAGCACGTGTGCATCATATCAAATGAGGAACTTTTTATTCCTAGACCATGCATGAAGGATTCATGCAATCATTAAGAAGGGACATCTCAAGATTCCATACTATCTATCCAACTTTATTTTCAAACTCACCATCCACTTCACATTCAAACGATTTAGATGAAATAAAAGTGGGTAAGAATAGAAGATGGTGCTTCCAATGGAATATGAATACAGGATAGAGTAGTTAAAAGGTGAATTGACGCATATTTCTAGTCATGACAGACAAAGCGACTCAATGAAAAATGTTTCCATAAAACGTAAAATCAGTAAATTTATAAATTATTAGGGAAAGTTGTAAAAAACTAGTCTAGAGGACCACAGCAAATAATGAGTTACAGAAATTTGTTGCAGGCATATTAAAAAGTTTCGATGCTACAAGTTAATTGATGAATATTGGTTAATAGGCATGCTTGGCTCTTGCAAGGCTTCAAGCAGAAGGACGTTGTCACACAATACCACACAGGCAGCACTGTAATATTTGGAGGACCTCTAATATTTACCAATACCTAATATCACAAGGAAATCATAGAGAGAGTAGAAATACAAACAAACAAGAGCATAAGCCTGTAAAGGAGGCAGAGTAGCATGTACGATTCAACATAAGAGCATAAAAACAAAAACTAATTAGCTGGAGAAGGATACTAAACATCCTATAAATTACACATATCTGGAACAAAAAAAGTTGAAATGAGACAAACAATAATAGAAAACAAACAATAAACACGCCCAAGAATGACTGATGAGCATAGAAAAAAAAGCCTGCTCAAAACAGAAGAAGGCAAGCACGTTAAAAAGATTCACACGGTAGATAAGAAATTGAACCAGGAAAATTATTCTAAATAACCATAGTAGGACCTTAATTGTATAGTTCTAGATAAAATGCAAGACAAATAAAAAAATAAAATAAACATTAGGAGCAAACACAAATCACTGACCCTTATGCTGATCCAAGATTCTGTAGTTTGATACAGCTAGGAGTAGGCAGATTTCTATTCCAGCTACGTCTCTGGACTTCTATATGACAATAACGCCGAAGCATTTTTTTATAGTCTTTAGTCACAGTATTCTCAATATCTTCTCGAGCTGGACTTCCAAGAGGAAATCTTTCATCAAAGGCCAATGATTTGACAAAATATTCAATGCCATATTTCTCAGTTGTCTTCAGAATCTGATAAGCATAATTTTTATGCAAAGAATAATTGGGCTCTGAGGTGGGTAGATAAGCAAGCACCAAAATCAACAACACTGGTAAAATTTGTAGGAGAAGGATCAGGTAGGGTCCTCTATGAAATCCCTCTCTCTCATGGCTTGCCATTCCTCTACTCCTATAGGTATTACGGGCCCTGAACTTTTCTGCCTGACCAAAAAATGACCTGAACATCTCGTCTGGATCCATATCATTTTCATAGAAATCATGCACATTTCTCCTCCTCTTTGGTCTCCTAACATTGTAGGTTTGCTTATTCTCAAACTCCTCAATTAAACCCATCTGATCATATCGCCTCCTCGAATCAGTATCACTCAAGCACTTAAAAGCATTGGAAACTTTCTTAAATGCTTCATCAGATCCTGGAGCCATGTTCTTATCTGGATGAACTCTTAATGACAGTTTCTTGTAAGCCTTCCTAATCTCCTCAACTGAACAAGTCTTTTCCACTCCAAGAATCGCATAGTAATCCTTATTCCTGTTAATCCGTCTAACCAACTGAACATGTTCTTCAGTATAACTACGACCCCCATTTACATCATCAACGCATCTCGCTGAACCAGCCTTCTTTCTCTCATCACCATTAACAGATCCTTTTTCACCCACAGATGAAGCACTCGTCCCCAACTCAACCCTCTCACAAGCAGCTAAAAGTTCATCAACCACTATTTCTCGATTAAGCCGTTGTGCAATTTTAATGAATTTCAGTGCACGCTCTTTGTTATTAGATGCAATAGCTTCTTCAGCTATAAGTACGCATTTTAAAGCTTCATCTTTGTTACCATCCATGATTTCATTCCCTTATACTTGGTGAATAAAAAAGTTCCCAGTTCAAAATTTCAATCAAAATCCAACTTAGAAAGAGAAAAAGCAATCACATTAGATTAAGAATGAGATTTTTTTCTAACCCACAAAATTTCCATACGCGGAAGACATGATGATCGGAAGAAACATACCAGAACAAAGCCGTAACCTGAACGAAAACAAGACGTAGTTAGGACGGAAACAAGCAAGTCACAATCAACTGGACAGTTACAACCCCATCAAATATCGACAATTGCAAAAAGAAAATCCATTAATCTGAGCTGAAATTTAATTTTTCACTTTCAAGTTTCAAGGATACAAAGATTTTCGATCGAGATTGGAAAAACTGAAATCCTGGCAATTACCTCGTACAGAGTCTGGTCTCTAGCCTTCACAGAGACAACAAAGAAGACCCCAATGGTCACGCCTTCTTTGGGGTCACGCCTACTTTGGGGCAATTTATCCGTGTTTGCATAGTACGAGTGTTGTCGTGTGCCAAATCAAAGAGTGCCACGTTGGATCTGTGCAGAACAAAATCGGCCATGCCATCAATAAGAATTATAGAGAATATTGAACCGAATAGAAATACTTTTATTTTTTACTATTTTAAAAATATAAATTATTATCCTAAAAAAGATATAAAAATATTGTTTATCTAATAATATATTATCAATTTTTTTTATTCCATACTCGTTTCTTTCTTCTCGTACCAATTTACCAAGCGCCCTTAAATCTATTAGAGGAGAGATGTTGGAGATAAAAGTTTAGAAGGTACTTCTCGTAAACTTCATATATAATAAATATGATAAAAATTCGTTAATTAACTATTATTTTATAAGACAATTTAAATAAAATATAAGTACTTACTATATCATAAGCATCAATTAAATTAAGAAATTAATCAAGATTTTTTTAATTTTCAATCAATTCACACTCATCTGTTATAATAATACATCATGTTGTTCTCCAGTTAAATTTATATATATATATCTATAATTAGCTGATATTTATTTTTTAAAATATAAAAGTAAAGACACATAAATCTCATAGTAAGAAATTTCTTTAGATCCTAGACCCATCATTGTAATTGCATGCATTATTTTTTGGAAATAGGGTAAATTGAAAACATTTAAAAGAATATATGAATGATAAAAAACAACTTAGTCCAAGTTCTTTTATATAGCAAATCACCATTCTTATTAATCAAAATACTTTGTAAACTAGAATAAAAATCAAGAATAGTTCTTAAGAGAAAATATATATTTAATGTTTTTTTTTTGTTTATCTAATAGTTGCACTTCACTGTACCCATAATATGAGTCTTTTTATTTTTACTTGTTACTGCATATAATTTCTAATCATCTCATGTATATATATTAAATAGTACTTCTCTATTAAAAAACCAATATTACCCTTTACTAACAATAAATACTTTCATTTTATAAAATCCTCTATCTTAACAAAAATCTATTGCAAAACATACAATTATATGCAATATTTTAATCATATTTTTTAGGAGAAGAAACAAATTTTCATACCTTACGACTAGTGGAGGATATGAAGTTTGTTGAATCTTTTTATGATAATTGAATATTCTCCATTATAAATTTAACCTAAAAATACGTGAAATATATAAAATATACACCTAAAAAACTTATTATATAGGCTTCTTTGCATTATAAGACATGCATTATAATTTACCACATATATATCAAATATCTTTCTACTAATTATCCTAATTCCATAGAATTGGTTAGAGTTAGGGATGAGCCATAAGATATGATGCATCAATTTGAGGATAACATTCCTTCTTTGATTTTTAATAATTTCTAAATTACTCACTAAGCAGGAAACTTTACCATAACATTGACTCCAACATTAGTGCCCAGTAAATCAAAGAACTTGATGCTATACATTACTCCGCCAACATACGAAATCATATAAAGAATAATTTCATCTCTGTTGTTTTTTCAGTTTTACAAATTCTATGGTATCTTACAATGCAGATCATTATACATATGCTAATTTTGAGTTCAATTCTAATTAATGGCACTACTACAAATGGCTTCTAGTTGATATATAGACGTGGCAATGGTTCACTTATAGACTATCACATTGAATATTGGGTCACATTGCCTTAATAAGGAGGTAGGAACTCATGACTCATTTCCATTTATATCTCATTCCAATGTGTACAATTTAATGTTGCATAATTACACGGAATTAGATTGTCAACCTACTCAGATCTGTAATAACACTAAAAAATAAAATCACAAGTTTTCAACATTTAAAATGAAATAACAATTCAAAACATTTTGCAAAACCAAGATATCCTATTCTTATCAATAATCAAACTAACTACTGACAAATAATCATCAAAATCAATTTGAGAGAGAATGACAGGAAGAGAAAAAGAAGTCAAGAACAAAGAAAATGAGCTTTTTTTTTCAAACTTTTAATTATGAATGCTAAATTTGAATAAATTTAAGAATAAATACAAGAGAAAAACACAAAAAAAAACCAAGTTTTTTAAGGAGTTCAAAGACTTTTGGGTTAAGACTTAAAGAAGAAACAATGGAGAAGAAGAAGTACATTAATGCTCTAACTCTCCTAACTAGTCAATTTGCATCTTAACCAATTAGTTTAAAGATTTAGGGGTTATTATAAGTAACTAGACTAACTAAATAATCGATTTCTAGTTAACTTACTTTGGTCTAGTTCAACTGTATACTCATTGGTAATTATTATGTTGTTCGATCAATTAGTATTAATAATAGCAATAGAACCTAACTAGGTAGTCGACAAAAAGTGATTATTAAAAGTCATTTCTTTCCATATAAGTCTTTTACTATTGAAAAAGTCTAAAGGAAAACTTTGTAATTTATCATTCCAATAAATAAATGGGTAATTTACCAATTATTAAGCTTGCTTGAGAAGCTTGAAACCAGATACTCCTGTTTAAGCTTCGATTTGTCCCACTCATTTCATTTTAGTTTGTTATTCATCATCTTCTTCTTACATAACCAACTCCTTAATATACCTTTAAACCAAAGAAACACAACTTTGAAATCACTTCAACCTATTTCATTTTGGACATCTAGACAAGAAGGTAGTAATTGTGTCATGTCAACTTACCAACCAACAACTCACCCATAGGCATGGTATATAAACATTATTGCTCCCATCTTCCTCTCTTTCTATGGAGTTTTTATATTAATAATGTTCCTTTTTTATAGATTTGTCTAGACATCCATTATACATGGTCTCTAAAATCTTCATTATGTTGAAATTGACTTATATGTCAAGAATTGGAGTAGGATACAATCACATGTTATTAGTTTATATGTTTTTCATAGTACTAGGTAAAAACCATTACCTTTGTGTCTAGTATAATATGGATTTATTTACAGATACATTAGTTTTCATGGTATTTTAAGTCTAGTTATGGTATTTGGTTTGGTATGATTGACGTGTTTATATTTTCAGAACTATAAAAGAGGGGAAAATACCTATTCTTATATCACCATATTCTTCATAAAAAAGTGAAGAATGACATTAAGGGGAAAAAAAAAGGTAACCAATCAGCATGTTAAAATTAACGAGGGTGACGGAATGCTATCTTAATTTGAAACTTCAAATTATAGGTTGGAGATGATGTTATCACATAAAAGATAAGTCGTTGAAGTGGTAGAGTAAAGAACAATGTATGAAATTAATTTAAATTAAAAGTCAGGGAGGATCAATGAGATGAGGTATTGAGACTTTAAAATGAGTATGAATTCAATGATCACCAAATAGTGATTAAGTGCATACTTGAGAAAGTTAGGGGTGCACAAATGAAGGAATATTTTTGACATAACTTTTCTATATGTTGGATATGTTTTATAACTAAATGTATATTATGATTTAGATGTTGAATATTGTAGTTGATGTTGAAGATTGTTAAAAGCTTAGTTAAGGACATTTTTGTCTTGAGCCATCTTTGTATTTATGATCCCAAATTCTACCAAGCTAGAGGTTAAGGTGTTGGACATTGTATGGGTGGATATGTAGTTGTATTGATGATGAGTTATGCATCCTACAAAGTGGAATTATCAATAAATATTTAGACTTATACAAAATATGTAATTCATAAAACCTAACCTTAATGTTCATTTTATTTGTATTTTTAACTTAGATGTTTCTCACTACGATTGATTTGTTTTTGTTTAAATTTCACTTAGTAAATCGTTACTTACATAATTATGATATTTTCAGACATTGCTGGTCCAAGAAGTTTGATATTTGGGAATGTATTAGAAGTGCTTACTGATTGTATGTGAATGGGGAAATGTGTTCTCAACTAAATGTTGAATGTTGGGCTCAAATTCGAAGAATATGAAAAATGATTGAGCATATTGAATAAAAGGTATTGATAGCATAATGTGTGAATTGATGCATTCCATCACATTAATATGCATGATCAGATAAAGGAGTTGTGACTGGAGTGACCAACGTGAAAAAGAGCTTTAAGCTCATGAATGTGCACAAAGAGCCACAGGCTCAGTTATTAATAAGCCCGGTATTCACAATAGATACGGGACAATATATGAAATGAGCTGGTATCCACAACGGATATGAGATAGTAAATAAGCGCTCGGTCATAATAAAGTAAAAATGAAAGCGAAGTAACATGTGCATTTGCATATATAACTTTACATGTATCATGCGAAAGATTTCAATGAATTACTGTATTATTTTAATATGTGATATGTAATATTTGCGTACATGTTGTAATTATTAAAATGTGATGATAGGTGATATATTATATACAATGGAACGATATGATGTTCTGGTTGAATTTGGATATTTACTTGTGATATTTATGTTCTGACTTGAGTTAGCACATCGATGATGGTTCACTCACTGAGTTTGCAAACTCATCAAAATTGCAAAGTTGATTTTCAGGTGCAAGGGAGACTTAGCTTTTAAGGCAAACTAGTAGAAATCTAGTACTGTCAATTTGGGAAACAAGAATGGCTTAAAGGTCAGGTCAGTTGACACTGAAGAGTCTAGCTAGGATATTTTGGTTTAACATCTCATCTCATGTTGGATATTTTGTATATAAAGTAGTAATCCCTTAGATTTTCTTGAAATGCAAATATATGGATTATGAAATGTAATGTTTATACATAAGTTATAAATTGTAATGACACAATAAATGTTATGTTTGTGAATGAAATGAGAATGCTTGATCTTTTGAAGATCTTGTGATACGCGTGACGCCATAAATAAGTTAATGTGATTGCTCTAACGTGTCATTCCCATAGGGTATGTGCTCGGATATGCTCTGGTATGTCGGGTATATGCTCTATGGTAATGGTGTGGTACATGTAAAGCTCGAACAATACCTTGACTTTCTAAATAATTCACATTTCCCACTAACACTCTAAAAAGTAGCTGTAAATGTCGAGTGATGAAGTTGTCTGAACTACCTCTGTCAAGAAGTACTTAGAACGTTAATGCCATCAATAGAGCTAGTAAAACATATTATAGCAACTGCCATTGATCCTTGATAAGCATGGAATGAAAGAAGAGGAGTTGTGGAAGAATCTTCAATGGTAGAAGAAACTAGATGTTCATCATTCTTGTTTAGAGGTGAGTCCTCCCCTTCATCAGGATCAGTTGCTAATAGCATAAATTGACAATTTCGACACCTATGAGATGGCAAAAAATTTCATCACAGTTGTAACATAAGCCCTTCTCTCGCCTTATTTTCATTTCTACTAGTGAAATACGCTTAACTGGATGCAGTGGTTTTGTAGTCGGTGTAGGAAGTAAAGGAGCAACATTAGATTTCTAATTTGTAGTTACTAGTATAAGAACATGGATTAGTTGTTCTGGACATTGTCTTGGGTCTCACCAAGTAAGAAGAAATACTATTCTTCTCATCAAATAATCTAGTGAGATCCACGGCCCTTAAAAGAGTTGATGGAGAGTAAGCCACAACATCTCGTCAGATATGGGGCTTTAGTCCACTAACAAAACAGTCTAGAAAAAGCATCTTCTGTTAACCCAATAACTCGATTAGCCAAAACTATGAATTTCTAATAGTAAGAAGCAACCAACCCAATTTGAGTCAATTTAAACAACTGCACCTGCAGGTAGTCGAATTGAGAAGGCCTAAACTGGTGTTCAATTGCGTCTGTCAACATAACCCATGCAGAGAATTGCCCCAATTTCTACAGCATTTGAAACCAAGGTATTACTGAACTTTCCATATTTATTCCAGCAACAACTAAACGTTGATGATCAGGAGTATCGTAGTAAGAAAAAAACTGTTTCATACAAAAAAATCTAGCTAAGAGGATCAGTGCCATCGAACTTAGGGAAATCCAACTTCACTTGTCGCATGTGAAGTGGTTGGGAAGGCTGAGATGTAGGTGAAGCATTGGGGTCTGCATTAGTGTTAGAAGGCGGTTGTTGCAGAAATCCACACTTTGGGTCAATGAATCCATCGCTGAAAGAAAATTACAATCTATCTACACGACTCATTGAACTCTCTAATATGTCCATTCGTCCAACATTAAGATGATTCAATTGGTCCACCATATTAGTAAGACGTTTTAACTCATTTGATAAATCTTTTAGATGTGTGTTATCTGTCATGCCTTATCTCTCAATAAAAGCACCAATATGCAATGTTCAACCTGCCAAGAGAATACAGAGACTAGAAGTGGAGGAAATTCTGATATATAATTATATGAAAAGTTAAGTCTCTAATACAACACAAGGGAAAACATGTTAAGAAAAAGAATGTCACCCAATAAAGAAGAAGAAGACAAATGCAAGAGGGAAAAGAATACAGAGAGATCACTCATAACATTTTCCACACCTCTCTCTCACTTTATCTCTGATATTAATCCTTATGAACGTAATTTCCATGACAACTTCCTCCTACATTTACTCTTGCATAAGACACTTGTCTTTCTCACCATATGCCTCAGATCCTGAATATTAAAACCATCCACGTGTCCCTGTGATATAACAATACATTAAACCATAGTGTCCCTAGGAGTTGTTTCCTTTTGTCTCGACAACCATAATAACTAAGAGAGACCACCAAAACACAACCTATAAAACACAATTAGACATCCAACTCTCAAACAACAATACCAAAAACACGACCACTAGTGACTCTCCTCTACTAACAACTCAAACAACTCAAAACCAACATCACAACAAGTAACCCACATCGATGTCATACACCAAAAGATCTCTCATCTATTCTCCATCACAAGTTTAAGACGAGCATTTCAAGAGTCCTATACTTTTTTTTAATTTCTGGAAACCATAATCTGTAATTTATGAATGTCTTATATGCCTTTAGGATTCTGGAACCTTTTAATTTCAAGATTCTGGGTGTTGTAAAATAGCCATAGTAAAAATACAAAACACTTATTTGTATTTTTAGGGGGGGCTTTCTTCTTAAGTTATATGAAATATTAAGAATGGAAATTTTTATTTATGTATGATTATTATTTGATTGATTTTATAAATAATTAATTAAACTATTTTATATTATTATTAATTTTAAATAATTATGTATGATGTTTATTATAAGAATAAAATTAAAAAATTATGTTATAAAATTATTGAGATAAAATAAAATAATTATTAAATAAATTAAATAAAGCAACCAAAAAGGAATAACTTTATTTGTTATTCCTGGGAATAAAAATTCAATATAATTAAAAATTCATTCCAAATATGTCATATCTTATCCATTACTAACAACCATAGGGATGGCATTGAGTTAGGCCAAGCTCGGCCCGATCTGACCCACGGGCTAGGTGGCCCCCAACTTATGACAAAACGACGTCATTTGTTTAAATATATAAGGTTAGGTGGGGCTGACCCGACCAGCCCGTGGCCCATCAGGAAAATAACATCATTTTGTACCTTCCTGTCAGATCACCTGGACAACCCCGTCTCGTGGCTTGGTTAGGTAGAATAGGTTCGGCCCGGGGCTTGGTCAACTCAGGCCGAAGTCGGGCTGGTTAGGTCGAGTCAAGCAGGCAGGGTTAATTTTGCCATTCCTAAGCAACCGTCTTCATTCCTTTACCAAATGTACCCTAAGTTTTTCAAATTATGGGTGTTTGAAGATATTACCTCTTAATTTTTCTAATTTGGCCTTTAGGTTTCTAAAATTACAATCTTATTATAATTATTTGTTAATTTTAAATTTTTATCAAATTAAATATGATTATACGATTAAAAAGTCATTTAAGAATACGATCTAATCTAATTTTAAAATTTAGGGTTTGTAATTTCAATTCTACAATTTTAATTAATAACGATAATTTTTTTAATCTAGTTATATAATTAAACCTAGATTTGATACCACTGATGAGAAATTGGATGGAATTCATTTGATCTTTTAAAAGCTAAAATCACTTAAAATTTTATAATATATTATCACATAAAACATAAGAAATCATGAATTGTAAATCATATCTTATTGTGAAACTTGATCTTTTTCAAAATATTTTTGAAATTGGTTTATCTCAACCATCGTAAAAAAACACATGTCAGGCCTTTAATAGTATTCACAAAACATGTTGAGGGAACTTTACAACTGTTATAGAGAGTGTTAGGCAAGACATATTAGCTTATACTAGATTTTGGACCCTTTTAGTACTTTAATTGTACAATTAATTCTAATTAAATATATCATATTTAATCATAACTTTTTTCAAAAAATTTCAAGTAAGTCCAACTTGATTAAAGAACTTGTTTTCTCTTCAACACATTCTTGGTGTGTGACTCATTAAGTTTTTAAATACGTTGACAACAAATATAAATTATAACCCTAAATTATATTTAGGATTAGATAAATTAAAATATTGTCATTTCTTTTAAGTATATAATTAAATAATTCATATTTATAGATCAAGATTGACATCTAGTGATGCATCATGATTATCTAAATATTTATGAACGTTAAAGTGGTTTTTATTAACTTTTCTGTGTATGATTTTTTTGTATAATTCAATTCTTTCATCATATAATATTGCAATTAGACATAGAGTATGAAATTAATGTTGACTTCATTTGAATCCAATCATGTTAGTTCTTTATTATTAGTACCTGCTTCAATTAATGACATTTAAAAACTATTGTCAAAGTGTCTTTATACTTTGGTCAAGGATTTCCCAAATCAATAATAATCGTAAACAAAGTAACATTCTCCATAATCACTCTAGGGTGATGAGTCCTATATTGATTACTCAACTTCCTCTATATAGTTCATGTTATTTCTAGTGAGTATTGATTGAGCTACCTCTGACCATAATAAGTCATAAGTATTATCAAAACATAACAATTTCCATACGAGATACTTTAGAGATTTTAAGTCAAAAGATCACTTTTATAATGATGACAAAATAAATTTCATAAATACACAAGTAATGTTCTAAATGGATTTCTCATATGAGGTTAGTTCAATGAATTTATTCTTTAAGAAGCCCACATGTTTGTTTAGGTATCTCCATACTTTAGTCTATAAGATCGATTACTTCCTTCATAAGGAAAAATATAATGTGTATTAGTTCTTTTTACATTATATTAATGTCTAATATTAATAGAATAATAGCTAGGAATAATTTAGGGATAATACATAAATACAATCTGAATATCATAGTTATGGTTTTATTATAATTTCATTTGTAATATATATTTACCTATATATTTTATCATATACATATAAATATGTATAAGCAAATGAATGCCTTTAAAGAATTATGTTACTAAACTATGAATAATCGATTGACTATACGACATAAATTAACATAAATCACATAAACAGTTAATTTTAAAATATTCCTAGAGAAAGTTTAATGTATAAGAAATTGTATCTTCTTTCTTCAATAACTAAACACAAGCACCATTAATGACCTATAAAGATTCTCACATCCAAGTTTGAGAAGATTTTAGATTTGGTATCAACAATAATTGGCAGAGACACGAAAATTTTTTCTATTGGTATTCAACTACACCAAGGCTCCGAGTTAAGCCCTTTTCTGTTTGCAGTAGTGTTGGATGAGCTTACCAAATATATTCAAAGAGAGGTACCTTGGTTTATGCTATTTGCTGACGATATTGTCTTAGTGGAGGAGACAAGAGAGGGGGTCAATATCAAGATAGACTATTGGAGGGAAACGTTAGAATCGAAAGGTTTTTAAATGAGCAGGACTAAGACTGAGTACTTACAATGCAACTTTTTGGGATGGCAGGTGGTCCACGATGTGGTCATAATAATGGAGCTGAAGTTGTACCACAGAAATCGTGTTTTAAGTACCTCAGGTTTATCATTCAGAGTAATGGCGAGATCGATGCCGATATAGTCCATCGTATCAGATCCGGATGGTTCAAATGGCGAAACGCATCAGAGGTCTTATGTGATAAGAAGATCCCACTTAAGCTTAAAGGTAAATTTTATAGAATGACGATTCGACCAACCACTTTATATGGGGCAGAGTGTTGGGCCATCAAACGTATACATACTAGTAAGTTGTTGATAGCGGAGATGCGGATGCTCCAGTGGATGTGTGACATTACTAGAAGGGATAAGGTCTAGAATCGTATGGTGAGAGACAAGCTACAAATGGCTGGTATTAATGACAAGTTATGAGAGATAAGACTTAGATGGTTCAGACATGTGAGAAGGAGATACCCTGATGCACCGGTACGTCACTTCGAGAAAATAACCCTTAAAGACTACAAGAGGAAAAAAAGAAGGCTACACAAGAACTGGGGAGAGGTGATCAAGAAGGATATGGCAAGTGTAGCTCTTACTGAGGACTTGGCTAGTAATAGGAAACTCTGGCGTACTATGATACGGGTAAAAGATATCCTTTAAAATGAGTCGACACAGTCGTGCAAGTTTTATGAAGTTGTATAGTGTGACTTTCTTGCGTTGTATCTACCTCTTAGGAAGTCTCACCCAATTTTCTACACTGTCGCTAACTAGTTGCTAGTCGTGGACAAGCTATTCTGTCCTACGTCTTGGATTATCAGCTTTATTACCTGACTAGCAACCGGCGAAGTGGTTCGTCGCTCTGCCTTAGTGCCTCGATTAAAACCACATTGTTAATTTACAGTAGTAGACTAGCCTGTATTTATTAGGATGCAACAACTATTGGTTGTCCTTTCGGGGACATCTGATAACATTGGAATGCTACAAAGCAGATTCACATGGCTCTTGCCCAAGGATGCCAAGCACAACTCGAGACAAGGGGAGCAGAACTTGGCAGCATATCAAGTATAAGCAGACCTCAACAGCATCTCAAGTATATATGTCTTGCTATTTTCTTAAATACTTTCATCTTTTAAACTTGCCTTAGAATAATTTTTACTTTCTATTTTATTTCTTTTAAATTCTTGATGTCACATTTACATGTGGGTCTACCAGAAACAGCCACTCTACTATGTAGGAGTAAAGCTACATACTATCAAACTTCTCCAGACCCCGCATTGGTGCGATTCAACTGAGTGTGATGATGATAATGACGAATAATAGATTTTATAATTAGTATCAACAACAATCTTTCAACTGATTATTAGTTGTAAGTGTATTTAGAAATTACATACTCTCGATTTTGATCATTCAAGTGTTTAAGTGTTTTCAATGTTAGAGAATTCCACTATGATGGTAGGATGTTGCAGGATTTCTGACATAACAACATCGCTATAATAAGCAGAAGAGAGGAGCAACATGAAATCTAATGTAACATGACACACAAATAAGTTTAGTTAACATCTTCAATCTCATATTTCTATGCTTTGTCCTTTATTTATATTTTTAGTTTTTATTTTTTAAAATTTAATAAGAAAAATTATTTGTTTGAGTTTTTTTTATTTATGTTCTTCATTTTGGTTTCTTCTAGTTCTCATGATTTACGAAAACCATAAAAAATGATTTTTATTTCTGTTTAATTTTTATAATCTGATTTAATATTAAATAAATATATATTTAATATTAATTATTCTACTAGTTAAGGGTAAGATTGCATATTACTAGATTTTCTTAGACCCCTCGTCGGCAGAATTTTTACTGGGTGTTGTTGTTGTTGTTATTATTAATTTAATTTTTATAATTAATTTAAAAATAAAATAACTTTAATTTAATAATTATTAATAAATATAATTTAATATTTAAAATATATTCAAAAAATATATTTTTAAATAAAATAAGACTTAATAAATAAAAATAAAAATACTCTATAAATAAAATTATTTATTTCAATAAAATATTTAATTATTTACTCCTAAAATAATTTATCTTTAACTTTTATCAAATTTATAATTATTATCAATAATAAAATATAATTAAATTTATAATAATATTCAAATAAGTTTTTATTTTTTTACATGGAAACTAAAAGCAGAAAGTTAAAATTAAAAACTGCAATATAAAAATATTATCGAAAGCAAATGAATTATTAAAAAAAATTATTTATGTACATGCCTTTAATTACTATTGTTAAGTTAAGACTTAAGACAATTCTTCTCAAGCGGTTCAATTAACCTCTCTCAAACTTTGCAGGTTTAGTACAATAGGAGGACAGTTGGGTCATTTAGAGACACAAAAGGGCGCTTTTCGTAATTTCGGTTCTTGCGCCATTTTTTCCTATTTAGAAGCGAAAACCCTAGCCTATGTATACGTACTGCTTACAGCTGTGCAAGACCTCTCTCGCTCTCTTGCGCGCCTTGGCTTCTCTCTTTTAGCTGTTCAGATCGATCCAAGAGAGAGACAAGCTCTGTAACCATGTTGGTTTATCAAGATCTCATCAGCGGTAACTTTTCTTGCACTTTCATTGATGTTTGATTTTGTTGTTTCTAGTTTCTTTTTGACATCTTTTTTTTTATTTCTTTGGATGTTGTTTCGATCTGTTTGCTTGTCAAGTTTGACCTTTTGAGTTTTTTATTTTTTTTTTGGAAATTGGGTTTTTTTTTCCCGACATAATTCTATTTGATTTGGTTATTGAGGTGATCAATCGGTTTTCGTAGAAAAAGAGTTATGGGCCATGTGTAGTAACTTGTTTATAGTGGCTCTGTCTTGGAACTTCTTGTATAATGTGTGTCATGGGCTGTATTAGTGTGGTCACTCTCGTGTATTGTTCAGCTTAATGGTTTTGCTTGCTAGTGTTATGTGATTCTTGATATAGCAGACGTTTTGTTTTGTTACTGCTTGTTAATTAATATTTCAATACTTATACTAGTTAAAGGATTTATCCTGGCGCTCAATAAATGCTCCTGACCTTAATTGGTGCTGCTGGATTTGATGGTTCTTGTTTTTGTAATCCTCATACTTAATATGTGTCATCATGTTTATTGCTTCGAGGATTTTTGAATTGTTGATGCAGAATTATCAGCTTTTGTTTTTTTGAGTAAACCCCCAATTCATTTGCCTTTATTTAATGAACCATGACAGAGAAAGAAAGGGTTGAGGCGGGTGGTAAAATTTACTCCTACTTAATTTTTATAGAGAAGGTCCTCCAAAGGCATAAAAGCAATAGCTTATTTAGAAGCGGTTGTGAATTTGGACTGTATTGCTGTAGTCAACTGATTGCAAATGGTTATTGAGAAGCAGTCACGGCTGTATAGCTGTTAATTATTGTTGATGAATTTCAGGAGATGAGCTTCTCTCGGATTCATTCCCATACAAGGAAATTGAAAATGCAATGCTTTGGGAAGTTGAGGGAAAGGTATTGCTAATCTGTGTTTGGTGATGCAAATTGTTCCAAAATAAAATTTAACCGTTACTAATGCAAAAAATGCCCCTGGTTTGTTGGTCTGTAGTGGGTTGTTCAAGGAGCCGTCGATGTTAACATTGGTGCAAATCCATCTGCTGAAGGCGGTGAGGAAGATGAGGGTGTCGATGACCAAGCTGTAAAGGTGGTTGATATTGTGGACACATTTAGGCTCCAGGTAAATTGTAATATTTGAAGGATGTTGAGCGCAATTGTTAA
This sequence comes from Erythroxylum acuminatum, assembly GCA_026284645.1. Taxonomy (NCBI): domain Eukaryota; kingdom Viridiplantae; phylum Streptophyta; class Magnoliopsida; order Malpighiales; family Erythroxylaceae; genus Erythroxylum; species Erythroxylum acuminatum. The sequence goes on from JANKOD010000192.1 coordinate 16,207,587, forward strand.
CTCTATCTCAAGGAATATGCTATTGATTATGATGCTTTCAGGAGCAACCTTCTTTCGATAAGAAGCAATTTGTGACGTATATGAAGAGATTCATCAAGTTGTTGCAACCGAAGCTTGACGGGGAGAAGCAAGAGTTATTTAAGAAGCATATTGAGGGAGCAACAAAATATCTGCTTTCAAAGCTGAGTGATCTCCAATTGTAAGTAATCATTGTCCCTGTTGTAGAGCTGTGGTTGCTGTTTTGGTGGTAATTACTTTTTGAGTTTTACTTAGACGGGTGCCAACTTGATCTCTAAATGCAGCTTTGTGGGGGAGAGCATGAAGGATGATAGCACTTTGGTGTTTGCTTACTACAAGGAAGGTGCTGCTGACCCAACATTTTTGTACTTCGCTTATGCTTTGAAGGAGGTCAAGTGTTAAGTAATGAGGATTACTGGCCGGCGGTAGCTCTAGCTTTAAGTTGCATCTTTGCTTATCTTTGGTACTGAGGCCCATATCCCTTATTTTTGTTACCATTTAAAGGGTTATCAATGTGTTGTTTGACAAATAATATAAAATTTGTTGGAATGTATTTTATAACTTAAATGGTGGTTTTATACGTGATTTGAGGGTGTTTATCTTCATGGTTTATCAGCAGAAATTTGTCTGAAGTTAATTCATTTACCTGCGAGAATAATAATATCCTTGTCAACAATTACCATCGTTATAAAATTATTGTTGTTGTTTTATCGTCAATAGTAGCCCTCTTGCATCTTAAATAGGGAGAGGCAGCAGGAGCGATGGTTCACTACCGAATCATCTTATGTAAGTAACTGTATACAGCTAAATCATGTTATAACCCATACTTGTGGGTGATATAATTTAACTGAGAGAAGTAGCCTCTTCCGCTATAAAAAGTTTTAATTTATTTTAAATGCAATTCGGAAATCTATGTTGTTTGTTCCTACTTCCTACTCAATTTAAATTAGTGGGCTCATTTACGACACTTTAAACAACTCAGATTATTGATACGACCTCCTTGCAGTCCTCGAAAGGGATTGTTGCTGGCGATGGTTAGGGAAGCTGAGAAGACTAGAGAGTCGCTAAGCATAAGTGCCTTTATTGACGAGAATAAACCCATTGCGGGCTGGATCTGAAAAGAGAAAAAGAAAGCTCCAGTACTTCGAGAAAGGAAAGTAGCGTGATTTCAAAGTTTCCGGAATCGAGGAAAAATAACAATTTGATTCCACCTCAATGCCAAACCTTGACGAAAACGTTGAAAAAATAACCAAAAGTACCCAAAAAAAAAAAAGAGAAGGAATATGAAAATTATGTGGAGGTATCCGAATGAAGACGAGACTGAGCGTCTGGACGAAAAGTAGTATGAGTGTGTGTGGTGTGTAAATAATGCAGGTACTTTTAAACTTAATTTTAAAATTTTAGGGTCAGTTGATACTACTACTTTTTTTTAATTTTCAGTTTTTTATTTTTTCTTTAAATAAAAATAAAATTTTATTTGGTTGTTAATGTTAATGTAGTTATATTTTATCACTAATAATAATTACATATTAGTTAAAACTTAAAGATAAATTATTTTTAATTAAATAAATTTATTTAATCTCTTATATAATATTTATTAACAAATTATTA
>JANKOD010000192.1:16263954-16285445 GCA_026284645.1 Erythroxylum acuminatum
GTACAGAGCGAAGAGATTAAGAACTGGGACAAGTCAACCGCAGTGGCCAAAGGAGTCAGAGTTTTTGTGTCACTCGAATATGTATTTTGTTTAGTTTATTTGGGCCTGTACATATTCTTTGGATTTGTTTCTGGAAAGTCTGAGATGTATTATATGTGTGTTAAACTTAGATTTTAAAACAATGCATATGTGTAATGTTTGATTTTGTTTGTTCTGTCTTGGGTGGCATCCATGTATCCTCCCAGGGGGTATTTGGGTGTTACATCATAAACTTGGGTGTATCCTTTTAACAACAAGATGAGCCTTGAGTCGTTCGATAGATCCATCAACAAGTGTCTTAATAGTATATATCCATCAACAACCAACAATTGAGGCATCAAGAGGAGTAACAAGCTTCCAGGAGTCATTTGACCATAAAGCTTCTATTTACCTAGGGTTTTGTATAGCCTCTATTTATACTCTTTAAGTATAGACACAGAATCTAGATTTGATTGGAAAGAACAAAAAGGGCAGGGCACATGGTTATAAGAAACAAAATTAGAAATCAAATGATGGGCACAAGATTGTTTACCTTTCTTTAAAGCAATAGGTCAGTCTAGGTCATTGTTTTCCAGTTCTGGAGACAAATTAGATGGTTGGAGGAGAGGCCTTGTTCGGATGACCATCTACCATTTGACGAGATCGTTGGGAATAAACCTGCAAATCTGCTCAAAACAATTGATGAAGATAAGAAGGACTGGAAATTGTAGGTGAATTGTCTGAACTTTTAGGTGAATTATCCATGGAGTTGTCAAAAAGTAGGGGTAAACAACGATGGAAGCTTTTGGCATCTTAACTCTCAGAAAAGTTTGCAATGTTCTTAAAGAATGTCATATATGCCCACACAAAGAATCTTTTAAGTGAGGGATTGTAACAACGATAACCTTTTTATGACCTCGAGTGATCGAGGAAGATACATTTGATGGCTGGTGGACATAATTTGTCAACTCCTACCTAGAGTTGGTGGACAAAACAGACACATCCAAAGATACGAGTCTGAAGAGGAAACAAAGGGGTATTAGGAAACATAAGAATAAGAGGGATCTAATCTTTGAGAGTAGTGGATGGCATTTTGTAAAAAAGATAGCAAGTTGTGAGGACAGCATCACTCCAAAACTCCTTGGGAACCTTCATCTCAATTAGTAAGGTTCCAGCAACTTTTATAACATGCCCGATTTTTCTTTCAACAACACCATTTTGTTGTGGTGTGTGAGAACAAGAAGATTGGTGAATCATACCACAACTTTTTATGTAAGACAATGGATTTAGAAAAATACTCTTTGACATTATCACTTCTGAGGATACGAACATGACAATCAAATTGAGTTTTGAGGTCAGAGCAAAAGGATTGAAAAATATAAAACAATTTAGAGCGTTCTTTCATTAGATATAACCAAGTCATTCTAGATCAATCATCAACAAAAACAACAAACTAATGAAAACCAAGTTTCGAGGTCACACAAGATTAAGGATGGCATTTTTTTGGCCCATGGGCAAGGCCTAGGCCCAAGCCTAAATTGACTCAAAACTTAATTATTCTAAGCAAAACATCGTTTTACTTAAAAGAGTTGGGCCTCGGGTCAGCTTGAGCCTAGGTAGTTCAGACCCATATTCAATTAAAAAAATATAAGTTGTTCTATATTTTTAATTTAAAAAAAAATATTTTAAAAAAATTGGTGAGGGCTAGCCTTCCCTCCACGTGATGGACCCCAAACATCAAAATAAACTAACACAAAAAGAGCTTTTGGCTCTATTATTATCTCTGGATGGAAAAGCAACACGAAAATGTGTCCTAAGTTGACAAGACTTACAATCTAGATGAAGATTTGAATTCACATTAGGAATCAATTCTTTTAATTTTTGGATAGATGGATGACCAAGGCAACTATGGATTTGGAGAGGTGAAGCAACAACTGAGCAGGTGGTGGAACAATTGTCAAAATAGTAGAGACCTCCAGATTCACGTCCTCCTCTAATCTTCTTCTTTGTCTTCAAATCCTGAATAACATCAGAATGAAGGGAAAAGGAGACAAAATAATTTAATGATTTGGTTAGCTTACTAACAAACATTAAGTTGAACGGAAATTTTGGAACATATAGTATTGCTGGTAAAATTATTGAAGGAGAGGGAAATGCAGTGCCAACCCCACTTATACTAGTATTGAAATCATTAGCAACAATAAGTTGGTAAGACTTTGGTACAAGGGTAATTTGAACAAAATATTTGGGTTACTCAGTGGCTCCTGAATCTACAACCCAAGGTTTAACAGAAGACGACATACAAGCTATGTGATTACCTACGTGAGCAAATGATGCAATTGGCATGATTGCTTTCTTGGCCGCTTGATACTGAAGAAACACTACATATTCTTCTTCAAACACCAACTTGTTTCCACTTATTGAGGCAGAACCACTAGAAGCCCCAACAATATTAGCAGATTGAGAGAGCTTTGAAAACTCTAGGTATAAGTCCTAGCAATAGTCCTGAACATGCCCATCCTTGCCACAATGATCACATTTCCTTTGTCCTCCTCTGCCCCTTCCTCCACGACCACCTTGTTTACTTCAACCTCCATTACCTCTTCCACTATTGTGAACAGTGAGAGCAAACTTGTCACCACTTTCTTGTGTTGGCACCTTCAAGGATCGAGATATGCGTGAATATATCTCAACAAGTGATGGAAGTCCAGTCCCACTGAGTATCTGGGCCTAAATTGGTTCATATTTTGGTCCTAAGCCAGCCAAGTATCCCAGCACAAATAACTCTTCTCTTTCCTTCAAAACTTTATCCTTATTTGTTGTTATCGACTGGGCTAGTAAATATTCTACAAGTAGGTTTTTTATTTCTGAAAAATACTATGTGTTATTTTTCTCTCCTTGGTCACACTTGAACAATTCCACAAATAAATCATATATACAAGATCATATATACAAGTAATATTACTAGAAAAAAGTCTCACATACTCCCATAACTCCTTTGGTGAGTTTACATATTAACACATGTCAGCAATATTTGGCTCCATGGCATTCCAAATGTTTGTCATTATTTGATTGTCATGTTGTCCCCACTTCTTATACTCCGGTGACTTAATATCAAGAGCTGGATTCATGAGATGCTTATACCTACTTAGGCCCTTGAGATATAAAATCTCCCAAGCAACATAATTTGTTCCATTTAATTTTCGATTTGTGATTTGTTCAACCATAACAGGTGGTTGTCTGTCAGTACAATCAATTTTGAAGTCACTCATGATATAACCGATACAAAAGGACATTAACGAGAAGACAAACTTCAAATATCAACAACAAAAAAGGTACTACGATTACGACAGAATCAGCGACGATGGTTAAACATACAAACCCAATTTCCAACGATTAAAGACAGAAAAGCACATCACCGATTATGGCTAAACTCACAAACCCAATTTCCAGGAATTAAAAGCAGAACAATACATCACTAACAGGTTTTTGGAATTGGTGCGACTTAGTCCATGGCAGCATGGTCAACGAAGCGTCACGGGAAGGTGGCGCATGGGCTACACGCAGGCGACAGGTTGGGACACGTGGGACACTCTTCGGCATTGTCTCTTCCTTTGTCTTGGTCGCCAGTGACTACTTAAGGTGTTTCTCGAGTTAGATTATTAAGGTTAGTTTTATTTTTATGAGAAAGGTTTGGCTATGAGTTTTTGGTTGTGAGAAAAAAGGGAATTAGAGGCAACATTAGAAAACCTTCTCTAATACCAGGCTGTGAATTGAAAAAGGGATGGGAAAAGCTTGCTGAAATTAGCAACTCTCGATCTCGCTATATAATAAAGGGTCTTATCTATAAGGTAAGTTACAATTATAATCGTAATCAAATCAAATCATAATCATAATCTTAATCCCTAAAGATATATTTCGTAATCCCTAAAGATACTGAATCAGATCATAATTAGATCTTAATCTCTAACAACACCCAATATTTCATGCCTTTAATAAAAAAAATTTATGGTCCCACCACCAGTACACCTCAGTTGTCTACTGTTTACCAAGGTGAAATACAAGTCATCTTAGACTCACCCACAGTTGCAGGAACTTCATAAGTACTAATACATTGGGAAGGCCTTTCTCCATCTTATGCATTATGGAAGCCATTTTCTACTATTCTAAGTCATTATCCATCTTTTGCACTCGAGGTCAAGCAGATTCTTGATGAGGGGAGCAATGTTAAGATCCAACAGTAGGTCCAAGAATTAAATAAGCCTAAGTCAGTCAAAGTAGTTCCCTTTGACCAAGTCTATAAACATTTTATACATGAGAAAAAGAAGAAATAAGATTAGCTATCAATTCACTAGCTATCATTTATAATTATCATATTAGTGTGGTTTTCATTTAGATAATTGTGATCAAATTAGATAGAGTAGTCTAAAATTATCTGATCAAGTTAGTTTAGAATTATTTGAATGTTTCCAAAATAGTAAGAGTTTGTTGTGTTTGTAATTTAGTATAAAAAGCTAGTTATGGTAGGGAATAAGAAAGCATTTTTCTCCTATCAAATTCCCACTTTTGAGATCGAAGAGTTATCTCTAATGAGCTCTTATTTTCTAGATTTTCCAAAATAGGTCAAAAGGGTAGAAAAACTAACAAACACCCTGAGTTACTCTCTGATTTTAGGTTGCAAGGTACCATAACTAGATCACAGTCAAAGGCTTATAACAAACAAGCTTAATGATGTTAACGAAACAACTAGAATTTCTTACTGTCACTGAAAGTGGAACAATGTCAGCATTGAAGTCATCCAGCTCGTGAAAGAATGCATCTAGTAAATAGCAAAAGTTGTTTGCATCAACTCGATCCTCAAAAGCAAGAGTATAAGCAGAGTCCTCTCCATCTAGCAACGAAGGCATCTTTAGAGCAAAAAGTCCTTGTGCTTCATGAATAGGACCTCTTCGCATAAGGACACCCTGAGTGGATCACATCCAGATACTGATTAGAATTTAGAAAGACAAACAATAACTTTTGAGTTAAGAATGTAAACAAAGGTATTGTACACTTGGAACAATCAAGTTAACTTGAAACATAGTCGAAAAAGGAAGATTTATTGTGCAAGAATTTCAATGAAAGCCTTTTAATAACACTACAAGTTTAGAGGGTATAGCAATTACAATAGAACAGCTATTAAGACAAAAAAATAGATCAACTATGCTGATTAAAAATCAATTAACAGAAAAAGATGAGGTATCATATATTAAACTGCATATTTGCATACAAGTATAACCCGCAAAACCATTTCACTAGGAAAAGATTAAACAGTAAAGAATCACTAGCTTCTGATACATACTAGAACATATGGAAGATTTGACCACCACAAATCTGTCTTTTCATCTGAATGTTTCTTGGCCACTGTTCTCTTTCTAGTTTCTCTGCTTCTATTTCTACTGAATGAAACAGGCTTTTTGTCTAAGGGGGCACTTCCTTGACTTTTTTGGGTCACATGTTGCAAATATTGTTTATTGAAATCTTGAGGTTTCCAGCCCTTCACATCTTCTTCTGAAGACCTTTCTTGACTGGTCTCCTGGACATCACCTATAAATTTCTGTTAACATCCCAGAAGTGAAGGAGGCTCTCAAAGCAAACCAGAACATAATTAAACTAAAGAAAGCGTTCAGCATTAGACTTTTACATGCATGAACGACAGATTTAAGAAACCAAGGAAACAAACTGGAAAAAAAAAACAAAAAATAGCCAAATTCATGGAATTGACATTTGAAGAAAAACAACAGTTAAATAATGAATCCATAAAAATTACCAGGTCCCATTCCCCTAGCCCAGTTACTCCTTTCCTTTTCCAACTTTCTCACCTCATTCTGGCTGGCAGTAGCTTGCATTCCAACATCAGCTCCCTTAGAATGATTATCACTTTGTTCTGAGTCATCACTGAGATATCTCCTAATCAAACCTGAAAACCCCTCGGGACTGCTACTCATGTTCTTTGGAGGGCTTCTAAACTTAAGCTTCTTTTTGAACATCAACATCTCCTTTTCATCTTTCAAATCCACACCATCCTCTCCAATTCGATCCCCTTCATCCCCAAACAAACCCAAATAGTCCATAAAGGACACGGGTAACTTCTCTCTCTTGGAATTCAATTTCTTCTCCAACTTAGCCAATCTAGCATCAATCTCCTTCTCAATTTCACTATCTTCATCACCCATCATCCTCTCACTACTTTCTCTCTCCCTAGCCTCCCTAGCCATTGCCCTTATCTCACGTATTCTCTCTTCCACGTCACTCTCGCTAAAATCACTCACATTACTCAAATTAGAAACCAATCTTCCATTGCCATTAAGCAATGCGCTATCTTCCTCACCCAAGTCCACCAAGTTCCCGTTTTTGTCGCGAGAATTGGTACTGCCCAGTACCCAGACAGTACATATCGCCTGAAACACAAAAAGACCGACCAAATAACTACCATATTTCAAGACACAGCGTGCAGACAATCTACCAACAAGCCCCTTATACGCTTCACTATTATTCACAGTCTCCGTACCGACAAAGTCATCAACTTTATTATTTTTCTCGACTGGAAAGATCTCGCCAGCGCCAAAACCAGCGATTTCCTCGTCTCCGTTAAGAGGTGAGTGGGCCACTACCGGCTCGGGAGCTTCTATGTAGGGAACAGGAGTGGTGGGGGAGGTTTTGGTGATGATTTTGGGACGCAAATGGTTTGTTCTCTTGATGGGTCTTCGTGGGCGCCCACTCGAAATAGAATATACAATGAATGGACTCAGTCGACGCCGGTGATTGGTAGTGCTGCCGGTTAAAAGAGAAGGTACGATGAATGGAGGTCTGAGAAAACAGAAGGTGGCGCTTCCCAGAGCCCCAGCCATGGCTAGCCGGAGAGGACGGTGAGGTTTGACAGCGGTTTAGCTTTCACTCTTTTAGCTTCGACTGGTTGACGCCATGATTGCTGAACCAAGGGCCGAGCGAGAGATTGTTGTAAGGTACAAGCTTTGTTGTTGAGTAGGCAAGTAGCATAAGCAAATTGAGGTTTATAGAATAAGCAAATCACTTTTTATAGTTTTTATAATTTTTGAAAATTAGGAAAACTAAAAACTCAAATAAATATTCTTTTACTGAATTTAAAATTAAGAATAAAAAATCAAAATTTAAAATTTAAAATAGAAATAAATAGGAACTTATCTTTTTGGAAACTACCATTACAACGGTTGTCAATTGATGAGTCTTTACTCGTGAAAATTACTTATAAATTTTTATTTAAAATAAAAGTTTAATTATTAAAATTTTATTAAATTTTGGAATTATATTTTAAAGTTTTAAAAATAGCAATAAATACTTAACCAACTGATAGACCTTTTATTAACAATGCTAACATATTTAATATATTTTTCACACGTGAAATATAAATTCTATGTGAGAATTATTAATTAAAAATCAAAGATCAAAAGGTAACCTAAACTCTTCACATTGTCTTTACACTTCTCAACACTCTTTTTTTCTTGAAAAATTAAAATGGATTAAAAAGAATAAGAGTTTAGTACAACTATTATCTTACTAAAAGGATATCAAAAACACACATCAAACGACATCTTAGACAAAAGAAACGTCACCGTGTATTAACCACCTTCTAATGTATTCTTGGAGCTTCCAAAACGAGATAAGAAAAAAAAACCCCTTTTCAAATTATCACCAGAACCTTCCTAATTAGGGCTCCAATTTCTCCGTTGTCAGCGTCTTCAGATGGTTGTGGAGGTAAGATCTTTCTGGTTTGATCCTCGTAACTTCTTCTTCTCTTTCCATCTTCACTTACTTTCCCTTCTTAGGAAACACAAAGGGTCTTCCTGTGTGTTTGCACTCCAACTACTATCTCTCTTCTCTTGACTATAAGTCTTTAGCACCCGCAAAGGATTTGACGTAACCATCTCATGGAGGAGGGCTTTGTAAGGGAAGAACTCAACTTTAGACTCCTTCAGAATTGTTGTGCGTGTTATAACTGGCTAAATTAGGTTGTGGAAATACTGCTCTATGTACTAGGTATTCTCGGATTCTCGTTAGAGTCTCCAAGAAATAGCTAGTCTCTCATTGCATTTCTTCTCCAACTAGTTTATAACCAATTATTCTCTAATATTATTAGAGATGATTTATGTTAGGGCAAGTATGTCTCTTTCCCTTTCCACAAATCTTCTGTTATTCCTCTTCTGCGGATCTCCTAAATACATATTGTAAAGGCTATCATGTAAACATCCTTGTCGTGTTTAGGTGCATGGTTCCGTAGTATCTCTTGGATAATGTCATTCAGATTGTTGTGATGGCTATTGAGTGCACATAGAGATGCAACTTGCCTCCATACTCTCAACACTCTTTATTGCTATTACTTCCATAAAAGTTGTAAGGCTATATTTGGTTGAGTAATTATTAACGGAATGAAATGGAATGTAATATTATTCCATCGTTTGAGAGGAGAGTTTATAATAGTATGGAATGAAAATAGGATGGAAAGGGAAGGTTTCACATTACATTCCATCCCATCATAATCAGTAAAAAAGTTACCTCCGATTTGGGAGGTTTAGGATGGAATATAAAATGATAAACAACATTTTACTATATTACATTATGGACCCTTCTTCCAAACAACATTTCACTATATTATGGACCCTTCTTCCAAACAACATTTCACTATATTACATTATAAACCCTTCTATCCCTTCCAAAAATTAATTTTCTAATATTACATCCATTTATATTCTATTCCATTATAAACCATTTCATTCCAGCCAATTCCATTAAAAACCTTACGCTCAACTAAACATAGCCTAAAGAAATCCAAACTTGTCAGATTGTCAAGAGAACTCCTGTATCAAAAAAATCAGAGTGGAGTTTAACTCACCAATTCATCAGAGATAAGGGTCTTTTTTAACCTAATACTAATATAGACACCTTTTTTCACTTGGTTAATCATAGTCTTTAGCTTTGGTTCTTAGATCACAAGTGCTTCCACTCTCACCTAAAATATTTCATTACATTTCTTAAAAAAGTCAAGAGAACTAAGGAATATATGAAGCATAGGGAGAAGATAAATTTTCTTTGTCTAATAAGGGAACCATTACACAAGGAAAATATAAAAGAAAACAATAACATGGTTAGTGTAGAAAGGACTCTAAAACTCATCTTGGACTTGCTTTCTTAGTCCACAAATCTTACAACCTAAAAGCTAAAAGATTTTTAAAATAAACTTCAATTAAGTATGAACAATTATATCTCAAGTTTTGACGCCTTGTAAAGTGAACTAAGAGTCTTGACAAGATAAGGAGAATAAGAATTAGGACCAAAAAGCCCTTCACTGTCGTTAGAACAATAAGGGATGATGTGAACGAAGCACAATAAGCAAGTCACCTTTGATGGTCACTACCCTTATTTCATTTTCTCTCACTCAGTGTGTATTTATAGACATAAAACAAAAACTAGCATAGCAACATTTTGAAATGAACAATTATAGCAAGCTATAGCTTTAGAGAGATAGAGACAAGGGATAAAGAGGGATAGGCAGCAAGAAAGGGACAGGAACTATAGAGGTGCCCTCTCTTTACCCTCTCATAAATAGGTAAAGTAGCATTTTTTTATTTTTAATTAACAACTTTCTTACTTGGAATTTATATTCCACTATTTATTCATGTGAAAAATGTATCAGTTGATGTGGCTTGCTATATTAGCATAATTAAAAGAGGATTTAACGACAAATTAATTTTTTTTAAATAAATGCTTTATCATTTTATTGTCATTTTTTAACGTTTGGGATATATTGCAAAATTTAATAAAATTGGAGATGTTTCAGTAATTAACAGTAAAATAAATAAATATGTATTTATTAAGAGAGTATCATTGATGAAAAAAACATTACATTAAAGATAATAAAGTGAATAAATCCTCTAGTCTTGAATGTTTAACAACTTGAGAAACAATATAAATTGACATCTTTAGCTAAAGAAACAAAGTTATATCTTATTATACTTTATACAGGATATCATTTTATCCCTTTATCACTCTTCAACAAAAAAAAAAAGAACAATCATAATTATTCGATAGTATCATAATAGGTGCAATAAGCATCAAAATTTTGTGGTCGGGTCGGCTGGACCGGCCTTAACATGCCCAGCTCCAGATCAGGATATCGACGGCCCAACGACCACGGCCCGTTCGGCCCATCGGGTGTTAGACTCCCATGCAAACACTACGACTCACGTAAAGACCTAAACCTAACGGCAATCCCAGGTATATAAGGTATCATTCTACCGTAATTCAGGTATGACAATACAACCCTATTTTTCTCTGTTTACAGCAGCCGAAAACTTACACCTAAATACTAACTTGAGCGTCGGAGGGGCCTCCCGGGAAACAATTCCCGGCCTGCCATTATCTATTTTGCAGGTATCTCACAGCCGGAATCGTATAGACCATGGACCAAAACAACGATGTTCAACCTCAGCGGAATTCGGCTGAACCAGTATTGATAAGACAAAAAGTTTTAAGTCTCTTATAATAATTTTTCGTTTTCTTTAAAGAATTTTTGTAGTATTTATTATTAATTTAAACTCTTATTAAGGTTAGACATTACTAATATGTAAATACTTGTTTATACGTAACTCTAGCAACTTTTGAATTTTTGAATGCAATTTTACAATATTTCTCTCTATTGTAAGTTTACATTTTCATATTTATCAAATTCTAAAGGAATAGTTGAGTGCTAGCCTCGTCAAAGATTATTATAAACATTTGTTAACAGGTTGACATAAGTTTTTAATCTAAACTTAGGGACTGGTGAGGACATTTATATGTCTCAACTTAACTATAACTTACCCGAATTTGATAAAGAAATCATTTACACTAGCTATGCTTATTACTATGTATTGATTTAAGGTATCTAAAGACAAATATTGGTAGTATGACATTTCTACAATAAGAGCATTATAAGGATTCCAATCAGGGTCAATTATGTTTAAACTATCTAAACCTTGAGCAACGTACTGCTTATCTTATTGAGTAGTATTGAATTTATTCTAGTTTCGGGTACTTAATGTTTTAAAAATTGTAGAGAGGATCTTGGAGGAATCTATATCATGTTATTCTAATAGTGTGCATATGAATCACTTAATTTTAAATAACAAGACCAACTACATATAAAGTCATATATTATGAGTGTATAAAAGTATTAAATCTAGAAACATCGTTAACTCAAAGAAACATACTAATGTGTAACAGTATTATTGGAACAAAGTTTACAAGTATAACCTATATAAACCATTTCAATAAGAGCAAGTCCTTTAACCTTGAACATTTTAACAACTTAGGAAACAATAAATCTTAGATATAGGAAAGTGGTATCTTTAACTAAAGAAAAAAGGAATTTTTTTTCAAGTTTTTATATGTTACCACCTCATCCCTCTATTACTTTGTGATAGGAAGAATAAACATGATTATTCAAGATAATATCAAAATTAGTGTAATAAATATCAAGATTTAAACATTAGTAAAGTTGAAAGCTTTAAGTCTTTAATAGTAGTTTTCATAGTTAGATTAAAAGGTATGTTCTAGAAAGAAAAGCTCTAGCTTCTCTCAAGAAATCTTATAGTTCCATGGGATGATCCTTTTGCTTATGACAATCCTCCCTACCTTCCTCATTGCCTCTACCTCCTTTGCTTCCTTACTTCTTTAATCCTTTACCACTTCCCTTTTTCCTCTTTCTTTCATCCTTTTTTATTTCCATTTTCTCCTCCCCCTTCTCTAGTTACTTTGTTTTGGAAGTCTTTAGCATGCAATGGTCGTCATATCATTATGCTTTTCATGCCATTGGTTATTATATTTCTAGAACTAACTTCTAAATTTCCTTAGCAGGTGGAACTTTTTTTCCTCTTTAAGCTATTGCCATTGCTACTCTAGACTTAGGATAATCCAACCTTCTTCAATTTCCTTCTTTACCCTCATCTGTTCTAATTCCTCCAGATAAGTCTAAAAGGCTCCCTCCTTTTTTATCCATTTCATCCCCAGCTCTAGGCCCTTCCTCTTGTAAACTTTGGATACCTAAACTAAAGTTAAATTAAAAGTGTACGTGTTTCAGGAGAACCTATTGATTCTCTATTGCAATATTTCCTCCAACCATAAAAGAGGGTTCCTTCTTTGTCTCTTCCTCCTTAAACCTCTTAAAAGAGGGTGCATCATCATGGTCTGCTATAATGGTTGGCTTTTTCCTAGGAAAGTGATATGTGTTTAATTGTTGATATTTTTAATCATTTGCACTTAGCAATTATTGACACAAAAATGCTTAAGATACTCACTTTAATTCATATTTGATTTTAGGTACAATTTGGGAGCAAATAAATTAAAGTGAGTCAAAAGTATCTCATTTGGGTCATTTACTGAATATTTATTTTGCTTATCTTTATTGAAGAAGAAGAAAATTAAAAGACACGACATGAAGAAAAGAGCATGAAGGAGTAAGGTTTTAAAGAAGAGACATTTAAATTATCAAATGAAATGAGCATGTAAAATAGAAAAAGAAGGAGGTCACGCTATAACACAAGGGGATGCAAGCAGCGTCGTTTTGAAGAGAAGGTGCAGCCAATAGAGAAGAGACACGTTAGCAATAGCATCGGACAGCAAAATAATTTAAAGGGGATTAAAGTGGAAGCACGCAATCGAGGACAGCTGGCTGGAAGTTTGCTACAAGGACAAAATCAATTGGCTAGGGGAATTTAAATTGTGAGTTGCGTTGATTAATCAGAGGAAGACATGCGGCAATGAAGAGCAGCAATTAAAGCAGCAGGAGGGTTTTTAGAGGGGCAATTAAAAATTGTCCCATGGAGGACACGCGTGGAATCTAGGCAATAAAATAGGCAGTGGCAAATTAGTGGATGAATGAGAGACACGGAACAAACATAAAAGAAGACACGTATGAAATGAGCAAATGAAATCAAGACAGCTGGTGAGAGGGTTTCAGATGAGTGATGTTTTAATTGTCTGGGGAGGTGAACGACTAGGCAGGAGCGCTAGTTGAAAGACAGCGCCGGCAGAGAGAAATAAATTATAAAAAAAAAAACTAGAGAGGGCTAGCTGGAGGCGCAAATATCACGTAGAGAGGGGCGCAACGCTAGAGACGAAAATAAAAGCTTGAGGAATAAATCAAGTGGAGAGCAGCTGAGAAGAGAGGGACAGTAGGCGGCGTCAAGCAGAACGAGACGCAGGCGTGAGGAGCCGGATGCTGTAGGAGCTGATGGCTGCGGCTTGACTGGTTGGCTGGGTTGTTGGAGAGGAGCAGCAAGCTGGCGTGAGGCTGGCAATTTAAGTGGAGCAAATAAGAAGCAGCGAGAAGCAACGCCCAAAGGGATTTTAAAGAAGTTGCATTGCAATCTTATTCGTCCAATCATGAACAGTACAAGCTATAGGAACGAGGATAAAGACAGAAACTAATTAACAAGCTACGCTACAGTCATGAGAGAGTTGTAACTTCCCACACCAAGGGCAAAATCAAAGGGTTTTTGGTTAGAGACATTTGATGGAGCTAAAGCAATTTATCGAGAAAGACCCATGATGAGCTGAACGTCCCGACGCCGGTTCGGAGGTAAAATCGACGCCGACGACCCGGGTTAAGTATTTTAATTATTTTGTTGTTCTTTCTCTCATTTAGAATTGATTGTGTTATCCTATTTTAGTTAATTAGGTTTTTGTATGGATAATCGGATTTTCGTTATTATTCGGTTATTTGTGTATGAACCTGTTAGGTATTTTTAATTGATGATTTTAATGCGTTCATTGAATCGTTATTTTTGAACCCATTGCTAGAATTTCGATATAATCCGTAATTGTTATATTAGAATTCATGCGTAGCGACTAATGATTCATAATCATTAGGGATAACACAACCTAGGTTAAATGACGCATCATATGTAGTTGTTGCCTTGATTAATCGGTTTTCCTAATTCGTAATGCTTCCACCTAATTAAATCTAGAGATCGTATCCTAGGTTGTTCGGTGGTTAGGTTTAATCAACGATCGTATCTTGATTAAACAAAACCTAAGGGAAAACTCGGGTTAATTATTAACTCACGATTAATAATTTCTAGGAGAGGTTAAAGAACAACAAATTAATAAAATTTACTTGTTGATCCTTGATCGCAAAGAACAACTTCTGCGTAATAAGATCATTCATGTGGTTAAGGTACCGTGGAGGAATCACGCAGTAAAGGAAGTTACATGGGAGCTTGAGCAACATATATATACATTATATCCCTACCTATTTTAAACATGTATGCTTAGTCAAATTTTAAGGACGAAATTTGTATATGGAGAGGTGATTGTAAAACCCTAAACCTTCCCTTTCTTTGCAATACATTTTTATTTCTATGAATAGTTTTTTCAGATGGATAATGAATATGAGTAAATAGTGATTTTTGGGGGACCTAACCTCAAAATATTGAAAAATATTTGAAATAAGTATTAGAGTTTAATGATACTAAGACGAATTAAAAATAAGTTCGATTGGATGGATTTCGAGAGTTCCGAAAGTATAGGACTAAAATGTCCTTTTTGGAATAATGAGTATTGATGATTTTAAACCAATTCGAAATTTTTTAAAGCTTCCAATCAATAAGCATTAAGTATTTGATGGTCAATTTGATGATAAAACGGTTATGGAATATTTTCAAAACTTAATTTGGTAAGTTGGTGAATTAAATTCATTAAAGGGCAATTTGGTCTTTTTACATGGTGTTAGTGGATTAATGAGTCATTAGAGATGGCCAATGAGGAGATGACATGTGTACATTAATGGGGAGTATAAAAAGCAAGAAATAAAACAAAGTTGCTTCATTTGGAGAGAGCATCGTTAGAGACCAAAAAAAAGAGAAAAATAAAGAAGCAAAGCCGGGTTCGGCCAAGAAGAGAGGGGAAAAAAGAATATTTCATTTTTTATGGATTGGATCATGATTTGAAGAAATCTTGATCAAGCCTAAGTATTCATCAAATACCCAAAAGATAGGAAAAAAAGTGGTAACTTTTCCTAGCTTAAATTTCTATTGTTTATGGGTTTTTGAGTGGGATGGATGTGTTTAAGATCGATGGTGATTTTTGACTTGCCATGGAGTAGATAATAAGCTTAGAAGCATTTAAGGGTTGAAATCAAGAAAGTAAATCAGGAAACCAAGATAGGAAGAATTGGCCATGGCTAGGTCTTTTTAGTGTGATTTGATCCAAAAAATACTATTTTGATGTTTTATGATGTTCATAACATGATTTTGATGCTAATGAAGTAAAGAAATTAAAAAGAATTTATTTGGAATTTTTTTTGGTTGCGACCAAGGGTGTCTGATTATATAAAAATTCGTTAATGAATTTTATGGCTTCAATGTGTGTATTAGAATGTCATGGAAGTGAATTTGGATTTGTTTTAAGTGTTAGAAATCAAATGGAATTGAATTGGAAAAGTTTAATGTGAAATATGTTAAGTTAAGCGTTAAGGGAATTTTTGGTATAAAAGTAGGGTGATGATGTAATGACCATGTGAATATGATTAAGGATGGTCATTAAGTGTATTTGAGGCATTAGAATTGTTAAATTAAAGTTATGTTATTATTTGGGAAAAAAACTTAGTATGTGGAAAGTAATGAAGTTGAAATGGTTTATGATGTGTTTGGATGATGCTTGGCATGGATCTTAGGTGACTGGTGTTGAAAAATTGGAAAGAAAATGAAATGACAATATAAGTATATGTGGTGAGAACAATTTAGCCTTAAGAGGAACCATAGTTGTTGGTGTGAGTTGTCGAAGTTTGATTATGATTATGATTATGGTGAATTAATTGGGTGAGATGGTGTTTTGAAGAATTGATAAGTTAGAATGAGTAAAAGATGGTATTTAAGTAACATTCCAAGTTGGACTTTCAAACGGAGAACAATAGGTTAGATTATAGAAGTAAGCAGAAATGCGATTACTGTACATGTTACATAACTAAATATTAATCTCGAATTCAGTTAAACTGAATATAGAGTTTTAATGTCTCATTTTCAAATTTGGAAATAAATGCCTAAGAGAAATGCGATTTGTATAGGTAAAGAAGAGGCACATAATGCGTGAGTGTGCTTGGTAATAAGTTTGCAAAAGAGTGAGTGTATTTTAATTATCTTATATGATTAAATTCTTTGCAAAAGAATTGATGACATGTGATTTTAAATTATATGACTATGAATTTTATGTGAATGATACATTACAAGTAAACATTGCTAGTATAAGTTCATATTTTAGCAATATATGAATTGAGGTTTGAAAGTTGAATTTCATATGATTCGAAGTTACATTGCAATTATGTTATTGGTTGATAAAAAGGAAATGGTTTTTTAGCTGGAACACTGATAGGCATTTGTATAAAAAACGCATGTATATGAATGTTTTTAAATTAAATGCTTGAACATGTTTTAGCCTCTTCAAAATCATTTAATGTAATTGTTTGAAACTGCTTGTGAGTGGATTTGAAGTCCAAAATTTGTAGTTGAGAAATTAGTGTGATTATAGAAGTATTTTGAACTTTTACAGGAATTTTGAAAATATCATAATATAGTAATTGTACTGCCGAAATTTTTAATAAAATGATATAGAAAAAAAAACTCCACTATTTATATTTATGAATGTTGAGTTAAAGCTTTTCGACTAAAAAGGACAATAGGCTTAACTTTATAGTAACTTTTCAGTTGGATTAGATATCGACTAGAGGGTCACCGTGGGATGCCAGAAAGCCTGCTTAGTTGTTTTAGAAAAGGGGCCTGTCCAATGTTATGAATACCGTACCGGGCTCGGTACCGAATTGAGCTCTGGGTACCGAATTGAGCTCTGGAACGGAACTGTATCGGTACCGGTCGGTACCAGGTACCGTTTCGGGATATTTTTTAAATTTATAAAATAGTCCCTAAACTTTTTTAAAAATTGCAAAATAGTCCACACCCTTTTTTACAACCAATGTCTAGCAATTCGGATTCCAATGTTAAGACTTAACTACATTTAATCAAAGCTTGATTCAAAACTCTCGCCCAAATGCAAGCTGAAAGTGACTTCCTATGCTTTTTTATCTTTTTTCTTACACTCTCCCATTTGCTTTTGTTTTGCTCTTTCTCATTCTTGTTCTTCACTAACACCGTAAAGAAACAAGCTTTGCTTTCATTTTGTCGGGTCTTGTTGTTACTGAGTACTGAAGCAGAGCCATCAAATGGAGAGAAAACAAGGGTTCTTCTCGGATCTGAAAGAGGAGGTGGTTCAGGGGCTGTCGCCGGCGAGGTCACGGGCCCAAGCCCCGCGAGGAATGCTTCACCAATGTCGAGTCTGTTGAGGAGGAGGAAGCGACTAGGCCGACACGTGACGCAGCCTGACCCGTTGATTGTTGCGAGATCGGGGAGCTTGAGGCCAGCGGAGGTGTTGTCGGCTTGTCACCGTTAAAGGAGGAGAAGATGAAGACGCGAGGTGACGACCGGAGTCCAGATCCATACCAGGGAGGGGCGGCGAAGGGCGACAGACGGAGGCAGGCAAGCGGTAGGCAGACGGATGCAGGCGGCAGACGGAGGCAGGCGACGGGCGACAGAGAAGAGAGAAGAGAGAAGAGAGTGGGCGGCCGAAGGTGGGGGTAGTTTTTTAGGGTTATTTTTTGGTTATTTGCAAATTAATCCCTAGGTTTTCTAAATTTTGCGGAACTGTCCGGATTTTTCTGATATCTTCGGTACCGGCTGGATTTTTTCTCCGGTACAATTATTAACGTTCCAGTACCGGATCCCGGTCGGAACGGAACGATCCGGCCGGTACCGTCCGGTACGGAACGGTATTCAGACCATTGATCCAATTATCCAAAAAGACAACTTGAAACGAAAAGAATATAATAATGTAATTTAAAAGTTCCATGCTCAATATTTCCTCGCCTTTTATGTTTTTATATTCTGATTCACAATTTTTGCTTTGTCTCACTGTATTGAAGATTGGAGGATTCAATCAAACACAACGAAGTGATGCATGGGGCCTTGTGTCTAACCACTCTTTTGACCTTTTCTCTGACTCATTTCCCTAGTGGACAATTTTGTCCTTCCCATAATATTGGACAACATTAATTGTTTTTTTTGTTTTTCAATAAGTTATTGGTTAAGTTATCTAATTTGATCTAGATAAAGGTAATAAAGTGATTCAATAAATAATCTAAATCAATGGGTCAAAATTCAGCAGAAAAAAGGATTTAGATTAGTGTAGACTAGACCCATATCGAGCTTGTGATGGGGAAGCCTGATATGAAAGCTATATAAAGGTTAAGGTCTCTTACAGTTGCTCATATCAATCGTACGAATCGTCTGACCTATTAAGAGCGCTTACATAGTGAGAAAACTATAGAAAGATGTTAATCACATGTATGTGAAGGTTTTCCGAAAAGTTCCTGGGAGATTAGAGCTTGTTTCGGTCTCAAAAACTACTTCGTAAGTTCAAATGGAATCATAATAAGGTATTCCGAATTTCCTTTATTTTTAACCCTTTCATGAATGATCCGAGACATGTAATAAGGTCTATTCTATGTGTTACATTCATTGCATGACATGAAATAATAAAAAATTGACTAGTGTTACTTTGAACGAAATCTATTCCCCTTGTTGTTTGTATTATCTATTTTAATGTTAATTTGTGTATAAAATATGAAATTTTATTTGCTTATCTTTGTAGGCTTCTGTAATCTTGTTTTAATTAAAATTTAAGAGTACCAAAGCAAAAGTCCAAACATATAAGAAGCTCCAAAATAATGTAGGAGCATTATCCTATTCTTGCATGGTTAAGGTTGGCGTGGCTCTATGAATTAACAGACGCGAGTGCACGCGCTCGTCATCCATCCCTACACGTGGACGAACATGATGAGGACACATTTCGGTGCGTGCGGTACACACGCCTTACAATGCAAGCGCGTATGAGGGTGGGGGTGCGTGCGCGGCACGTGCCATATTCATCTGGCGCGCGTCGACTAGTGTGCATGTAGTACACGTGTGTCCCGTGACCACATGCAGCATGACTTCAATTATGCGCTGATGTCAGCGCTACAGTGATGCTGACGTCATACTAACGTTAGCAGCAAAAAAAGAAAATTTTTAGAATTCCCGTAAGGGTGCCTCGAGTTCTTTTGCGTCAATTTCAAGGTCGGGGAAATTTTTAAAGTGAGTTTTCTTTTTTTTAGATTTATTACAATAGTAATTAGATTCCAGAAATGTTTTAAAGCTTTTTAAGCTGATTTTGAGTGCATTTTTGTGCTTCAAATTGCACATAAGGGAGACACTAAAGGTTTCGTGTCTAGTAGGTTCGGTACTTGGAAAAGTACGATACTCACTCTTATTGAGAATTTTTTAAATAAAAGTCTAAAAAAAGTTTAAAGATAATATTTTCAGTACCAATATGTGATTATTTGACTTTGCATATGGTTTTTTGCATTTAAATCTAATTTTCGCATACTTTATGCCCATATAGAATGTGAGGATGACATAAAGATGTGTCCCTTGTGTTTGTGAAATTTCTAGGATACTAATGAGGATGTAGTCACCAAAGTGGCCTTTTAAGTTAGTATTTTGGATTATGTTGGGGGATGTCTTTGGTCTCATATGTAACATCCCGTTATCCATGTTAAGGCTAGAATAGTAATTTGTGGGATAGTATTATGAAATTAGGAAAATGCATATCATGCATAGTTAATTGTGACATGCACAGTTTTGCACATTAATATGATTGTACATGCATTCATTGACATTTTCGGGTAAAATTGAGTTACTAAATGTGATTAAAATGTGTTTTGACAATTTTGGTATTATTTTGGGTATTTGGAATTTTTGGTGAAATTAAGAAAAATATTGATTATAGGCCAATTATATAGTGACACGTGGACTAATTTAATTTTGACAAATGGCTTGCATGTGTGGTGACATCTGATAGTCTTAATTGGATGACACGTGAATTACATGCAAAGTATATACATGGTTTAGGAAGGAAAGTTCTGTAACTGGAGTTTTGTTCTTCGTTGGCTTTGTTTTACACCGAAAATACCAAGTTGTTTATGGTTGTGTATTTGGCTTCTTCAAAGTAAATTACATGCTTGTTTATCCTTCATCCACTACAATCACTACTGGAGCTATTGTTGATTCAAGTAAGTAAATTTACTAATGTGTTACTGTGTAAAGGAATGCATGCATGTGAGGTTAGAAAAGTGTAGTTTCAGTGATGAATGAATTAAATGATGGATTTGTGAAATAGGAATCGTTCAGAAAAGTAAGAAATAGATTCTGTTGTTATATTGAAAAGGATATGCAAAAGTGATAGAAAATTTGTGTGAAAATACATACTCTGTTTTTCATTGTACATGTGTGAAATATGGTTGTTTTTACTGTTCACGCATGAATTTGTATAAATGAATTTGAATGAATTAGAACTAAGGGAAAAGTTTAGGGTGATGCAGCATTATGGGAAAAGCATCAAAATGGAAAGTTTATGATGAAATGAAGTTGTTGATGAAAATAAGTAACTCAGAAAAAATGAAAGTGCTGGAATTAGTGTTTATCCGAATATGCTCTGTTTTTGGTGTTAGTGTGAAGCCCTATATTTTGATCTATTGTGTCTGATTTTGAATTATGGTAGGAGCTGAATGAAGTGAAAGTGATATTGAAAGTGAATAGTTGTGTTTTTGTTGATAGTGTGAGAGTTGGAAATTTACAATAGGGTGATGAAAGTGGAAATGAAGGTTCAGATTTAGGATGTTTGATGTATAGGATTGTCTGTATTATTTTGAAGATATGGTGAGTATAGAAGTGCATGATTAATGAGTTAGAAGGGTTGTGTTTAGTCTGGAGATAATGGAAGAAAAAATGAAAATGAAAGAGTTGTTTTGGTGATGGAAGAAGAAGAAGAAGGAATGCACTTTCGTGCATTTGCACGATAGTGACTCTTCATAAAAAGTGGGGCATGACAGTAACTTTGTTGATTAGGTTAGGAAAGCTCATCCTCGTGCTTAAGCACAACGGTGACTTTGCTGAAGTAACTCATCCTGAACAACTTTGCTTCCTTTGGCTATAACTTTGTCATCTGACCTCCAAATAGTTTGATTCTTAAACCAATAGCTTTATAATACATTAACCTTCATCTCCACCAAAAAACATAGCAATCTGAAATCAATTGAGAGAGTTAGAGTGAAAAATGTGGGTCAAGTCTGACAATGCATGCTCTTCAACCTTTTTGTCTTTATCTGTCACACCCATGACTTATTACTCTTACGCTTATGACTTCTGCACCCCTGTGACTTTCTTCACTCACGCCCATGAGTTAAATGCAAGACTCATGTTAAACTATCACATCAAGGTACTGTGCTCTTCAATTGTTAGCTGTGATTTGTTGTGTATCCGAGAGCATTGTGCAGT
>JANKOD010000192.1:16301905-16313025 GCA_026284645.1 Erythroxylum acuminatum
AAGGAGAAAGTAGATTGCTAAAGGAAAAGAGTCAAAGGCAAAGGATTTGGATACACGAAGAAGGAGAGGATAGCGCAACGAGGATTTAAAGCTGTAGCAAAGGAGTTGGTAATTCTTTTCATCTTGTTCATGGTTTTATTATCCTTATACCATATCATGTATGGATTAGCGTGTTGATTTGGATATATTGCTTCCGCTGCAAAATGATTTCTTAAAAAGTTTTGAAATCTATCGTTTCTCCAAATAAAGCATGTTTTCTTTTTCCGATCCAACACATTAGTACCATAGTCTCATTATCAAAAAACACACTAAGATTGTACACAAAAAGAGAGTAGCTATGACACATTCATCTGCTACCATCACCACGCGATCATAAACAACCAGGTTTTCACAACTTTAATTAAATGCCCTATCACCACTGTTTCACTTGAGACACTTCTGGATATGGAGAAAGACTACCGTTGTGCTATCTCCATCTGTGTAAATTCATTTAAGTGTACTTAACATCCATTTTGCATACAAAAAAGTAGTGGATTATCAACCCATTGCAAGATTAGGTTCTTCATGAGAAAAAAGACATTCCTCGAGAAAAACAGGTAATTTTGCATGTTGCTACTTCATTCAAGAGCTTAAGCTTATACAGTTTAGTGCATGTCGAATCTTTCTTTATTAGATCAATAGATACTCTAGGAGATGGTAACACATGGGCCATGTGGTATTTACCACTGAAGAGAGCAATATGTAATCAAATTTTTTGACATATTTGCTTGCAATATTGTTGTGTATCTAGAAAATGTGCCATGATGTTGACATCCCCAAAATGCCTTACATTTAGGTAAATAATTTAGCAGCTCTATTATGTCTTTTTTATGATTTTGATCATCCTACACTAGTTTATAGTTGGATTGCATGTTGTGACTATTTGGGAAAATAATTGAAGTTGTATGGAGGGATAAAATGGAGAAAATGTGGCTAGAAAATGATAAAAGAAGAGGAGATAGGAGAAGAAGAGAGGGTGAAGAAGATGACATTTTTGAAATTTTAATTTGCATGTAGGGGCAGAATAGGAAATGTAAAAAGTGAAAGGGTAAATTTGGAATTTACTTCCAAAGGGCATTTTTGGTATTAATTGAAATGGATGAGGTTAAAATAGGATTTTAATTAGTTAAGGTTATTTTATTAATTATGGTGGTTAGATTATTAAGGATATTATTTTTATAATTAAGAATAAAGTGGAAAGGGAATAATGTTGGATTATTAAATGTATTTGAGTTGAAATTTTTCATAAATTAGTTTAATAGAATTTTGTAATGTCTTGGTTCGAAGGTCCGATTAAGGAGTAAATTGGACTATAAGTTAGGTAAGTTCGAAATTGCGGTAAGGATAACCTTGGACTTTACTTTTAAAATAGAATAATGTTTTGTGATTAATAAATTATATTTTGAATTAGTCATTAATTAAATTAATGATTGATAATTACATACATGAATTATGTTTATTTTATTTCACTAATAATTAACAAAATCAAGGTGTTTCATGTTCATATATTTATATTTTGTTACATTTTATATGAAGAATTGCTTATTAATTTGACAGAAAATGTGTTAATTAAATAGAGACTGATTGATAATATGTTGTAAATAATTGGCAAAAATCAAGAATTGGTGGTTTGCCTAGGATAGGCCATATTAGATGGTTTTAGATGGATAGATTGTGTCGAATGAATGGGCAGTGGTTAGGTATCTAACTATGGAGTAGATATCAGAGCATGTTGAGTGCCGGGGATGTCCTGTGCTGATAGCTAGGTACAAGAGTGGTACCAGGATATCCCGAGTCTTGAAGATATCTTATGTCGATGGCTAGGTACTAGAGTAGTATTGGGGTACTAATAGAGATTGAGGTACCCTATGTAAATATTTATACATTTGATTACATTTCCATTTGGTGAGAGATTTTGATGAGATGAGATGAGTCGACAAATCATTGAACGTACCTACTAGGTTAATTAGGGTCTTGGAAGTTTAGTTAATTATGGGAAAAATTCATAAATGATATTTATATATTAATATTTGTGTTAACCATTGTTTGGTAATTTTTCGAGATGATAGTAATTGTTTGGATTAGACTATGTAATGCTGCGTATCTTTATATTATATGTATGTTTTAATCTCTTGAATGAGTTTTATAATTATTTATTGAGTTATTTGATTTTAAGGGTACAGTCGGTTACCCTTACTGAGTAGGTAGCTCACCTTTGCCATTATTTTTTTAGGAGATCAAGTGATTATCGATAGCCCCAATGTACGAGACTGACAGAGTGAAGATTAGGTGAGGCTAGTAGATTAATTGAGTAAAGTCATTTGATTATATGTATTTTTGAATGTGACAGTTTGGTTAGTTGTGTTGTATATAATATTTTTATATTTGACAAACAATCCACTCTTTTGGAACTAATGAAGAATTTGATGATTAATTGTATATTTTGAGAACTATTTGAATAATTGTGGTTTAAGAATTTTGGGAGCGTCACATTAAGTGATATTAGTGCGAGTTTACGTTTTTAGGGACGTATTGTGTGGAAAAAAAGAAAAAGAAACTAATGATGTGTTCTTGTCTTATTTAGGATGGCATTAGAAGATGATAATGCTAGCCCTGAGTTACTTAGGGAATCGGGAATTTTGATACGTGCTCTGGATGTGCCGGATCAGGGGTATGCCTAAGCGAATAGGGTAGGATGAGAGGTGCCAATCCTAACACAAATGATGCAGTTCTTTTAGATAATACAACAGGCTATTATTGCGGCTCCAACCCGAGGTGATTCTAGGTAGACACAACTATGAGCGGGTCTGTAAGATGGGTGCAGTAGAGTTTCAAGGTACTACTGATCCTGAGGAGGCTAAGGCATGGTCGAAGTGGACAGGGATAATTTAGACCACCTAGAGTGTACTTTGGAAAGAAGGTTGCAGTATATTGTTTCCTTATTCTAGAGCAATGCATTGATTTGGTGGAAGTTAATGAACAGATCTTATGAGACCCAAGAGATGACTTAGTAGGAGTTCTAGAGAGAGTTTAGAGATAAATACACCCCACAGATATATCAGGATTGAAAGAAGATGAAGTTCATAAGTTTTGTTCAGACAGAAGAGATGTCAGTGACTGATTATGAGGCTTGCTTTGTAGCCTTGTCTAAGTATGCACTGGAGGCTGTGGCAAATCCCAAAAATAGATTTTATTTATTTGAGCAGGGTTTGAGAATGAATATTCGTTTGGGTTTGGGAACTGCTACTTCTGATTTTAAGAAGTTACTAGAGATTGCACTCAAAGTGGAGGATGTAATCAAACAAGTTAAATGGAGAATAGAGCTAAAGAGGGGATCGGATAGTCATCAAGGAGAGGGGAGTCAGTCTGTTAAGAGGAGAGCTACTCATATTAGTGCATAGGGATCTAGAAGAGCTGATGGCACATCTGCAACATCCTATTACCCATGTTGAGGCTAGAATAGTAAATATGAGAGATTATTGAGAAATTAGAAAGTGCATTACATGCTTATGCATAATAAGGCATGCACATACACGTGAATATTGAACTTATGCACATTAAAATAATTGTATGTGCATTCATTGACATATTTCAGGTATAATTGTTCATAAATGTGATTATATTGAGAATTGTGGTTTTTATATGTTGGAAATTGATTTGGAGAGTGTATTTAGTGATTTAGAAATTTTGGTCAATTTTAGGAAAAATTTCTAAAAATTTGGGTAATTTTTGGACTAGGAAAAATGCCAAGTGACAAGATAAATCATAAATGGCAGCATAATTAATTGTCAAATAGAAATGGAAATTTTGATAAATGACTTTGGGATTTATTAGCAAGTGTCAATTAAAATTGGGAGGCAATTGGAGTAGAAATTGGATTTGATTGGACTAGTTAAATGAAAGAACCTAGTTTAAAGTTATAAGAATTAGGCATGTGGCAAATGTCAACTGTCACTTGTCAAGCCATGTCTTAAGATCACTATTCTTTTAATTTTAAAGACCCTCCTTGTTTTGTCTCTCATGATGCTTTTAATTTAAAAGACCATTAGGTGTTTTGTTCTTGTTTTCTTCTTCTCCTTCATGGCTTCTCTTCTTCTTCCTGATTTTAATTCATTAAACCTCCACCAACGTTGAACCTCTCATCTATCAATTTCTACTTCTATCTTGTTGTCTCTTCCATTTGTCACTAAAAACCTATCTCTACCACCTTTAGAAGATGAAGATCGTGTGATGCTTGGGAGCTAAGGCTATGTGTTATTTTTGAAGATTTGGAGCTAAATCAAGTAAGTAGCTTGTTAATCTTCATGGGTAATGTTAAATGAAGCATTTATGATGATAGTTAAAGGTTAAATGACATAGAATGGTGTTTTGTGTATGATGAACGTGAGTGATGAAAAGTTTATGTAAATATCTTGTTTTTGGATATGTATGATGACTAATAATTCATATATTGTTATAGATATGTTTTTGACGTAGAATGATCATCATAATGGTGTTAGGATGAGTGCAGAAAATTGTTGATGAATGGTATATGAACATGTTCTATTTTTAAGTTAATGATCAAATATAGATCATGATTTATTTGTGAATGATATTGAGTTGAGAATGAAGAGTAAATGAAGTAGAAAAAGTGATCTTTGTACAAGTTGTGTTAGGTGTAAAATCTGGAAAATTGGAAGACGAGTTCTGGAAAATGTAACAGTAACATGTTCATTGATTATGCTTCTATTTTTTTCCATAACTTGTTCTATAGTTATCCGAATAAGATGATTTTTTATTTAGATTAAATTAGAGACATAAGGCTACATTTTCGTAAAGACATAGAATTTAAATTATGTCCTTAAGAGTCTCAAAAGTAGACATGAAATTGAGAACTAGGTGCAACAAATTGGTGGATGAATGTATATGTTTGTGTTCTGTTTTGAGAGTATGAGAATATGTTCTATTTTGAGTGTTTATGATCAAGAATGGCATATGAATTGTGTATGGATGATGTTGAGCTGAAATTAAGGTATACTTGAAGAAGTTATCAACTTGAAATGATAGAATTTTGGCAATGTAGTGTGTTGGAGTATGTTATATGGAGTGTTTTTACTAAACATGCATTTCTATTTGGGTCATACATTGATCTGTGAATATTCAAATTAGATGGATTTTGATCTAGATGAAACTAGAGACATACGGCTACAATTTTTAAGAAGAAATTGAATTTGAATTCTATCATTAAGGGTCTTGAAATTTAGCTTGAAGTTCAGTTTTGGCTTAGGCTGCAACACTACCCGTGACAGAAATCATATCCTGTCGTTATCGAATAAACTGTATTAAGGTAGGCCAAATTAGACAAAGTTGTCTGCATAGAATTGTAACTTATTCTCTTAGCTTTCAATTGGTATAAAGTTTGTAATTTTTTGATATTGGAATTGAGAGATATGAGTTGTACATCTTAGAGTGCATAATCATACACTAGCCAAACTTTTGAATGTGCTCAGTCCGAAGTATTTGGAGTATAACTTTCAAAATACTGAAATAAATTGAATGATCTTGGTGTCATTAGAAACTTAAGAGATAGGAGAACAATTTTCTAGAAGAAAGTATTGCCAATTACTTCATTTTCATTTTCAGATTGATCATGTACAGTAGACCCAAAGGTATGTTCCAGGAAAAATCTGAATTGGTGAAATGGGTTATGAATTCCAATTTTAATGGTTTTATTGAGGTATAAACCATAAGTATAAATGATACTTATGTGAGTTTGGAAATATGAATGTTTACATGACGAGAATAATAGAGCGATACCTGGGATTATCATTGAACATGCATTATACACAACACATATACATATGTATATAATTTAGTATTCATAAGATTGTGCAATTATTAATGTGTGTGCATTGTGTGTATTGCATAATGTTGATGTGTAGGATAAACATCCGCACCCAAAAGTTTCTAGATCATGGAAGCTAATGCTAATCTAAAGCGTACTGTGAGTCGACCTAGATGGTCTTCCTTATTGATTGTTCTGCTTATATTATGTTTTGAATTATCTTATGAATGTGACTTTGATTGTGATGATTCCGTACATTGAAGGTCTGATGATTTTGATGAATGAATGTGATATTGAAGTGCTCTTTATATGTGAATTTGATTAAATATGTGATATCTAACTCGATTGTTACATTCCAAAGAAACATGCAAATATGCATATGATTGAAAAAGTGTTGCTTAACAATTTTGTTGAATGTTGGACTAAGTCCGATGATAAATATGTTTTGAGTGTGAATGTGAAATAATGTGATTGATTGAGAATGTGTTAATTTGAAGCATTCCATTACATGAATGCATGAAAGATAAAGGCAATTGTGATCGGAATCGCCAGTATAAAGAGGTTAAAACTCAGACTGTGATCAGAGCCTCAGGCTCAATTGTGAATCTACCCGATATCTACTAAAGGATATTGGACATTATTTGATACAGCTCGGTATCCACGAGGAATATGGACTAGTAAAAAGGCACTCAACCACAACAACAATATTAATTAAAAGTGAGTCTCATGAGCACTGCATATGCATAAGATAGGTATGATTTAAATAGTTTATTGATTTCTGAATATGATACGTGTTGAATGTAATGTGAAATGAGTGATTAAGTGATATGCGATGATAAATGATTATCAATGAAGGATGTGAATTATGTGACTATATGAACTATATGTGTTATGTGATTGAGTGAGCCATCGAGGATGGTCACTCACTGAGTTTATAAAACTCACCCAAAATTTGCAATATTTTTCAGGCTCAGAAGAGTTACCTCATTAGGCTAACAGGAGTATAGCCACTGCATTCGAATAAGAGATAGAGGTTGGGATCAATTCGCTTCTGCATTTGTATTTCTTTATTTTTGTTTATAATAACTTGCTAAATGGGAAATGTTTGTAAATGATTTTTTAATGTAATAACAATTATGAATTTAAGTGTTTTGTATCTGTAATGGGCCCTAGTGACTAATGAAATTTGGATGATTTGTGAAATGGTTATAACCCTTGTGATTGAAAAAGTTTATGAATAAAGTGGGCCCAATTGATTAATGATTTCTGCATACGCTTGTGCTATTTTTGAAAAAATATTTGTAACTGAGTTTCAAGTGTTTGACTGTTCTAGCATGCCACCCTTGTGGGGTACGCACTCGGACATCACTCAGGATGTCGAGTACGTGCTTTGCAAGAGTGGGGTGCTACGTTATGGATTAGATGGGTACATGTTCATTATTTGAGGAATAACAATCTATAAATGGCAAAACCTAGGCAAGATTCAACTTAGAGTATGCAAATTATGAAGATAAGGGGATCTCTCCATTCCTTAATTTGGAATAAAAAATACTGGTTATAGGGTGATAACTGAGGAGCTTAGGGAACTTTCTACTCGCTCATAATTGCTCAAGGTTTAAGAACTTTTATCCATCAAATGCTTAAGTAAATGTTTTAACTAGTGAATGGAATGGATTGTAATGAGAGGGAGGCTATCAACCATGGATCGCTTGGGGGTTATTGTTAGAATAACAATAAACCTCAACTGTAGATTATGTGTGGTCACTCCTAAAACAATTAACCATTTGTTTTTTTAAATGCCCACTTTCAAATTTGTTATGGTGAGATGTGCTAGGAAAATGTGGAGCCTCATGTTAGGCTACTAAACGGGACCAAGTAGTCCTATGGACCTTGAACCTCATCCATTTAAATAAGTGACAGGTATAATCTAGAATGTGTTTTTCTAGGCTGTAGAATGTGTTATTGGGCATTTTCTTAGGTGATAATCATGTGTTTAGGACTTAAATTTGTCTTTGTTAATGCTTTTGTGTGTTTTATTTAATTAGGGTAAGAATTTAATCTCAATTCATGTTTTAGGGGATATTTATTGTGTTTGGTTGAAGATTTGAGGTAGGGAACTTTAAGAAAAGCTAAGGAAGAAGTTCAAGAAGGAGATGGGCCACGATAGTGCACATGCACAATCATGTAGGAAGAAGTTAGAGCAGTAACTGCCCTTTGTCACAATCGTGCAAGATTTGCATGATCATGATAGAGAATGCAAGGAGAAGCTAGTGCATGATCGTGTAAAAGACAGCTTTTTAAGTGAAGAGATTTTTGCATTTTTAATAACTTGGGGCTATGTTTGGAACAAAAACAAATGAAGAAACCCTAGAAAGATCCCCAAAAATATTGAGAAGTATAAAAGGAAAAGAGAAACACTAAAAGAGGTAGCTAGAACATAAAAAAAAGAGACCAAGGAGGCAAAATACCAGAAGAATAAAAGTTACAGAATTTTCTAGCTCAAGGACAAGAAAAAGAAGACATCCATAATTTAAACTTCTTTTCTTTTCTTTTCTTTCCCTATTATTGAATATTGATTATGAAAAATTGTGGATATAATTGGCTATGGATTGCTTAATTATTTTAGGAATCACTCTTGAATTGTTTTGTTTAAGTTTTTTGTTCTTAATTTAATATATATCTACTTTGTGGTGTTTATTATTTTATATGGATTGCTTAATTATTTTAGGAATCAGTCTTGAATTGTTTTGTTTAACTTTTTTGTTCTTAATTTAATAGATATCTACTTTGTGGTGTTTATTGTTTTATATTTGATCTGAATCGAGAGATTGGGTTGAAATATTTGTTATGTTGAACAACCATAATAGACCTATAAACATCATATTAATAGGAAATTGAAGAGAGATCTTAATTATTTTTTAGTTACCTATATGATTGCTTCAAAACCAATTAAGTTGTTAGTAAGAGTTTTGAGAGATCAAGAGGTTGCAATTTAATTCTTATCTATTTTAATTAAGATTACTTTATTAGATCTCACGAGAGGGAAATGATAACAATTAGATATCTAGGGTCGAGTATTATTAAATCAATAAGGTGAAATGAAGAAAAAAAACAATGATAGAGGCAATTCCTAAATTATTATCATTGATGAATCAATAAATTCACTACTTTTATTAAAGATTCGATTATCAGTTTTCTTTAGTTTAGTTTATTTTGTAGTTATATTATCATAATGCTTACCTCAAAAAAAGTGTTACAAAAAAATTTATGTATCTAAAACAATCCTTATAAGAATGATATTGTTTATACTATAAGGACATGACCCGTATACATGTGGTATAGATAGAATTAAAAATCAAATCAACAAGAAGGATGATGTATCAGTTGTTCAAACAAAACTTGGTTATTCAATTTATAGCTTTCAGAGAGGAAGGAATTAGAGAGTATTCTATAATAGGAGCCTATATGTTTGTCAGGTGATCCAAAAGAATCTAACATAGATTAGAGAATTGATTATTGCCAAAGGTACTGAATTGGTGTTATCAAAGGCATCAAGGACAAATGGAACCTCTAAAATGCCTTCCATCCCCTATTTTACTACTATTTTCATTAACATATAATATAGGCACTCTATGATCTTGTTTGGTAGCCTATGTATGGATTGTAATGTTTATTTTGTAACTGCTTTAGGGGCTATTTGCCTTGTAATTCATTTAGATTTTACCATGTACTTCTTTTGGATTTTTCCTAGTAACAATATTTAATTTTTTAAAAAACGTCTTTTAAAGTAGTTCTTAGTTCTAATTAAGGGTATTTTCATATTTTTCTTTATTAGTTAAGACTATTGTTAGGTAAGGTAGTGTAACCCTATAAATATTTGTGTTGTACATCTTTATGACCCTTATTGAATGTCTAAATATAAGTATAAACTATTTTATCTCAATTGTGAGTTTATTTTTATTAAACCCTAAAAATATAGTAAAGAGTTAAACTCGTCTAAGATTTTGGTTACACTACTAATAGCCTAACCTAAGTTCTTAATATTCCATTTTTTTAACGAGGACATCTACACGTCCTAAGTTAATGATAGCTTCTTCAAATTGTACAGAGAAGTCAATTACTTTTTATACTTGACACTACGGATTGAGTATGAGAACAAAACCCAAGTTATAATCAATCTGGAGAATTCCATTATGCATTTACATTTGGTGCTGGTATAAGAGCACCAGAAAGATTCAGGTTAAAGTTAGTTTTTTTAACCATCTAAACCACAACGACACCTACCCTTTAACATATTGTATGCTATTAAATTCTTATTAGATCTAACAATCCAATATTTTGTAAATTATAAGAGTGCTCTTAAAAGAATTTACAATAGACTATTACAATAGGATGACTATTTATAAGTCATGAGTATATATTTATATAATAAAATAAAATATTTATATTTCACATAAAAAGAGTACAAATTTGTTGATATTGGAAAATGTTATCAACTAAAACAAGCAGACTGGCGTATTGTAATATCATTGGAATAAAGTTTACAAGTAGTATTAATAAGACAAACCATGTTTGTTTTTGTAAATTTCATAGCATAAACATTTCAACAACTTAAGAAATAATAGATGATAGGTTTATATTTTACATAAACATTTTAATACGAATTCTATTGTATTTTCTATATTTAGCTCATTATCTTATAGGTGATAACTTTAACGAGTAAATACGAAATTTAGTGCAACTTCCTCCATAGATGTCAAATTAAAGAGATTTTAGAGTCATTTGGAAGACAAGAAGATAGACAACAATTTATTAGAAGACATGAGAATCTAATTCTAGCTCTAAGATGTTAAAAAGTTGAGAAGTTAGTAGAATAAGACACAAAAAGTGTCAAGCATGTATAGTAATAAGCACCTATCTTTTTTCAAAGGCCTGAGAAGTTGAAAAGAAAAAAAACACTAATTTCAGAGTTAATCCTAGATCAAAGTTAGACTTATCTTGAATTTACGAAAAGAAATATTATAAAACTAATGTTATTTACAAGTTGATGTCAGGTGCTAGTTACTTGTGGCTTTATGACTGCTAAGAATTCCATAATAATACCAACGATGGTGTTGGTGTTAATATGTCATTGGTTGTCAATGATTTCTCCAATCTAAGTGTCAGGTATCTCACATCGAACAACTATGAGGGCATTCAAGAGTTTATAATAGTGTGCAAACCTCCTCCTCTTGAGCTAGCTTTTGGGGGTGAGTTA
>JANKOD010000192.1:16315956-16330512 GCA_026284645.1 Erythroxylum acuminatum
TGGATTATAACATAAGTAAAACTAATATCAAAAATAAATATTAAAACATATAAAAAGCCAAATAATATTATATAAATTCCAAAATAAATATCAAGTTGAGTAAAGGTAAAGATAAGTTTGTGGGTATTATGTGAATTATGTGTAAAACATAAGGGCAAAAGGGACTTAAAAATAGGCTCATTAATTGATATGAAAAATCTACCCAAAAAAGTAATTTGGGAGGCTTTTTTAAGAAGTTTCAAATTTGAACTTCTTAAAAAATTGTATTTTAACTGCCAAAAAAATCATATCTATTGAAAAGGTGATTTTTTATTTTACAACCAAACACCCATTTTTCTTTAAAAAAAGGCTTTTGTGATTAAGAAAAGTACTTATTGACCTCCCAAAAGTCAATCCAAACATGCATGAAGTCAAGAAAGCTTGAGAAAAAGACAATGGAGGAAATAATAGTAAATCGATGTCAGTCTTATTTTTATCCAACATTGGTATTGATTTAGAGAACGATGTAAATGGGAATAGAACAGAACTAACACCAATTCCATCCTTAATGAATGACAGTCATGAATATAGACCAAAATCCTACATAAAATTTTATATGTTACTAAATCCATACCCTTAAAGACTTAAAAAGAAGAGGTTTGGATATTTTTAGGAAATTGAACATCAAACATACTATTCATCGAAGTATTAGCTCAAATACCTAACTATGTGAAGTTTTTAAAGGAGGTTACCTCTAAAAAATGTAAATTAAAGGAGTATTGTACTTTGATAGAGGAGTGTAACATTATCATAAATACAAGTTACCTTGAAATGATCTAAGGAGTTTCACTATTCCTTGAAAAATTTAATGACCTTAAAGTTCTTAAATGTTTATATGATTTAGGTGCTAGTATTAATCTAATACCTTTTTCCATTTTTAGAAGCTAGGAATAGGGAGGACATTAAATGGGAATAATGATCAACTAAGGCCCTATCCAGAACAACCTCACATGGAAGTGGCACTGCCTATAATACCTGAAGATCACAATTTTGTCACTTGAGGAGAAAGAGTTGAGCCAGTGATCCTAAACAAAGGCGCTTCTTGGGAAGCAACTCAAGGGAAGTAAATTTTTTGTCCTTACTTTTTCACATTAGTTTTTATATGCATGTGTTTTCTTGAATTTGTTTGTTTTTACTTGTTTTAAGTTTTCAATTAAAATGAGAGAAATAATAAAACAACAAAATAAACATTTTCTCATTATTCTGTTACTTCTAGGATTATATAGTCATGATTAGAGTGTGAATTGACTAGAGAATTTCATAGCAACTTTAGCATGTACCTTTACTCTTGTGATTAGTCGATGTGCATTATCTTTAGAAGAGTAGTGACTAGTGAAAGACAAAGTCGATGAGATTTTGAGCCTTATTAGATTGAAACATTCATATCAGTCTCATTGTGTTTTAATAATGTGTGACCTTGATGACATTTACATCCTGATTTTGCCTAGAATTTCAGTTCGAGACCACATTTTTATCACATGCATTAACATGGATATGATTAGGCATTCTTTGCTTTTCTGAACTACATTAGCCAAATAGCTACCATTATATGATTTTCCTTTTCGATAAGCCCCCTTGAGCTTTTTCTGCCTTTTTTATATATTAGCCACATTACATGCTTTAACCTAACCAAATGTTCTTCCTGAGCTTTAAAGCTAGTGGAACATTTGTTGATTTTTTAGTATGTGGATGTATAAAGTTCTAAGTATGGGGGTATGCATATGTGTGGGATGGTTATAATGTTGGAATGATATTTTATGCCTTATCACTAAAATTGATGTAGTTTATTTTAATTTTTATAAGGGAAAAGAAAAGAAAGGAAAAGAAAGAAAGAAAAGAGAAAAGAAAAGAAAAATAAAAGGAATTTAAAAAATGTTTAAATAAATGTATCAAGGAGGAAGTGCGTATGTAGTTTGCAAGGTTATTCACACTTAATGCATCCTCCTAAAGTTGTATTGAATGGATTATTTGACTATGTTG
The DNA here is from genome assembly GCA_026284645.1 of Erythroxylum acuminatum. Classification (NCBI taxonomy): domain Eukaryota; kingdom Viridiplantae; phylum Streptophyta; class Magnoliopsida; order Malpighiales; family Erythroxylaceae; genus Erythroxylum; species Erythroxylum acuminatum. The sequence goes on from JANKOD010000192.1 coordinate 16,317,976, forward strand.
AATATGAGGTAGACGTTGGCTTAAAAGGATCACTCTTTTATGGTTTCAATGTATTGTCATCAATTGTCTGAGTGATCCCTTTGGATTGGTATAAACTTCATATGGTTTGTGTATATGAACTCGAGTTTAAGTTGTGAAACTTGTTTTTGCATTTATCATAGTTGATGTACATAATTGTGATTGAATGTTGGTTTTTTGCACTTGATGTTACATTGAGTGTTGCTTGTTTCACCAGCTTTAATGGCGTTCAAACCACTTGGCCTAAATACATCTCACCTTAACTTTGCCTGCATTATAACCCTAAAAAGTCTTTTGATCCATGATTTCACATCTGGCTTTTAGTGGTGGAGAAATGAAATGATATGCAAATTTATGGATTATAATGATCATGAATGGTTTTGAATGTACTCGTGGATATATTTTATTTAAACATATTTTTCGAGTCTACCATTAGATTGCTCGGTTTTTAAAGGTATTGAATGTTGATTAATTATGAGTAAAATCTTGGAATGTTAAGTTCTTGCTATGATTTTTGAAAGTCGTTCATCTTTGTTTATGATTATATATTCTTGGAACAGATGGGAAATGAGTCAATGTTTTTGGATCTACGAGCTTAATTTTGATGTTTTGCCTGAGGACGACCAAAGGCTAAATGTGGGGAAAATTGATATGTGTTTAATTGAATGTTTAATTATTTCATAACACTTAGTGATTAATGACATGAAATTACTTAAGATACTCACTTTGACTCATATGTGATTTTAGGCACAATTCAGAAGCAAAGAAGTGAAAGTGAGTCAAAAGCATAATATTGGGGGCATTTTCTGAAGATTAATTTTCACTGGTTTTTATGGAGCAAGAAGAAGAAAATTAAAAGACAAGAAAAAAAAGAAACACAAATAAATCAAATTTGCTCATGGCTATTGTGCATAGACCATGCAAGGTGTACGTGAATTTAATATTTTGCATGGCCATGCACACCATTAATTTAATTAGTGAAGCCAAGGATGAAGGACAGCAGCCCACGCAATGTGTTTTATGGGAGTTAAATAAAGACAAGGCAGCCGGGAGAAGAAACACACCAAAATGACAATCCAAGAGGCAGCTGGAAGAGAAGCAATATGGTAGCAATTCACGAAGAAAACGACGCACTAGTAGCTGGAGAAAAATGGATTAAACGCAACTATTTGCGTTCCATGTAAACATTATTTGTGTTTTTGTAGTTGTTTGCATTTCACGTAAACAATGCTTATTGTCTACGTTTCTTCAATAGATGCATTTTTTTTAAATAAAGTAAAGGAGAGTAGTGGATAGAAGGGAGTGTAGAGTTTAATAAAATTAGGAAACAAAGGTGAAGGAGCTAGCGAGAAGGAGCCAGTGACTTTCAGCTGAAGCAACTTGAGAGTAAAATAGTGTTTTCAGTTGAAGGAGTTTGGAAACTTTGGAGGCTTCAGGACAACATGAAGATGGTGGTACACTCTCCACCATGATGAGACCCATGAAGGGGTAGCTTCCGGACGTTGATTCGAGGGAGACATCGAAACTGACCACCCGGTTAAGCACTCTTTCTTTGTTTTTGTTGTTTCTTTCTCTCTTTAAAAATTGATCATGTTATACTATGTTAATTGATTTAGGTTTTGTGTATGGATAATCATATTCTCATTATTGTTCGATTATTTGTGTATGAACCCATTGGGTCTTATGAAAAGATGATTTGGATGCGTTCATTAGATCGTTTATTTACAAACTCATTGCTAGAATTTTGATATAATTCGTAATTATTATATTTGAGATTCACGTGTAACAACTAATGATTCGTAATCATTAGGGATAGCATAACCTAGGTTAAATGATGCATCGTATGTGATTGTTGCCTTGATTATTCGAATTTTCTAATTCATAATACTACTACCTATTGAATCTAGAGATCGTATCCTAGATTATTTGGTAGTTAGGTTTAATTAACGATCGTATCTTAATTAAACACTACCTAAAGGAAAACTTGGGTTAATTATTAACCCACGATTAATAGTCTATAAGAGAGGTTTTAAAACAACAAATCATTGAAAAATGTTTAATTAGGGTGTAGGTCGAGATTAAATCCAAGAACCGAAATCCCAATAAATTCACCACTTTCATCATTTTTGGTATGTTTTCTTTGATTTGTTTTTATTAGGTTAGTTTTATTTTATTTTCTTATTTCTAAAACCAAAACCCCCTAGACTCACCACTGCTATAGTAGTAGGTCTAGTTTATTTTGACTAGCATTACGACGTGCTGTCATATGCATACCTGATTAAATAGACATAGTTTTTAGAATTGACGACTGCTCCAAAACAACTGCTTTTCCTAATCTTGTACAAACCATCGGGACATTGCTAGTGCCTCCATTTTCATCTATGTTCTCTTAAAGATTCGATGAATCTTTACACAACACATAGTATATTCTAGTAGCTTCCTAATAGAAAATGAGATACAGATAATAAAGAAAGAGAGCTAGTTCGGATAATATTAAAATCCTTGAAGAAGAAGATATCCTATTGAAGACAAGGGGTGATTAGTGTTTGATTAGGAGATTTGTTGTGGATCAATTTGTTCTTCATTAGGGAGAATTTTTCCATATTCCTCCCAGCGGAACTCATTTTGGCCATCAAAATATATTCGCCATGTCAACATTTCATTAGTCCATTATATGGTTTCACCAAATATATTTTGAATAAATTGAAATGTATGTATACTGAAAGATTCAATCTTTTAAGAATAAGAGTAAAAATATGTCGAATGGTTAAATTAACTAGCATTATGCACTTTTATAAACTTTGATGATCAAATGATAAGGCATCATGCAACGTCAAAGTGATTTGAAATAAATTTTAAGATTTTGAGCCATAAAAGATTGAAACATTCAAATAAATATATATTTCCTTTTAAATGTATTGTCTTATATTAGAATATTTCTCTAGAACTTGTTTGGAACATTCCAAGACCTAATCGTTATATATATGTATAAGAATAAAAAAATACTTTCATTGTTTTACAAACTTATAACTTAAAAATTCACCCCAATTCTATATCCCTAGGTAGCTCCTTTGAGCCATAACCTTTTCTTTTATTTGATAACTATATTACAAGCCAAATTCTCTATTTAAACATCCTTACCTACTATGTTATGGTTCAAATTATTTTATTTATTCATATATTTATTAATAAAAAAGTACTAAAAAAAGAAAAAGTAAGAAAAGTAGTAGTAAGAAAACTCTAGGTGAGTCCATTTTAAATCAATTAACCATTCACAATTAAGTTGAATGCCATGGTTCCAACTTATACATTTGTTACCTATATATGTTTAGATGCCTTGCTAATATTTATAGCTTTGATCATTGTTCTTTTAATTCTTATGTCTAATCACAACCTAATTACATGTTAAAATAAAGTCCTTTTGACTTATACATGTGTATACTATAAGTGGTTGAGCTTTGGTGAAAAAGCAATCATATAGTAAATATGTACATAAGCATCTCTTTAAAAAGTAGCCTTTATTCTCTAATAGACCTTTCGTGAAATAGTTAGCACGCTTTCCTCAAACAAGCATGGAAGGTGGAGAAAAAGTCAACCCATACACATCCAACACAAAAACACTATTCACCATCTACCAAACAGAATCACAAATAAAAAACCCATACACCATAAACAAAACACAAAACCCATATAAACTCCAAAATATAGCAGAAAATAGAACACAATTCAGAGGGTTCGTAAAAATAGAAAAGAAGAACAATACCAACACAGGACACGACACTTATTTGATGATGATGACCTCAACACAGGAGACAATGCTTCTTCGACTATGAACCAAGAGGAAATACGAAGAGAGCTTCGTTCTGGTGTTAATAAACTAGTAGAAAATTACGTATTTTGTTGTTAAACAAAATGATGTCATTTTTTACTAATTCGAAAGAAATATTACTTTTGGCGACAATTTAGAAAATCATTCCCAACTATTACATTTGGCGACAAAATTATATATAATATATATATTTTATATAACAGTATCGAATTTATACATAATAAATAGAGAATTATGATTAAATAGAATAATATATTACATAGTAAGAAATGAGAAAATTTGTATATTATTTATACATTCATAAATCATTATACTAGTTACAATTATTATCTATACATTCATATAACATTATATTAATTACCATATATATGTATTTATATTTATTGCATTTAATTAAAAAATAATTAAAATATAGTAGAAATGGAAATCAAGGTCATGCAAAAAATGACAATAAATCCTGATGTAATATTAAATGTTAGTATCATATTCTTAAAAATGAAATTTAATATTATTGACAACGATTTTAATTCTAAAAATAAATTTAATTAATAACAATGTCATTTCAAATTTTTATTAAACTAAAAACATAAATCTATTTTTATTACATACATTTATAATTTTTATTTATCTCTTTTAAAATATATTATTTGAAAATTTTATGTGGTGTCATAAAACTAGATTTATTATATATATATATATATATATTCTATACTATTTTATAGAAATGATATATTAAAAAATTTCTAAATATAAACATTAATAAATATGAAAAGAATAAATCATTGCCAAAAACTTGATTTAGCGACGTTTCTAATAAAACATCACTAAAGGAGAAAATATAGCGATGATTCCAAAAATTTGTCACCAAATATGTCCTTTTAGCGATGATTTCTGGAGATCGTCGCTAAAGGCAGTGGACATTGGCAACGATTACCGAAAATTGTCACTAATGGTTTAACATTTGACGATGATTATCATCAATCATCACCAATTGTTTAGCTTTTGACAACCTTTTCAGAAATCATCGCCAATTGTTTCACATTTAGTAATGTTTTCTGAAATCGTCACCGATTGTTGTATCATTTAAAAACAATAACATGAAAATGATGTCATTTTTTTCAACAACAAATGTCATCATTTTCGTTTCATTTTAAACTAAAAATGCAACTTCCCCCTCCCCTTTCTTTTTTTTTCTTTTTCATTTGTTCCTATAGTTTTCTTCTTCCATCGCCACCGTTCGTGGTCATCATTTCTTCTTATATTATCTGCTTTTTGAGTCTCTAGTTAATCATCCTTCAAGGTTAGTCATAAATGTATTTTTTTCTGCTTTCTTTGTTTTTGTTAAATGCTTTTTGTGTGTCATCTTTTTTTAATGTGATTTGGGTTGTCTACGTATATTTCAACTGTTGATAGTTCATGGTGTGTTTAAATTTGTTCATGTTGGTGAAGAATGGAAAAAGACAATGGTTTTGTTATTAGTTAGGGATGAACTTTTTAAGCCTATGAAATGTTCAATGAAAGTTCTAATAAGGATGATTTTGTTAATGTCAAGGTTGGTGGGTGAATAAGATTGCATAATGTATATCCATATGCCAGTAATTCATATAATCAATATATGGGAAGTCCCAATTAACTTCAATCTAGTTGGATGCACAGTGCATTTGTATTCTTTTGTATAAAACCTTATAAATGCGCACACACGGAATTGAAGGATTGAAAAGTTCAGATTCAAGGAAATAAGAAGAGGGTAGATTCGAATTAACTAAAATTAAATCCGATACGTAAAGTTTCAAATTTACCTACTAGATCTCACGAAGAACTTGTCTCGAGCAACCTAGATAGCGGGTAAAGATCAAACTAAGAAAGTTGATTATGATCAAAATCACGCCGCAATCTGATTTAGTTGATAAGTGATGTTTAATTCCTAAGTTGAAAAGAATAAGATGGTTTTCTGCTCTCAATATGGCCAACGACACATAAGAAAATAATTTGATCAAAATTTGTCTTGCCCTAACTCTAAAGACGACATTTATACCTAAGTCAAATAATAAAAGACTTGGGCTAAATAATACATGGAAACCTAAAATAAATATAACTTAAAAAATTCCAAAATAAAATAATAAAAACACGCCTAGGCCTGGTCCAATGCACTCCTAAGTCTGATTATAAGTGTGCCTCTCCTCTTGGTTAAGTGATGATGTGCAACCCAATACAATGGTCTTCAAGTCCCAAGTGAGTCTAATCCAAGGATTTGAGATAAATGAATCAATTTGGGTTGTGATTCAAATAGCTCTCCTCCAATAGGCTTGATGCACTCCATCCTCTCCATAAATTGGCCTACATGCGTAGAAAGAGCCTCCTTGAGTCTCTTGGTCCTAGCTCTAGACATAGGTTCAACTGGAATGACAAGCTTGCCCGTATCACGCACGCTATCTCCATGGTGATCCTTACTCTTGCTCACATCAGTCCCTCCCTCCTCAAGAAGATTTGTCCTCGAATCTGAATCCATATCAAAAGGAGAAAGGATAGCAACATTAAAGGTAGCAGAAACATTGTACTCACCTGGTAGATCAATATTATAGGCATTGTCATTGATCTGTTCCAACACCTCTTATGGACCATCAACCGTAGGATCTAACTTGGACTTCCTTGGGTAGGAAACCATTCCTTCCTCAGATGCACCCAAACCCAATCACCAGATTGAAAAGTCACTAACTTTTGCCCCTTGTTGGCTTGCTTCGCATACACCCTGTTTCTATTCTCAATGTGTTGTCTCGCCTTCGCATGCAAGTCCCTAACCATCTCAACTTTCCTCTTGCCATCTATACTAGACGACGCATGCAAGGGTAAAGACACCAAATCCAAGACAGTCAAAGAATTAAAACCATATACAAGCTCAAAAGGTGAATAACCTGTGGTGGAATGCACACATCTATTATATGCAAACTCAATAAATGGCAAACAATCACCCTAAGTTTTCAAATATTTACCAACTACAGAACGCAACAAGGTACCTAAGGTTCTATTAACAACCTCAGTCTGTCCATCTAACTGTGGATGACAAGTAGTAGAATAAAGCAATTTAGTACCTAACTTGTCCCACAGAACACACTAAAAATGGCTCAAAATTTTAACATCTCCATCCGAGACAATAGACCTAGGAATACCATGCAATCTAACAATATCCCTAAAGAATAAATCAGCAATATGCACAACGTCATCAATCTTATAGCATGCAATGAAATACGCCATCTTACTAAATCGATCAATAACAATAAATATGTTATCATACCCCTTCTGTGTTCTCGACAGTCCTAAAACAAAATCCATAGAAATATCAACCCGAGGTTTAGTAGGCACATACACGCTGAACATCCCTACGCATACAAGGCCAATAGAAATGTTCATGCAAAATGTCCAGTGTCTTAGCAACCCCAAAATAACCCATTGATCCACCACTATAGGCCTCATGCATAAATAAAGCACACAATAAACAGTTAGGCGTACATAGTTGGCTACCCCTAAACATATAGCCCTCATGCCTATAGAATTTCTAAAAGGCGACATACTAAAAAACATTATACACAATAGCAAAATCATCATCAGAAGCATACATATGCTTAAGTTGCTCAAACCCTAACAGTTTAGAAGTAAGAGTAGAAAATAAGGAATACCTCCTAGATAATGCATCGGCTACCACATTTTCCTTTCCTTGCTTGTACTACAAGACATAGGGGAATGTCTCCAGAAACTCCACCCAAGTGACATGTCTCTTACTCAGCTTGCCCTGTCCCTTCAAGTGCTTCAAGGATTCATGATCTGTTCTGATAACAAACTATCTAGGATAGAGGTATCGTTGCCACACCTCCAATGCTCTCACAACAGCATATAACTCCTTGTCATAGGCCAGGTAGTTAAGTTGTGCACCACTCAGCTTCCTATTGAAATATGCTACTGGTTTGTTTTCTTGCAAAAACACAGCACCTATACCAATCCCAGAAGCATCACATTCAACTTCAAAAGCCTTATCAAAATTAGGCAAACACAGAATAGGAGGAGAACATAATTTTTCCTTCAACAATGTAAACGCATGCTCTTGATCCTTACCCTATGCAAACCCTTTCTCCTTCTTGACTATTTCAGTCAAAGGAGCAGCAATGGTAGAGAAATCTTTCACAATCCTCATATAAAAACTAGCAAGTCTATGAAAACTCCTCACCTCACTCACACTCTTAGTTGTTGGCCACTCTCGAATAGCCTTCACCTTCTCATTATCATCCTCAACTCCTTGAGAACTGATCACAAACGCTAAGAATACTAGCCTATCAATGCAAAATGTACACTTCTTAAGGGTCGCATACAATCTCTCCTGTCTCAACACATCCAAGACACGCTTCACATGCATGACATGCTCATCAAGATTAGTGCTCTATATCAAGATGTCATCAAAGTAAACAACCACAAATTTTCTAAGAAATGCACGCAAGACATGACTTATCAACCTCATAAAAGTGTTGGGTGCCTTAGTTAAACCAAATGACATAACTAATCACTCATGCAACCCATATTTAGTTTTGAAAACAGTTTTCCATTCATCTCCTAGTTTCATTCTAATATGGTAACATCCACTTTTCAAGTCAATTTTTGTAAAGATACATGCACCATGCAATTCATTAAGCATATCATCTAACCTAGGGATAGGGTGGCAATACTTTACAGTGATTTTGTTAATAGCTCTGCAGTGAACACACATCCTCCAGGTTCCATCTTTTTTAGGAATTAGCAACATAGGCACCACATACGGGCTCAAGCTCTCCCTCACATATCCCTTTTCTAGTAACTCATCCACCTGCTTTTGAAGCTCCTTTGTTTCCTCAGGATTACTACTACAAGCTGGGCAGTTTAGAATTTGAGCTCTGGGCACAAAATCAATATGGTGCTTGATGCCCCCAAAGGGTGGCAGTCCCTTGGGCATCTCCTTAGGAAAGGCATCTGGATAATCCTGCAAAAGAGAAGAAAAAACAATAGGCAAAGCATCAAGAGGGTTAGTGTCAGAAACTAAACACTCTCTGTATCTCACTAATACTGGTGCTCTTTTCTATCCAATTACTCTCCTCAGGTCTTTTCCCTTAGCAAACAAGCTCACTTTTCTCTCTTTTTTACTCTTTCTGAGCTCTTCTCTCTTGCTCATCCCACTTTCTTTTTCCTCACTTGTGTAATCACTTACCATTGGGCCAAACTCAATTTTCTTTTGGGCCTCTTTTCCCTCTTCACCTTTTTTGTTCTCACTACACAAACCCTCCTTACTTTTACTTGCTTTTATCTGGTCCAGGTACATTTCATGAGGTGATAAAGGTAGTAGAATGAAATTCCTACCCTTAAACTTAAAGGAGGACCTATTGGTATACCCATCATATGCTACCCTCCTGTCAAATTGCCAAGGTCTCCCAAGTAACATATGACGAGCCTCCATTGGTACCACATCACACAAGACCTCATCCTTATATTTCCCTATTGAAAATGACACTATAACCTGCCTAGTCACCTTCACACCAGCACTATCATTGAACCACTGTAAATTGTATGGCTCCGGATGTTTCCTGCATGTCAAACTCAATTTCTGTACCATAGTCCAACTAGCTACATTAGTGTTACCCCCATCAATGATCAAATTGCATACTTTCTCAGCAACTAAACACCTCGTATGAAAAGATTATCTCTCTGATCTACAACCTCATCTATGGCTCTAGCACTCAGTACCCTCCTAACTACTATTGCTTCCCCTATAAAAGCTCTCTCAAAGCAACTATCATCCTCAAAATCATTATCAACAACAAGTTCAAATTCACTACCACTATCCTCCGAATCAGTCATCCCATTATCCATCATAATCATGACTTTCTTATTTAACATTGAGATGCAATATGGCCAGTACCCAAGCATTTAAAACATTTTATAGATGAATGTTTACTAGAAGTAGCTTGGGTGTTAGAAGTACCTTTTTGTTCAAGTCTCCCAATCGACTTCTTTGGTGCTTCCTTGAAGTCCACTCCTTTGTCCTTGGACTTCTCCTCCTTTCTAAGCCATTTGGAGTTCCATAAGTAGCTAGAGCTTACTCCACTCCTCGCTGTCATTTTAGCTTTGAGCTGTCTCTCCACCTTCATAGTCATGTTCACTATGTCCTCAATCTCCAAGTAGTGCTGCAACTCCACAACATTGGCTATCTCCCTATTGAGTCCACTAAAAAATCTTCCCATTATAGCCTCTGGGTCCTCCTCTATGTTGGCTCGGATCATAGCCATCTCCATCTCCTTTTGGTAGTCCTCTACTGATTTAGACCCCTGAGTGAGTCTCTGAAGTTTTTGTTGCATCTCCCTGTAATAGTAAGAAGGCACAAACTGCTTCCTCATGCATACCTTCATATTGTCCTAAGTAGTAATTGACATCTCTCCATTTCTTGTCCTGGATGTCACCAACTGATCCCACCATATTAGTGCATAATCTGTAAATTCAACAGCGACTAGCTTTACCTTTTTACCTTCAGAAAAATTATGGCACTCAAAAACTAAGTCCACTTCCCTTTCCCACTCTAGGTAAACCTCTGCATCATTTCTCCCCTTGAAGGCTAGGATCTGTATCTTGATGGATTTGAGGTCTCCATCTCCCCTGTTAAATGGTTCAATTCTTTGAGCTCTCTTAGGTCTGTGTACCTTAAACTCCTCCTCCTCCTTAAAGTCATCCTCCTCTGGCTCATATCAAGGTGGTGGTTGCTGCTGGAGTACACCTGCATGCCTCCCCTAAGGTTCCTCGCATCTCCTTTGTTTGAGCTCATCCATTTGTCCCCTAACCTCAGTTAAGGCTAGATTAAACAAACTGTTATTGAATGGCTCTCAAAATGGAAGCAATATTTGCATCTCCCCCTCTGTTGTCATCATTACTACCTCCGTGTGACATTGTAGATAAAATGATATACCTGCAAAACAAGGTCAGTAATAAACAACCTCACACACTCCCTCACGTGTTTCACTCAAATGATGTCACTCCCCTTATGTTTAAGTCACAATAATAACTCCCTCAAATAAGCTCACACACTCTTGCTTTTTCCTACTCAATCCCCTCTGAAATTCAAATTACCACTCGGAACCAATTCTAAGCCGATCAAAAGAATCGAAAGGGTGTGAAAATTTCAAACCAACTAGCAAGTATGAGTATGACAAAACAATTTTTTTGGTGTTTCTATACTTTTCTTGTACTTTTTTTTTACTTTTTTGGGCTTTTTTTAATATAGGATGAAAGTTTCAACAGAAGAAACAAGAACAATAATTGAAAATCCTAGACAAAATAAGAACAAGAAGAAAGATTGAACCTAGGCCGAAAGTTGATTCACACCTGAATTGATGAACTGACGATAATTGGATGGTGATGGGTGTCAGTTTATTGAATTCCGATGGAGTTGAATAAGAATTCTCCTCCACACTAATGCTCTAATACCAAATAGGATTGAAAAGTTTGGATTCAAGGAAACAAGAAGAGGGTAGATTCGAATTAACTAAAATTAAATCTGATACACAGAGTTTCAAATTTACCTACTAGACCTCACGAAGAACTTGTCTCGAGCAACCTAGATAACAAGTAAAGAACAAACCAAGAAAGTTGTTTAGGATCAAAATCACGCCACAATCTGATTCAGTTGATAAGTGATGTTTAATTCTTAAGTTGAAAAGAACAAGAGGGGTTTCTCCTCTCAATATAGCCGGCAACACACAAGAAAATAATATGATCAAAAGTTGTCTTTCCCTAACCCTAAAGAGGGTATTTATATCTAGGTCAAACAATAAAAGACTTGGGCTAAATAATACATGGAAGTCCAAAATAATATAATAATAAAAACATGCCTAAGCCTGGTCCAACGTACTCCCAAGTCTGCTAATAGGCGCGCCTCTCCTCTTAGGCTTAAGTGATGATGCACAGCCCAATACAATGGTCTTCAAGTCCTAAGTGAGCCAAATCTAAGGATTTAAGATAAATGAATCAATTTGGGCTGTGATTCAGATAGCTCTCCTCTAATAGGCTTGGTGCACTCCATCCTCTCCACAAATTGGGTCACATGTGCATAAACAGCCTCCTTGAGTCTCTCAGTCCTACCTCTGGACATAGGTCTAACTGGAATGACAAGCTCGCCCTCATCACGTACGCCATCTCCATAGTGATCCTTGCTCCTGCTCATATCATTGTATGTCTTCTATTATATACTTATTTGTAGTAGGGTATCTAATGTATGTTATGATGTGTTCAAGACCAGATATTGCACAGGTTGCTGGATTAGTGAGCATATTCTTGTCTAATCCAAGAAAGGTTCACTAAGAAGTAGCAAAATGGATTTTGAGATACTTGAAAAGTACTTCCAAATGGAGTTTATGTTTTAGGGATGGTGATCTGATTCTAAAAGGTTATACAGATGTAGATATAGCTAAGGATCTTTATGGAAGAAAACTCACTTTAAATTTTTGATTCAAGTTTACAGGGGGCGCCATTTCACAACAATCCAAACTACACAATTGTGTAGCCTTATCTATGACTAAAGATTTGTTAGTGTAAGTCGACTTGTGCACTGTGTAAGTCGACTTGTACACTGTGTAAGTCGACTTGTACACTTGTGTAACTCGACTTATGCTTGTACAGTACTGTAA
>JANKOD010000192.1:16338997-16349254 GCA_026284645.1 Erythroxylum acuminatum
AGTCGAACGAAAAAAACGCAAAGCCAAAAAGGAAAACAAAAGAAGGGAAACTCACCAGACACAGAAGACATCGACGGTAGAGCGCTGTACAGGAAGGCAAGGGCGGAGAGGTAAAGGAAGAGAGAGAAACCTTTGCACAACTCCAGGTTAAGTGAGTTAATAAATGGAAGAGGGAAAGTAACAATAAAGATAAAGGACAGATATAACTGGGTAGGCACAATATTCAATGAATAGATAGCTCCAGAACTTTTAAACCGTCGAATTAAATGAAGGAGCGGGATGGTTGTAGAACTTTCAGAGAGGGGGAGGGGGAGATTGTCACCGTTGGATTAAATGGGCGGTTGGGATGGATTGCGTGGTCGTCCATCCCAACTCGTCCTTGGTATATATACTTAATGAGCATCTTTCAGTTTGATATTTTTGTTTCTTCTGCGACTCCTCTGTGATTTCTTTCTTTTTAGGGTATGTAACAAATGGCACTGCATTTTTTTCTAGAAAAGCATGGACAAGGTTTATATATAAAGAAACAATTATTGCCACCCCTTTTCATTCTTGTACATCCACAAAATGTACTTATTGGTGTTTGTGAGGCCATCCGGACACCACCGTCCAGGTTTCCTGAGGAAAATTAAATAGCTTAAAGAGAATTGGAGCTAACGGTGGTCCAGTTGTGCAACCGTGGTTACTATTCTGACAAGGATTTAGTGTCAGATCACAATCGCCAAATCTGTCATGGAAGGAAAGCATGTGATAGCGTTGCTAGTAGTGGCACGTGAACATAATTAAGGTTAACAGCATTAGCATTAAAGGTGTTCCTAATGAGCATGAGCATTGAGCAGACCATCTACATCCACCCATATTACAGCTCACAACCCAAAGTTCATCGCTCGACTCGTTTTCCTTCCTTTCCCATCCGTCTACATCTTTTTGTCCGAGATATGGTCCCTCGCCACATGTTGCTAACACACACGAGAAATCATTATTAAACTTACCATGTATATTATCCTTTTCTGACCAATCTCATTGTGATTAAATTTTATTCATTTACATTTTAATTCTGAAATCTTATTTAATTTTGCAAAACTTACAAATTATATCAATTTAATACTTATAACTTCAATTTATTACCATTAATATATAAAGTATGATAATATACACTTGAATTACAATAAATTAAATATAACTAGAAAAATATATAATTTAAAGAATACATGTGATGTTGAAAGTTAGCAAACTTTCTAAAAACATACTTCTTAAAATCATTTTGTTTATTTGTTAGTGAATTTATGCATAAGTTAACGTGATACTCTTTTTTTTTTGCGTAATAGTAAGGATAAAATTTTAAATATTTAATAAATATAATTTATAATTTCAATAAACTTTTAATGAAGTTTAATTTATCTTTTTACTTATAATTTCGAATATTATTTGAACGTTTAATTTAGTATTTAGAAGAACTTCTGCTCCATGCTAATTTTATCAAAACATATAAAACATAAATTTTAAAATAAAATTCAATGAAATCGCCGATTTGAGATACTGATAGTAAGTACACACATTAACATACGTAAAAACATATAAACAAACTCAATAAGTATCTATATATATATATATATATCAATCGAGAAATTAAATAGAAAAAGAAAATCAGCGGCGGCAGCGAGTAATGCGACTGCAACCGCGAGAGTAAGGGTTGGCCTGAGCTCCGGGGCGGCAGTTATAGTAGGAAGCGCCGCGTCGTGAGCATGGCACGGTGTTCCTCCTCAGCGCACCGTAGCTTATGTACCTCCTCGTCGCTAAAATGCGCCTGCTGCTTTCAGAGTCCACTCCAAACTCCTCCTCCTCGTTCCAACCCGTCAAACACTCAGCGATCGATCCCCTGCAGCCCGAATCCGTAGAGAGCATGAAGTCGACGGCTGAGGAAGAGGAGGAAATCGCCACGTGAACGGCCATGATTGCGAGGACCATGATAAGTCCGTTAGACTTCGAAGCTCCTACCATTTTCGTTCTCTTATCTTTTCGCTCTGGTTCACAGAAGGAGCCAGGACCGGGAGGTGAGGGTAAGGGTCTTTGTGATATTTATATTGTAGTGGGGGCACTTGGCAAAACATGGATGTGCCCTTAATTTGAGGGCATATTACTAAAATGCCAGCCATCGGTTCCTTATTTAGTGGACACCTGCTCATGAATTTTAAAAGTGAAAGGGCACTTAACTTTTTTTTTTGTTCGGAAAATAACGTATCAAACCAACTTCATGTCTTTTACTTTTTATAAACGTAAATAGGAAAAAGAAAGGAAAAGGTGGAGTTGTGATCTGTAAATGAACGATGACGGAAAGAGAGGATTATAATTATTAAGTTCAAAAATATATTAGTGTAAATATAGTCAAGGTCGTACTTGATGGGAAAATTGACAGTCTTGGCGTGTTTTGTGGCGTAATTGAGTTCGACAGTGATACGCCACATGTCCAGCTCAAACGCAAAAAGTAAGCAAAAATGAAGAAGAGTTTAAATTGAAGCCGTTTTAAAATTACGCAGGTATCTGGCTAACTTTAGAAAGTTATAAAGCCATCATTTTTTTTTCTATATCAGTTATTCACCGACATACCTAGTGATTAATTCTTTCACTAAAATATGGGACAACTGACATAAAAATTTAAAGTCATCATTAGTAGATAAGTTTGGGTGTGCATTTGAGGAATTTCTTTTTAAAATATGAACTGCAATCCGACTCCTCATGTATTTCTTTTTAAAATATGAACTTGTAAAAGTTGGGTTATTGTTTGCGATATTCGAAGATTTGAGCAATAAACCTCCTAACAACTGATCGGTGAGTTAGTCTATCCACCGTCACCAAAACAATTGATTTGTCGTATGACATAGGTAATTATTTAATAAAATTAAGAGTGATATCAATCCAGATGTATTGAAGAACTAGTAAAGATTAAAACAATTGCCTCAACTCTTTTATAAATGTCATGTGCTTCTGCATGTATACCCATAATAGTATCATGGATATGAGACTAGATTTTATCCTACAATACTTTGTCATTGCCTACCATTAATATAACTTTCCATATATAAGCAAATAGCTCAAGAATGATCGCTTAACTTATGCTATTAGCCGAATCACAGTATCTTCACGCTAATAATGTTTCACATCTTAAAATAATAAAGATTGTATTCTAGACATTATGCAGCACAAGCAAGTATTGATATGAGAGACAGTGCATATGAAAAAAATGTTTCAATTCCTTTTTATGAACAATTCAAAAGTCAAAATCTCACAATTTTTGTCACCAAAATTATTGGAAGGGTGTAGTAATTTTTTGTTGCATCAAAATTTTCAAATTTTGTATGAGGAATATCTACCTATCAAATGCTGACTCCAATGCATTATTATCATAATCAAAGCCAAAAAAACCTTTTAGTATAGAGATAAATCAACATATTAGGTGATAAAAACTTACTAATATATATTATTGGGTGTTTATCATGCATAAGATTGAGAGAATCTCTCAATCCTTCTATATTCACATCAACGTTTATTATCACAAATATCTTTTAAAAAAATCAGAGAGTGACAATACTAAAAAAGACAGTGTCAATACTAAAATGAAGTTAGAGCTTGTTTTAGTTTAGGAATGATTATTATACTTTAATCCTCTATTGAAAAACCATCATTCTTTAGTAAATTAGTCAACAATTTACTCATTTTGTCAAACTCTTTATAAACCTTCTAACAATAATTTTCTAAAACCAAAATCCTCTCAAATGTTCCAAAGACATAAGTACAGGCCATTTAATCACTAAACTGATATTTGTTGGATCAATGACTACTCTGATGTGATAATGTGGCCTAAATTAATGTGAACATGATTACACTACAAGAAAGATGTCGTTTAGCGACGGATATTACCAACGGAAAATCTAAACATTCTGTAGGCAATTCAGGTTAGCGACAGAATTTACCACAGACCAAGGCGTCGTAGAAACGACCGTAGGTAATAATTTCCGATGAATAACAGAATGTCCGTCAGTAAATGTACCGACGAATAATTTATGTAACTGTCAGTGAATATACTGACAGTTGTTTGTACGGTCGACCGTTGGTAAATTTCTGACGGTTAAAATTTTTCCATCGACAGATTTACAGACGGCATTGGTTATTCCATCAGTAAGTTTATTACAACATTATCGATGGTTATGTTTGTTCCATCAGTGAGTATACTGATGGTTATTCTGTGGCAAATCATGTCGGAAAAGTTGGTGACGGAATTAGTTATTCCGTCTGTTACTTAAGGTCAATATTACTGACGGTTTGTTGTTTTCCGTCGGTAAATAGAACTGATTTTAGCGACGCATTTTTATTTTTGCGTCGATAAATTAACAAAAAATTCTATTAAAAAATTCCAGTCATTAAATTTTATTTGATGATCTTATGGTCGATGCATAATTTAAACAGTTATGAATTATCTGTATATAATATTTTGATTTGTTTATACATTTAGTTTGTTTAAATAGAAAGTTGATTGATGATAGAAAGTTAAAATTATCTTAATTGATAATAAAAACAATAAATTGTACATGATAAGTATTTGTAATTTAAATGAAATGACCACAAGTACACTATTGATTGGGGACAACAAATGGTCGGATTGTTGCGATGAGGTGCTACCCTTCTCCTTCAACTTATCCATCTCATTACGGAGCTGAGCTATGTACTCCATCGACTGTTGCAACTGAGTTGCCAATGTTTACATTGTTCTCCGAAGTTCATGGACTTCATTAGTTGTGGACCGCCTACTATATGATGTTGTACTGGATGTGGAGGATTGCGAATAACATGTGTTCGTAAATGAACCTAAATTGAATATCCTTCCACGACGATCCCTACCACCCACTGCATGAAGATAAGTTTGAGTCTCATCAACATCATTAGACTACTGAGACAATCACTGAATGCTTTCTTGTATTTGGTTCGATCAGAAGGCAATGTTTATATTAGTAAATGATAATTATTAAACATTATTGTTAAACCGTAACATTCACTTACGTTTAGTTCTCTACATCGAGTGTTGACGAATGTCATACCGTCATGCTTTTTAGTGTGAGTGTGCTAAAAGAGCTGACGGGGTATAGGCCTCATGCCCATAGACTTTTCTTACATAAGAATAAAATGTTACAAGTGAACTAGAATTTATAAAAATTTCGACAAAGTTTCCTCTATTTTTATGATATTTACCCCCTGTTGAACAAATAAAATAACTCAACAATGCAGTCATTTATGACATTAGACATTTATAACATTATCATTCTCCATAATACACATATTTTCATTCCAAAATTCACAAATCAAATTAAATTGAAATACAACAAAGTAAAAAAAAAGCATAATATAAATGTAAAGTGTAAATACTTACAAGTATCTCTACATGCTCGTGGTGAGTAATAGATCCTCCAATATGTACAGGAAGACTCTCTCCCCTTGGTCCTCCACATCTGTTGGTAGAATTACGCTCTGAAATGGACATTGCCTCAAGTGATGTCCAATGCTGCTGCCAACGACTCCATATTTGTTCAGAAATATATCAAACACCAACCTTGTGTATCGCACTAAAAAAGTCCTGATAACACGTGCTCGTCTCTCCCATACTTTATAAATGACTAAGTCAAATTCAGAATCCCAAAAAAATTATTTCTTAAACAAAAGGAAAAACATTCAATAAATACGTATAATGTAATAATATTTATCTAATTAATGTATAAAAATCAATTAAAAATAATAATTTTTTTGTACCTTAAACTCTTGATAGTAAAATTCCTTTGTGGCCTGAGAGATATTTTCCATACATAACCCTCAAGATCAATCTTCTCCTTGAATTTAGATATCATATTTCTTGAGCACAATCTAGATGGAATCAACCTAATATAAAACAAATAATTTTATACCATTTTTTAAATTTAAACCTATAACTTAATTATAAACATATAGTTTTTCATGTATTTTCACTTACAGATTATTGACAATTATGATATAAGTTCTTCCATCAGGTTCCTTAGCTCCAGGCTGGCGGCCGCGTCCTTCATCCGCATCGTATACCTCTGATATCTCTGTCTCTATAGGGATAGTGGATGATGTAGGGGTGGTGGATGGTGTAGCAGCAGGTACGAAAGGTGATACATCATCTACAAGTGTAGTAGCTAGAGGGGGAGGAGGTGATTCAGTTCCTGCTACAGAATGTGATGCTTCACCTAAACAGTAAGTAGGTTCGAATCATTGTCTAAACCTCTGTTTTCTTTTTGGTGGCATATTTCAACCTAAAATTCATATTTCATTAAATTTTCTAGAAATATAACAATTTGAATTCAATATTTTACATAATATATTGAAAAGGAAAAAATTGATTTTTTGAATATAATATTCAATTACAAACACAAATTAATCGCTATCATCACTTAATTGTAAATCAAAATCATCTTCTTTTTCTTAAGAATTAAAATCAAAATTAGGCTCTTCTTCAGACCTCTAGCCCTCGTCATCCTCTCTAGATGAAATTTCAATATATTCATTAGATGGATCGTTCAAAGGTTCATTATCGTCATATTTGACAAATGCATTTATTTCAACATCGGATGTGTTTGGACAACAGCTGATCAGCTAAAATCAGCTGTTTGACTAAGTCAAACAGCTGATAAATATGTTTGGTTAATTGACTGGTTGGGTTGAATCAGCCAATCCAATCAGCCAAAACCAATAAGCTGCTCCACACCAACGTTTGGGATAATCCCAAACCTATAAAGTCAAGTTTGCCCAGACCTCTTCAGCTTGTCTCTCTCGTTTTCTCCATAAGGTCTCGTGTTTTCTCTCTACTCTTCATAACCAGCTGGGAATTGTCGAAATCAGGTTGGCCTCGTTGGGATGTTTTCTTCCGACAGCTAAAATTATATATATCAAAACCCAACTGTACCATTTCCTACAGCTAAAATTTTTTGATCTAACACTCTCTCATCTCCATCGAACAAGAATATACCGCAAGAAAATCCACACGAGGCAAGGCCCTAAGGAAGCAGCTGACCACAAAGGCTACTCGCAAATCGGCTCCGGCGCACTGACTGTGTGAAGAAGCCCCATCGCTTCAGGCCAAGAACCTGTTAGATTGATTCAAAAAAAGATCGTGTTGTTAGTTATTGACTTAGTCATTATCAAATTAGGTAGTGGGTCAATTAGTGTAGGTAGTGGGGTCAATTAGTGGTCATTATTTCCTATTTTTCCTGCTTTAGAATTATATAAATCATTGTATATTGTTTTGTTTTTTAAGTGGAAAAATCTTAACCATTTGGGTTTCTCGCAGTACATTTCTTTCCTTCAAATTTTATACATTTCTTTCCTACAAATATTAGAGCAAACAAAAACTAGTCTCTCCAAAAATTTTCCTTGTTCTCATGTATCTGATTCTGATTGAAGATTATTTATGATCTTTGATGCTCTAAATATAAAAAAGACAGACAACGAAACTATAAAACTCTTCGCAATGTAGAAATTTAGATTCCAAATTCTTTCTTAGCATTTTGTTAAGCTTTGAACCATGCAAGGTACATATAATTCAGAAATTTTTCAGGCCGAGGGAGGTGCTTATATGGTGGCATTTGCTGGAAGAAAGTATGCGGCAAGATCAGTTCCTGTATTGATTTCAGACAGTACGATGACCATAAAAAGCTTCACCTTGGTAATCACATGGATACAAAAACATGATATTTTTATGTTCTCGTTTCTACAAACTTACGTCTTGTATGCGATACAGGTCCTTGAATTCCAGAAGGGTACACTTCAAAAGTTGTATTGGAAGCAGTTTGGGTGCAAATCATGCTCTAAGGACATGGTCTGCTTCAATGGACAAGACTGTGCAGTACCAAACTCCAAGTGCACAAGCAATGGTGGAATTGTTGATTGCGGCGTCGGAGTACAACTAGCATTTTCAGGCACTGACAAGAATCTTGAAGCTCTTAATTCGTGGTATGAAGTGTCCAATCTCAGGCAATATTCTCTCTATGGTCTATATTCAGATCTTCGCGATTCCATTTCTGGACTTGGCAAGATCTTCTGAGCCCCTCATCAAATGAAGATGGTACTGATTCGTTTTTATGATCATGGATTATAATTAAATGGAGCTGTATTTTTGCAAGCTAAACACGCTACAATCCTTTTTGTGGCTACCAAAGAAAAACTTGAATGTATACCTGTTAGGACATGTATTTTGGCATTATTTATTAATTGAGCATATAAGATGTTAATTGGATAATGACTAGGATTCTAAAGTCACATGGATAATTTTATAATTGAAAAAGAATCCTATCTTAATTTGGAGTTCGTTATCATGTTGATTTTGGAATTGTTTTACTGCTAAAATTATTGCTGGATTTGTGGATTTGGTTTTAAATTGAAGTCTATCAAAAAGGAAGTGATCTGAAAAAACGTGGGTGTGTGCACTGCTGCTGAGCGTGAAAATCACGTGTGAGAAAAGAAAAGAATTATTGGTTACATATTTTATTTTATGTGGCTGCATATCAGGTCGATATGGTCTTGTGTTGTTGGTGTAAGGTTGAGGTAGCTCCACGTGGATCTCTAAAATTGGTGTTGTTCACATACTGGATCAAAGATAGAAGTCCATTAGAAACACTCATGTGAAGAATTCTAGTTGTAGTGGAATCCTAACTGAAGAGTGCGTGTACTGGTGATTGTGTTGTGGATCACAATTGGGAAAGATAGAAAAAAACAGGCTGTGCACAATCGGGGTTTTTTTAATGAGTTGAAGATTGCGTCTCATGGGTAGCTTGCGTTAATTAATTTTGTGAAAGTGCAGATCATGTGGGTTTTTGAAATAAGTTGGTTGGCTGCGCATATTGTCCTATTGATGACCTGAAACATGTTGATGAGGGGACTGACTGTTACTCGAAGGAATCCAGTGAATGATTTTTGTGAAGAAAGTTTTCAGCTGAGTTATTTTGAGAAGACAAATTCGTAGGGAAGTCTTCTTTGTCTCAAGCATTTTTGTTATTTAATTTTCAGTTGATTAAATACTTGAGCTATTTTTATTTATTATTGTTTTGAATAAAAGTAGTTAGACAAATTCTCTGACGAGGTTAGTACGAGACGGTCGTACTATTGGGTTGATTGAGAAAATCCTCTGTTGAGGTTAGTACGAGGTGGTTGTACTATTGGGTGTGAAATTCTTTCACGGGTAGTTAGGTTGTGGGATAGTGTCAAGGGTTGAGTGGTATCGGCTCAGTAAAGCCTTGGGTAAAACTATTGTACCTTGGTGAAAGTTATTAAGTTAGGTGAGGGCCCCGCAGACGTAGGCAAGGTGTGCCGAACTGCGTTATCAAATTTCTAGTGTTGATTTATTTTTGGTTCTTTTAATTTTCCTGATTTTATTTGTTTGCTAAGGACAAATCGGAAAGTTTACGAAACTATCTATCCTTACGATTTTTCATTTGGTATCAAAGCGGGTCACCATCTCAGAACTTGGTAGCAAGTTGGTGCAGATCCGAGATTTGCAGTTATGGCTACGAGAGAGGGTGCTTCAATCACTAGACCTCCACTATTGGATGGATCAAATTATCCATCATGGAAATCCCGAATGAAATTCTTTATTCAAGCTCAGAGCACGAGAGCCTGGCATTCAATAGTACACGGTTGGACGTATCCAATGATCATTGATGATAAAAGAGAGGCAGTACAAAAGGATCCATCTGAATGGACAAGATTGGAAGAAGAAAGTGCACTGATAAATTCAGAAGTAATACATGCGATATTCAGTACTGTTGACGAAGGACGCTTCTCAATGATTTCAGCATGTGAAACGGCAAAAGAAGCGTGGGACATGTTACAGACTATTCATGAAGGGTCAAAATCTGTGATAGCTTCGAAACTACAAATGTTGGCTGTGCAGTTTGAAAAGCTGAAAATGGATAAGCATGAAACTATTGGAGACTTTTATGAAAAATTGAGAGACATTGAAAATCAAGCTCATCAATTGGGAAAGAAGTACTCTAATGTGAAATTGGTCAAGAAAACGCTGAGATCGTTGCTACCGAGATTTATTCCAAAAATTGCAGCAATAGAGGAAGCTCATGACATTGATAATCTGTCATTGGAAAAAGTCATCGGCATTCTCACAACTTTTGAGATGAATCTCTTAAGAGGTAAGCAAGAAAGGAGCAAAGGATTGGCACTGCAGGTGGAAGCAAGAAAAAA
>JANKOD010000192.1:16357032-16370474 GCA_026284645.1 Erythroxylum acuminatum
GTATTGCATATGAATTATATGAGTGATTCTGAGAAATAATATGAATGATACAGTGTATGGAACATGAAACAATATGATTATGTGAAATGATTGATCACATGCAAATGACATGGATCAAATGATAGTGAATGTGAAATGACTGATCAAATATATGTGATGCAATATGTTGTTGTTAATGAGATGTTTGAATTATGTGTTATGTGACTGGGTGAACCATCGATGATGGTCACTCACTGAGTTCGCAAAACTTACCCAAAATTTGCAATTATTTTTCAGGACTCAGAAGGGTACCCCGTTAAGCCGACGGGAGTATACTTACAGCATTTCAGTGAAGGTTAGGGATCGGGATCAGTTCGCGTCTGCATTGTATTCCTTTTTTTTGTATTGAAATGTACTTTTCGTACCTTTTGTATAATTTTGTATTTCTCAATGACTCAAGATGTTTTGAATTGGTGAAAGGGCCCAAGTGGCTATTGAAAATTTTGTATATTGACATTGTTTATGAAAGAATGTGGGCCCAATGTGAGTATCGTTTTTCGCATATATATTTGTGGTAAAAAAAAGTGTGCCGATTAGTGAATGAGTGTTTTAGCACGCCACCCTCGAGGGGCACGGACTCGGATATCACCGTCGATGTCAGGTTCGGGTCACGTGGGAGTGAGGTGTTACAAGTTTGAAGAACCCGGTTAAGCATTCTCTCCTTTGTATTTGTTGTTCTTTCTCTCTTAGGGATTGATTATGTTATCCTATTCTTATGGATTTGGGTTTTCATATATGAATGAAATTAGAATTAGTAGGGACAAGTTCATGTTTTGGCTAATCTGTAAATTGGAATTAGTATTCTAATTCTAGGGATTGGTAATATTCTTGGTTTTGGCTAAGCTGTAAATTAGAATTAGTAGGGACAAGTTCATGTTTTACAAGGGTAAGATCCTTGTTGTCTATTGGCTTTAAGTCCAAATTTTCATACTTTGTGTCGACTAAAGAATTGGTATGAGGATACAAATAAACTTAGTAAATTAGCCTGTTGTAAAAAAAAATAGTTCTCCATTCCTTAATTTGAGTGGGTTCAGTAGGTCTTGTTAATATCTCAAGAAGATTTATGCTTAGATAAGTTGACCTTCATCATCTAGTTGAGGATTTTTATGGTTAATAGCAATTCCTTCTCTAATTCAACTTTAATATATATATTGGCATAGTCTATCCTCCTTATTGAGGTTGTATTATCTTCCAATTAAATTAGTCTCACTATTGTATTCAAAAGATAACTTAGATCTTTTATTGATTAGTATTCTAAGGTATATTGTTAAAGTTTATCTATATTAGAGCATGTTTTTCTTTAGTCTTTCTAACTCTAAACCTGTCCACCATTGTTTGTAAGAATAAGGATTTGATTATAATGTGACATAGCTTCGATTCAAAGATCTTCATCATGAGCTTCGATTCAAAGATCTTCATCATGCTAGCTTCACTATTAACTTTAACTAAAACTAAGTATATTTTGTTTTTTTTTTTTTGTATTCTCCAGACCAAGTTTATTCCAATTTGCAATAATCCACTCTACACCATAGAAAATTCAAAACACTTATCAATAAAATAATCCACCATAGTAGTATGCCCTTAGAAGCTTTTATTCTGAGCACCTTAATTAGCCAAGAAACTGTAGACAAACTTTCACAAGAGTTAGGGGTGGGGAAGAAAAAACTTGAGGAAGCAAAGGAAAATACTGGTGATGATACCACTTTAGACAGTTACAAACAAAGATACCACTTTTGATTAAGAGTGCTTCAAGGCCTAACAAGAAGAAAACGAAGTAACCAGAGGTGTTAAAGTGGAGGAAGAGATGATTGGCCAAGAACAAGTGATTTATGAAGCAGTCCAAGTAGTAGGAGGGGTGGAAAGGAGAGAAAGAAGAGAGGAAAGGGAAATAAGTAAGATCAAATTCGAAATACCCTATAAAAAGTAGGGTAAGGTGAAAGAAAGGACTAAGGAGGAGTGAATGAAATAGCAACATCAGAAAAGGGATTTGGCGTGATAACATATGAAGAAATAGGGGAAATAAAGAAATAACCATAAGTTATGGTTATTGGGACTATGTTCATTTCTAACGTTTTATAAGCCAGGAGCAAAGTAAAAAGAAGGACCATGATGAATTAACAATATATAAATATGTAAATTTTAAATACATGTTTTCTTATTAAAATTTAATATCTATACTTAAGTGATTCAAGTCATAAGTCCACATGCTCAACAAAATATTAAATGATTATAACAACAGCTAACATCTTGCAAATGTAAACAACAAAATCACTAAAAATAGTAGTAACAACAACAAAATAGTACCAGCAACAACTGAACAACAATATTATATTGCAAAACACCAAGAGAATTGCACCAACAAGCGTATAAATGACCATAAAAAATTATTTCTCTGCTCATTTCTAGATGCAAACTTATTAATAATAGTATCAAGATCAATATATCATTGTTAATATTAATAAAATATATCGTTGATATTAATATTAATAATATTTTATTAATATAAAATATTAAAATAAAAATCAATAACAATATATTTTATTATTATATCAATAAAATATATCATTGTTAATAAAAATATTAGCATATACCTCTAACAAATTGATCTCAAAATTTCCATTTTTTTAGGTTTATTGTGTGTATATCTATCATCCTTTAACTTACGTAAATGTACACATCCAAAATAAATGCAAATAAAAAATATAAGAGACATGTATAAAAAGAACTTGCTCTTTTCTTTTTCTTAGCAAGATTGAAATAGAATCATTAGACTGCCTAATTAATGGTTAGAATCGAACTTTTATTTAGCTCTATTCAATAAAGCTTGAAATTTAGAATAAGAAACTCAACCACAATTTTTTTTCTTTTCAGTTTTTACAAGATAAAGTCTTGGTACATATAAACATAGGTAGATCTATTGACTTTTCAATTTTTACCCTTTTTAATGGATATATTAACTCTTAAAATTTTAGCACTTTTAATAGATAAATTTTTTAACTTTCAACTCTTTTAAATGGGCCTATTAAATTTAGGCCCTGGGCAAGTGACCTTCTTGCCGTTACGTAGGGCCGACAATAATTGGGACTATGCTTTTTATTATTTTTAATGACTGTGGTTGTTATATTCGTTTAAAAAAATATCTTACTTCGTTCAAATATAAGAATAGATGAATACGATTTCAATACTTACCCATTAATTTTTGTACATGTTTGTATTATGAAAATAAGAGATAATTTTGGTTGACCTTATAACAATATTCATGTTTTGTAAATTTTCTTTTCTTTTTTAACTTCTAGATAGAGTTTGTCTATTTATAATAATGGATTGAGTTTGAAAAATAAAAGACCTAAATTTTTAAGAATAAATTTATAAAATGGCTTTGGGTTTGAATTTTAAAAATATTCTTAATTTTTCATATTATATAAAATTTCTAAAAAATAAAACCATTAACAAAATATTTATAAATAATATTACAATCTTTTTAATTTATAAGCGTTGTCTAATAATCACATATTCATATATTTGTGATAAAAAATAATTAAGTTGCCTTATATATAAGAGTTTTATATGTGTTCTTTTTTTTAATAGAAAATGTTGTCTTTTACTTTCTCCGATAAATGATTAGATACTTTAGTTATACTTTAAATAATTGTTAGAAAATTAAAGAGAAAAGTCGAGGAGGATATAATTAAATTTGGAAATTAGTTTGAAACTATATTTGAAACGCCTTAAATTGAGATTGGAGGCAACCAAGTGCATATATAGCTATAAACAATTGAGAATACATGTCGAGGAATATGAACCATGCACTTATATTTGGACTAGAGCTTGTTTCTCTTACTCTGTGGTCTGGAACTTTGGTTGAAGCTGGATCTAGAAGTATGGGTTGGCAGGTAGGAAACAATTATGTCATATATTCTGTACATACTTTATTCTATTAAATTTCAACCATTTATTTGTATACGTCTTGTATAAATAAATAGTTGAGATTTAATAAAATAAAATAGTAAACAAAATAGGGACAGAGTATTGAATTTTTAATATGAGCAGAGTGTAAAGTTCACTAACAAGAATTGGGCTTGAGTTAATCATTGTCCAAATAACTGGAACTAGTTGTTTGGATAGTTGACCCTTACCACTTATAAACCCTTTAATATTTTCATGACTAGGCAATTTGAGACACTCTAACATAGTAACACTCCCCCTCAAGTGCAACTGGAGCTAGACATCTAGTTATCACTTGAAATATACGCAGTGATAATCGGACCGGGTCACTGGGACTGGACTTCCAGACGGACAACCGGGAAATTAATAATCTGAACCAAACCTTCTCTGATACCATATTGAATTTTTAATATGGGCAGAATGTAGAGTCCACTAACAAGAATTGAGTTTGGGTCAACCATTATCCAAATAACTAGATCTAGTCGTTTGGATAGTTGACCCTTACCACTTATAAACCCTTTAACATTTTCATGTCTAAGCAATACGAGACAATCTTAACACAGAAGATCCTAGATCTTTACCACTTATAAACCCTTTAACATTTTCATGTCTAAACAATATGAGACAATCTTAACACAGAAGATCCTGGCATGAGAGGTGGATGACAAATAGGCAAAAGAGAGGTTGACGACAAATAGGCAAAAGAAATCAAAGGACAATTTGGTTCTTACATGGTCACAGACACATCCTTTTTGTGTGTGGTCCACAAAACAGCAGAGTGTGTATCTGGTCATTTGAGTTGTCCAGCTCTCATGTATAAGTGGCCCTACCACGTGTCCTTGTTAGGCCTATTTGGAACCTTATTCAAGCCTGAAAAAATGGTACTCCGCTTTACATAAGCCCAATCCAGCCCAAAAAAAAGGATTAGTATTCAAATTGTTTGCTATTAACAGAGTTGAAGCCAAAGCATTTTGATGAACCAAAGCTACTTGCCTTGATTTCCTTAATGTTCTAGGACTAAAAGAATAGTTAATTTGGATGGGATGAGCATGAGCTCACTGAAAATGAAATTGGTTGAAGGAAAAGACAGCGTTGCAATAGCAAACTGTATATAATTATAATCCCACGTCACTTCACTTTCATAATTGCAATTTTTATAATACATGCCAAATTGATTGATTATGTGTAACACCCCACTTTTGCGTGACCCAAACTCGACATTGATAATGATACAGTCATTTTCATGTGCAAATTTTACTATTCATATATAAGGGTACGCATGACTATTTCAAAACAAACCTAATCACTCTCGGCCCTTTCTAAATTACTATTTTACTCTTACCATCGGGGTGGGATGTTATATTATGTTTCTGTTAATTATATAATATTAAATTAAAAAATCTTTGCATTCCAAATTAATTGTTTAATTATTTTTATGCAGCAAAAATCAATTCCCCTAAATTATCTGATATTTGATTCACAAGATATTCAAGTGATTGTTTTGTTGCATAATCTAATTTTGTATGATAAATCTAATCAAATTTATGAACAATTTCATATTAAAATGCTCAAGTCCTCTCAAGGCAGGCAAGAGGCAATCTTGAAATCGCAAGAAGTATTTAAGAACAGAACTTAAAGACCACTCGTAACAAGAAAAGGTACTTGTGTTTGTTCACGCAACTAACACACGCCTAGTTCGGAGAGATTTTACAAGGGAACCAAACACAAAAAGAGTGCAAAGGAGGAGGAGGAGGGGAATAGTTGAAATGCAACTCCATCAACAACGGCATTACCGGTGTCAGTGAATCATGCAAAACACACGGACCAAAATCCTAACCAAACAAAAAGGTTCTCTAATTTTAGCAAAGACCATTCTCCACCATCCAAATTTCCTTCTCTGGACAAAAGCCCACCTCTTTCATACAGATTCTCCTCAGTCCTCAACTCACTCCCTCTGTATCTATCTCTCCCTAATCCCTTTTCTTTTCTGATGTTCTTTGGCTTTTAGTCCTTGAGGACCTCACTTCTTTCTTGGCTCCTTCATTTCCTTCTTCTGTCTACTCTTCACTCACACTTGCTCCACTGCCAGCTTTCAAGTTCGTAGCTTTTTCCTTTCTGGACTCCTCCCTGTTGTCGAGGATTAAAGCTGAGGTGGGTCTGGACTTCAATAGCTTTTTAGCATCTGGGTATAATTTGATATGATGCTTATGGTTGATTTTCCTAGTCTGATTGCTTATACTCGTGGGAATTGTCAATACAACACCTTGATGTTTCCTGACGTATAGTTAAGAGAGAAAAGATAAATTGCATTGTTTCTGTAGGATATTCTCCTTCCCTTGATCATACTAACTTTATTTGATTGGCTCATTTTAATTTCTCTGTTTCTTTCGTCGTCAAGGTGCATCAGGCCCGAGTAGTTACTTCTTAGGAATGCTGTAGAGATTAATTCATTCTAAACAAAGTTGGACACTATCCCTTTTCGCAATTGTTTGAGTACGTATGGTGTTTCTTAGTCTAAAGATTTTTAATTGACCAGATTTCTCAATATGAGGGGATGAAGTTCATTTCTTCACATTTACTTGCGATATTTGAATCTTCCCATGGCTTATACCATTGTAAAGGATTTCTTTTCGCAATAGGACTTCTAAGATCTTTGGGATATTGTTAAATTCCTGTGAAGAAATAATGAATTCAATACTTTGTACCGCAACCTTTGATATATATCATGAAAGTAAATATTACCCGTTGGTGTTTTCACCAAGTAAATGAAGCTATTTTTTCTAGCTACTCTTGACTAACTAAGGATCTTGGTTGTCTGGAGGAAAAGCTTTTCAGCTGACAGTATGTGTAGCTGTATCTTTATACTTGCCTTTGAATTATACTGCTCTTTAGCTCCAAATTCCTCACTCAAGACTAAAGTCAATATTATTTTGACTTTTGTCAATTTGAACTTTGATTCTTCTCGGCTGTGAACTCCTAGTTACGTATGACTAAAATCTGTAAAATGTTTGTGCTCAGCACTGTAACTAGTAGACTTGTGATGCTGCTACTGCCCCAACGCGTAATTTCTTCTCACTGCCAAGATTTCAGTCTGTTGTTCTCTTCAAAACCCTATTACTCTGTTTAATTCGTCCTCTCCTCTAATTGGGTTCAAATCTTGCTGCTTTCATTTGGCTGGAATCGAAGATAGTGACCATTGATCTTTCCATTCTATCACATTAGGTCATGTTATGGTTAACTCAAGTATTTGAGTGAAGTAATTTTCAGGATAGAGCTCTATGGAGAATAGTTTCAGCATGAAGAGAATGTCACTTCCGATTTTCATATTTCTTAGAGAGCTTTTAATCATCAAATCCCTTACTAAAATTTAGCTTCTGGTGCACTTTTTAAATGAAAGGCAATTGAAATCAATCAATTATGCCTCCAAAGATGTCCATTCTTGTTTATTGCACTAAAGTCAATAAATCAAAGAGCGCCTTAGATGCTGGAATAAACTTTGAACATGACTATGTCAATTTGAATTTTTTTTTAGAAGATCAGTGTTATGTGTAGGGAATTTCAAATGAATGACCATTTTCTTTAGTAGATTATTCTGTACATATTGCAATTTAATCAATCATAACTGGATATTGACTTCTAAATTATTGGAGAAAAGTTTTGGTAGATTTGATTGGATTCAGAATTTATTGATTATAGTGATTCTATGATTTGAAATGCATCAGCTTTCTTTCATATATGGAGGATGTTAATACTGGAGATGTCATAATTTCAGAAACAAAAAATGCAAGGAGAAAGTACATTCAGTTCTGAAGGAGAACTCAAGGTAAGTTTTGGCTATCAATGCAATAGCCAGGGTGATAGCAGTTGTAAGGTTTTGAATGGATATGAATACCTGCACAGAACCAAACTCCATAGGAACAGCAGCTTCTCTTGTTTATCTGGTGCTGCTCTGAGTGCTAATGCAACATTGGCTAACACAAATATCTGCAATGGTGTTATTGGATCAGAAATTCTTCCAAGTTGGGATTCTCCTAATTCATTTCATAAAGTTCCTTCGTCACCAAATCTTTCAAGGTTGGATATATTGTCATCTTCGCTTCAAAGCAGTATGTCCAACTTAAGTTGCAGCCCCTCGTCTCCAAGTCCACTTGATTGTGATTTCTATTCATTAAAATCGATGAGTGCTCCTTCCAAGAGCGAAGGTTGTCTCAGTAACATGGAAGTTCAGGTGGCAGGTGGAGCGGCTGGTGAAGACAGGGTTCAAGCTGTCTGCTCTGAAGAAAATGGATTTCTTTTTTGTGGAATATATGATGGATTCAATGGAAGGGATGCAGCTGATTTTCTTGCTGGTACATTATATGAAACAATCATTGTCCATACTAGTCCACTTGAATGGGAACAAGAGGAGGAAAACTTTATAGATTTAAATCCACTTCACTCAGATGGATTTCTCCAATATGTGGATGATGGTATAAATAATCCTAGAGATACACCTCCTTCAGGATCTTACAATGCAAAGGATTTGATCACTAGGAATCATGCAAACTGTGGTCATGATTCATTTAGACAAAAGGTGCTCGATAGTCTCCAACGTGCTCTTAGCCAGGCTGAGAATGATTTCTTGTACATGGTAGAGCAAGAAATGGAAGACCGCCCTGATCTGGTTTCAGTGGGATCTTGTGTCTTGGTTGGTCTTCTTCATGGGATGGATTTGTACACACTTAATTTAGGTGATAGCAGAGCTGTATTGGCAACTTATGATGAAGGCAATGAGATGAATAATTGTAGGAAGCTAAAAGCTGTCCAGCTCACTGATTGTCACACTGTTGACAATGAACTTGAAAAATCTAGACTACTAAGTGAGCATACTGATGACCCCTCAGCAATTGTAGGTGGAAAAGTGAAGGGAAAATTGAAGGTCACTCGAGCTTTTGGAGTTGGTTACTTGAAAAAGGTTGGCAACATCTATTTGTACAACTTAACATTATGTGAAGGAACACTCTAACCTTATGTTTGATTTCGGAATACAATGATTCAGTTGATATTCTGATGGTCTTTCTTTCATGCAGGAAAACCTAAATGATGCACTAATGGGTATTCTTCGAGTTCGTAACCTTATAAGCCCTCCTTATATCTCTACTCGGCCATCTGTGCATGTGCATAACATTTCAAAATCTGATCACTTCGTCATATTTGCCAGTGATGGTTTGTTTGATTTCCTTTCCAATGATGAGGCAGTACAGCTTGTCTGTTATTACATCTCAAAAAATCCTACTGGTGATCCAGCCAAATTCCTATTAGAACAGCTTGTAGAGAGAGCTGCTGATTCTGCAGGTGAGCTTTTTTAGTGAAAGGGCATACTAAAGTTGTTAGCAAAAGTTTTCTAAAATAGTCTTTAAGCACATAATGACTATGATGACATGCAGTTTGCTCATTACATAATTTAGATATGTCCTGGAAACTAGATAGACGCGGTATCTTATGATATTAGATGCAGTCCACACAAGAAGATGATCCCAACTACACATGCAATTTGTGTGCAAAGAAAAATAAAGGAGTGCCTTGGTATATATGATTTTTTGCTACTTATCGGAAAAAGTTCAAATGGGAAAACGAAAAAGAAAAGCAAGTTGCTAGACTATATAATTCACTAATAAGAGATTTTGTTGGTCACTATATCTGATTGTCTATGAAGAACCGGTTTATGTTTGTATATTTGATGTGAAAGCTCCTTTAATAATGCAATTGCAGGTTTCACTAGGGAAGAATTGATGAACATTCCAGCTGGCAGGAGGAGGAAGTATCACGATGATGTAACTGTGATCGTGATTATCCTAGGAACAAATCAGCGCACTTCGAAGGCATCAACATGTGTGTAAGCTTGTGTGATTGTTTTGTTTCTTGTGATGAGATGTGATGTTGTCTCAATAGTTGAGGTTTCAAATTGTAAACATCTGGTGTCAGATGCCGTTGGGCTGTAGAAAGCTCATAGTTACCAATTTTCATGCAACTATTGAATCAGCATCACATGGCAGTCTTTGGGTGTAAATAAAGAGAACTTTAGTTTCCTTTTGATATTATACCATTGTTAGAAAGAGCAAAAGAACTAGTGAAGTGTCCTTGATAGAGCAATGCTTTACAGTATACGGTCGAAGAAGCTTAGTAAGCTCTCATAGTTGGCTTCCAAGGAAAAAGAATCACATTCTTTCTAACGGGTGGTCCAGGAGTTTCTGATAGCTTTTTATGCCAACCATGATCCCACTACTTTCTGCTCACATCACATTTGTGTTCTGATTTTCTCGGCCTTTCAAGCTTCTGAAAGTTGGATTACTATTTAAATAGCATTGTGCCTTTTCTGTTTTTGCATCTTTACTTGACTGGTTTCAGAAAACTTTTAGGCCCACAAACAATATTTATATTTTATGGATCTTGAAATTTGGAGATTATCAATCATTATGGGAGCCTCAACAAAGCTCACCATCAAGTTGTTTTTGTTGAGGTTTGCATAGAGGAGAACCATTTATCTGTCAACCAAGTGAACCAGCAGTTGTTTTTGTTGAGGTTCGCATAGAGGAGAACCGGTTCTCTATATGTAGTAACATGTACTCTGGTTATCGAATAATGACGTGAGAGGGATTTCTTGCAAAACAAGCGTTAGCCACAAACTGTGAAAGTGTAGCATAACCCGACGTCACTTGTTTCTTAACAAGCAAACTGCATCTGATTTATCTTGTGTCCAATAAACAACATTCGTGCAGGGAACACATCCGAATGTCAAAAAGATATTTCTCATGGCAACCTTATGATGCCAACCTAATGTAAGAGCAAAAACATGGAATATGCATCGACTTACATACAGCGCTTTTCTACTTGTTTCTTGGCTCGTGGTACTACATCCATAAGTAGACTGATTAAAACTTGAGAAGTTTTCTATTCACAACACATTGAGCAATCGTTGACATCCTCAGGGACCAAAAATGAACGGCAGGCGACAGTGTAAGGAAAAGCTAAATGCAGCATTATAAAGCCCAAAATCCTTGCCTACTTCACCCTACATGCCTAGCTTACTCTCTTCTCTTGCATTCTAGTCTCTATCCCTCACCATTCAAGTGCAAGATCGCCCACCGCCAGAGTTCACTGGTCATATAATACAACACCCGTTAACATTTTCATCACTGAAAATGTTGAACGAGTCCATTGGTGCATGTACACGTGCATGCATGTAAGGTGAAGGGACGAAATGATCGAAAGCGGGACTTCCTATAGGAAATGCACTTCTATGGCTTGATGCAGACATTTGAGGTATGTATAGAACTTGTGGATATGGAGTTGAATACTGATGTGTGGTGTTGAGATGAATTGGTCCGGCGGGATGATCTATGCCCCAACCATGAGGCTGATTGCCAATACCTACAGTAGCAGAAGGCGGTGAGGCGGAGCTGGAACTGTCATTGCCTTCATGCCCCGCGAGACTTTTTTTTGTCTTCCTTAAGCACCCATACTTACTTTCATTTCCCTCCTTCTTAGCTACAAGAAACTCACTGCCAGAGGAGGAAATTTCTGCTGATTTGCCATCATTTTTTGTCTCTTCAGTTGGTTCCTCCTCATTACCTACAGTAGTGCTTCTGCTTGGAAGATCACCCCAATTCTGTTTAGTTCTGGCGTCCTTTTGCTGCTTTCTGTTCTTGGCTCTGCCTCGTTCTTTTTCTGGTTTAGCTTCATTCTGATGCCAAATCTCTGCACGTTTACCTTTGTAATTGAGTTTCTTGATCAAAGTCTCCACTCCAACGATACCAGTGACCGTTACTCGTTGCTGCTGTGGATCTATGGCTGTTGAATAAACACCTAAAAGCAGTATAAAAAAAAAAGTTTGTTTCCGCAGGAGCTGAAGAACAAATAAAATTTAGGACTCTGGAGTTGACTCCATAATATTCCAAAGGCCAAAGTCATTATTCTCACTTTCTTTCTTTGAATGTAGTGATTAAACTTAATACAAACTAGAAGGTTGAGAAGTTTGCATCTTGTATCCTTCCTCGCACAAATTATTAGCAAATGATCATCAAAGAATATACCATCAATGCCTTGAAGAACCTTCTTGACTTTCCTCGTGCAACCTTGGCAGTGAATGGATACCTTGAGAACCAATGTCTGAAAAACAAAGACAACCATTTTCCTGTGAGAGTCGAAAGGAACTTGTACACAAAAGAAGTGGGGTTTCTTTAGTGACAAAACCTGGCATCTTAGTGCTTTGGAGGCCTGCTCAACTGAGGCGGTAGCCATCTGATGTAAGGAAAAATGGGCTGAGATGGTAGAGAAAGTGGTGACTGAAAGACTTAAATTGATTAGCAGAAGAAGTGAAGGGGGCAAGAAAAGGTTCTGACGAGACGAGGGAGCAAATTCATTGTGTCCGTACATCAATAGCCCTAGTTCTACCTCAAACATTGTACAGCTATTCTCTCTCGGCTGAAGCTGTGGTCTTGTATTTAATTTTCCTTGCTCATGAACTATATATTATACAGAATGATCAGTTGATAGGCCTTGGAGTTATCCATAATTTATTTATTTTTCCATTAGACTTCATCCAACGTTTTGGCAATAGGCATCAACTTCTGCTGATGGGTTAACGAGTCCTTTTTCGTTTATATAGCAATTACTACTATACCATCACCATCCCCTTCTCCTCAACCCAATAAACCGTAACACTCATGGAAGACAAGACGTGGCAAAATCTACCACAATCCTCTCTCCAACAAGTGCATCCGGATTAGACAATCAATCTGCAGAACAGCTAGAAAGAACACATATTGGCATTCAAGTCTTTCACTGTTATGGTACTTGTGTGAAAATTTAAAAACAAGCAAAGCCAGGATCATTGAAATAATAGACATGGCGTGTCATTGTTGGAGACGAGGCTAACTTGCTTATTCCTTCGTTTCACATGTTTGGTATCGTAATGTAATGGTCAGACTGAGAGTTGAGCATCCTAATAAATTTCTCGGAACCATGAGAATATTAATGGTCAGACTGAGAGTTGAGCATCCTAATAAATTTCTCGGAACCATGAGAGTGTTAATGTGATTGATGATGGCAGTTGATAATTTATTGCCTCTTACTTGCACACTCATATCCGCCATTAAGGTTCCTACCCAGGTTATAAAAATCATATGACCCGTAATCCTTTTAAAAAGTTGCTGTAAATAACACGACAGCATTTGCAGCCATCACAAAAGGTTTGGTATTCAGGGGGTGCTTGTTTCGTAGGTATGAGAAATAAGGAATGGGAATGGAATGAAGATAGATGCTTGGTAGGGAAGTATGATTGGAGGGGTATGAATTTGATTACCCATTTTGGGGTATTACTCCATTCCCCTCATAATTGGGAGGAATGAGATTCATACCCCATCTTAATTAATTAATTAAGATAAAAGCTAATTAATTAAAATAATTACAAAATATAA
>JANKOD010000192.1:16388708-16400149 GCA_026284645.1 Erythroxylum acuminatum
GATGATGAGAAAATGAAATGGAGAGGTAATTTAGGTATAAGATGAATTTGATGTAACATGTTGGAAGTTTTGGAAATATGGAAAATGTTAGCAGAAACATTTCCACTGATATGCTTCTGTGTTATAGCAATAACTTTTTCTCTAGTCGTTCAATTGAGATGATTCTTGATTTGGGTTAAATAGAGACATATGGATACATTTCTTATGAAGACATCAAAATTTAATTATGTTTTTAAGAGTCTCAAATTTTGATGTGAAAATGAGAACTGGGTGTTGTAAGAGTTGTGGATGAATGTTGAATTTTCGAGTTGAACGTTCTGTGAATTTTCTGTATTGATCTAGACAGATTTGGATAAATGTTTCTTCATAAAAGTTGTAGCTTATCATCCTAGCTTTATAACGGTATAATGTATGAAAATTTTGGACATTGGAGTTGAGAGATATGATATTTTGAAGTTTGTGCTGTTACATGGGATAGGCATACGAGACAACTGCATTGGTTTGAATTTTTAAACCCTTCTGAAGTAAAAATTTGTTTTTGAGGTCTTCATAAACGTTGTAGGTCTAGAATTATTCTTCAAAATAGTTTTTGAATCACTTTAATCCGATAATTGTAGAAAAAGTTATGCCTATTTTACTAAGACAGGTCTGGAGAAGAGAAAAAGGAGGAAGAGGGCGAAAATCGCGATATTCGCCGAAGCCTGAACATGTTTTACTATTTTGGTCGTAACTTTTTCGTCCGACCTCCAAATGATCTGATTTTTGAAGCATTGGATTCCTAACACATTCCTATATATCTCTATAGAAATTTATAGTTTTTGGTATTAAGTTGAAAAAGATTGATTGAATCAAAGTAAGGGTATCGGTTGGAAGAGCATGAACTGGATATTTTACTGAACATGTTTCGGTATTTGGATGATATCTTGATTTGTAGGATTCCAATTGGAATGATTGTTGATTTGAGTAAACTAGAGAAATAGGGCTACAAATCATATGAATAAGCCGAATCTTGATTCAGTCTCTAATGTGTTCAATTTCTAGATGGAAGTTGTACATAGTAAATTGTTTTTGATTAAGAACAGTTCGAAAATGTTTAAGGCATATCTTCCAAATTACTAAATCGAATTGAGTAATTTTGGTGTCAATGGAAAGATAAGACTTAGAGAAACACTTTTCTAGAAGAAAGTATGACCAAATTACCTCATTTTCACTTTCTAATTGAATGTGAACAATGGACCCGAAGGTCTGGAATTTTGGAGAATTTATAAAAGAAATGAAAGTTTTGAGGATGTGTGATCATGTAATGATGGAATAACATTAATGAGTGAATTGTTGGTATTAATGTACCAAAGACATGTGTTAATGGAGATGAAATGGTCCATATGATTAAAGTTGTGATTCAAAAAGAGAAGTAGAGTATATCTAGTGGAAACGAACGAGAAATGAGTTGTTATGAAAATAATTGATACGGAAAAAATGATAACGTGATAAAGTGGGAAAATTGATAATATACCCAGGATTGTCATAAACATGCACCGTACATATTCCATATATACACATGTGCATAAATGAATGCTTATAATTGTGCAAAATTATTAATGTGTGTGCCATGTGTGTATTGTATAAATGGGTTGTGCAAGTTAAAGTCTGCATTCAGGCGTTTCCAGAAATTGGAAGCAAATGCTAATCTGGAGCGTATTGTAAGTAGACCTAGATGGTCTCATTTCATTGTTGTTCTGATGAATTTTTGTATTATTTGACTACTGAATGATTTTGTAAAGGTGATTGATTATGTTGGTTTCCGGACAGGAGGTCCGATGATTGTGATGTTTGACTTGGATATTGAATTGCTACTTGAATGTAAATTGGGTGAACTAAATGTGCTGAAGTGATTGGTAAATGTTTTTTGAATATGCAATTGCATGCAAGTGAAAGTGTAAATTCTCAACTATGTGTTGAATGTCGGACTACAGTTCGAGGATAAGTGAATATGATTGAATAAGAGCATGCAAGTGTGAGTGATTCATTCCATTGCATGAATGCATGAAATATAATGGTTGTTGTGACCAGAGTAGCCAACGATCAGAGCTTAAAGATCAACGAGTGAAAATGAGCTTCGAGCTCAAAAGTGAATCAGAGCCTCATGCTCAACGTTTAATGAGCCCTATATCCCCCAAGCGGATAAGGGACAGTTATTAATGAGTCTTATATGGGACAGTTTAGGCACTCGGTCAGAACAAAATAACAAATAGAAAGTGGGTCTCATGTACACTGCATATGCATAATATGAGTGATTATATCTATTGAATGTGAAGCGTGAAACGTTATGAATGCGATTATGTGTTATGTGACTGGGTGAGCCATCGATGATGGTCACTCATCGAGTTCGCAAAACTCACCCAAAATTTGCAAATATTTTTCAAGATTTAGAAGAATACCCCGTTAGGAAAACGAGAGTACAATTACTGCATGCAAGGGAAAGATAGAGGTCAGGATCAGTTCGCGTCTGAATTGTGTCTCTTTATTTTCATACTGAGTTGTATTTTCTGCAAATTATTATATTTTGTGTATTTGAATATATTTGTTGTGTATAACTTTCCAATTGGAAAAAGGTTTTGCAAAAGAGATTGATCAAAGTGTAATATGTTTTGTTTATGGATGGGCCTTGGTGATTAACGAAATTCTGATAAACAAACTACTGTTGTTTTGAAAAATGTTTATGGAATAAAGCAGGCCCAAATCGTTTACTGATTTCCGAGCATTTGATTGCGTTCAAAAAAAATTTATAATGAGTTTTGACTTCCTAAGTGATCTAGCAAGCCACCCTCGTGGGACACGGACTCGGATATCACCGATCGATGTCGGGTTCGGGTCTTGCGGGAGTGGGGTGTTACAATCATGATCTTTCAAAAGGAAAACAAACCTTCAGATCTCCCACAATCAAAATCATAGATTTAGACGTTTTACCTTCAGAACCATCTGTTGTTGAAAACGTCCATCCACCTAATGAAATACAACAAGATCCTATTGTTAATTCGAAGTTCTTGAAGCATTTCATGAATTGGACGAAAGCCAGTCACAAACAGAAGGGAATTCAGGAAGCTTTAGTAAAAGAAATTGAGGAAATTCATGCTAAGGTTGATGACCTGAGTGACTATCTTCATGATCAAGTAGCATTTCTACGGGTTTCTATTGAACAAGACCTCAAGACGATCTACACTGACATGCACCATATGTTTTTTGAAATTATGAAGCGTCTTCATTGAATTTTTTTATTAATAACAAATAGGGGGAGAAGAAGATAGAAAGAATATGAGGAAATGCGAAGAGAAGATAGAAAGCTTTTGTACCTTTATATATCATATATGCATTCGCATTTCTTATGTTTTTATCTTGTTATTCGTCTATTCATCTGAATATCATCTTATCTTCTAAAATTATGATTATTTGTTATCATCAAAAAGGGGGGAGATTGTTAAGAAGACTTCACTTTTATTAATTTTGGTGACAATCAAATAATAATAATCTTAGAAATGTATGAACTGTTTTGACAAATTTGTTAAGTGTGCAGAAAAATATAAATAACACTTAGTCATCCCAGACGATACGTCAGTGATAGATGATAGACGTCATCACAGATGAAGCGAAAACAATAGACGAAACACAAACAATAGACGAAGCATAAATAACAGAGGAAGCGCAAACAACAGACGAAGTGCAAATAACAAACGAAACACAAATAACAGATTAAGCGCAAACAATAGACGAAGCGCAACAACAGACGAAGCGCAAACAACAGATGAAGCGCAATACCAGACGAAGTGACAATATTAGATGATACAAAAAGGAAAATACTCTATAACGTCAGACAGTTAGTTAGTTGGAGTTAGTTACAGGACTCATCTAAATAACGATTTCTAGAAGATTCAATAAGCAGTTTGTTTACTGATTTCCGTGCATTTGATTTTATTCAAAAAAAAAATATGTACTGAGTTTTGACTGTTTCAATGCACTAGCACGCCACTCTCATGGGGCACGGACTTGGATATCACCCACGATGTCGGGTTCGGGTCCTGCGAGAGTGGGGTGTTACAAACAATCATTACTTAAACATTTACAATTTCATATTTATATTGTGCAATGAGTATACTCTCATAAATCAAGACATATCCTAAAAGCCATTTTAAAAGTATACAAAATAAAAAGAAAATTCTTATGGACCATTTTCTACTATGCATTTAACTATCCAAAAGATAGGATAATGAATGTGCATTCGTAAGTTTGCAATCATGTTGGAAAGATTCCTTAATTTTGTGTATTCGTAATGTTATTTTCTAATGATAGTAATATAGGAATTCAAACATTTTTTTTACTTAGTTGCATATATTAAACAATTTAATTATTTATTAAACCTTATATTTAAATGATTAATCATATATTAAATTATTTTGTGTACAAAAAATAATTCATAAATTATATATTTCACATAAATCAATTAATACATTTACAATTCAAAGAAATAATATTGATCTCATTTTTGTGATTATTAGAATAACAAATTATTTGAAATATCAAATAAATAAGACTCCATGTCTTTATGAAGTCATTCATAAAAATATACAATGTCAATTGCAGACAAATATAAATTCAATAACATAATATATTTCATAATTTTCATGCAAATTCAACTTAGTTTTCTCATAAATTCACCTTAATTTTCTTTTACAAACTACATAATTAATTTATAGTTTATATTGTATAAATAACCCCAACATAAGCTAAATGTTCTTCATTGGAAAATTATTTCAAATTTAACTTAAACCATTCATAAACCATTCGCAACTCACATGCAATAGAAACAAAAACTTAAAAACACACACAAATTAAATAAATAACAAACCAAAAATGTCGAGTCATGGGTCTATTGGGTCAAGGATCACAGGGAGGAGGTTGTGGGCTTTTAGCTAATCTAGCAGGTTACGAAGAGAGCCTAGTATCCAAATATGTTGATAATAATTATAAATTATTAGATATTTTATCTTTAATTCTCTAATTGAACAATTTATAATTATAGATAAAGATTGATATCTAGCAATATATCATGACCACCCAAATATTAGGAATGTTAAGGTAGTTTGACTAAATTTATTTATCCATGGTTCTGATATATACTTTAATCATTTAATCATCCAATGTTCCAATTGGATATGGAGTATGAATTTAGTATGTACTCTTTTAAATCCAACCAATTCGCTCTTGCTAATAAGCAATTGATATATTTTTATGTCTTTCTTACATTACAGTAATACTTTCAATTCTCATCATGTGAGGTGTTAGTTTTTTTTTATTGCGATCAGATATATATCCATAAAATTGCTATTAAACTAATTCTTGTTAAGTAAACCTCAATGTTTAAAAAGGTTTTAGAGTTAACATCCTAGGACTTAAGTTACGTGGATACCTAAAATATATCAATAGCCTTACTTTGTAGGTTAATATCAAGTGGTTTCAAATAAACGTCAACAATTGATATCAAATTGAAAACAATAGTGGTATCTCTGACAATTAATTTCAAAAAGAAAATCACCAAGAGCCATCACATAAGCTAAATAAGAAAATTAGAATCAAAAGAGTAACTGTTGAACCATGTGAGAACGAAAAGGATGCAACTATTAATGATATAAAAGGAGGTGACAAATACTTTCCTATTAACTATAATTGAGAACGTCCACTTGGCATGCATATGAAATCATAATCAAGAGAGGACTTATTTTTATCTTTAAAGAAAATATCTTAATCTTAAAACAACACTTTTTTATAATAGTTTTGAATCTAAGTTTTCTTAATTAAAGGGGTATGTTTTTATCTTTGAAAGATTGAAAATTTTAAGTTTGAGTGTAATGTTAAACACTATACATTGTTCGAAGACTATTCACTAACTAAAGGATTGTTTAATGGTTGGATGATGGTCTGTTTGAAAAGTTATCGAGTGGAACTTATTTTTATCTGACTAACGGTTCCATCTGAAGATTATTCTTGACCTTAATTAAGATTTATAAATAATTACTCTTTGCATGTTATAAAAGTAAAATGTTTATAAAAGTTCTTCTTTACAAGTGGTAAGAGCAGTTGATGTAATGTATGAATCTGTCTCTTCAGTCTTCATTTATCAAAAAACAAATGTACTCAGTATTAAGTATTTTATATACTTCTTTCCAAACAAAAGAAGAGAAGACCCAAACACGGCCTAGAAATTTCGCAGACCCCGCCGGGCCAGAGCAGGTAGAGTGAGACCAGAGGGCCTACTCTCTCTATCTGGAAAATCCCATTTTGTGCCCTCGTTGGAGCTCCGGAAATGACTCAAGAATCCTTCATTTACAGCTTCGTGGCTCGGGGCACCATGGTGTTGGCCGAGTACACAGAGTTCACCGGCAACTTTCCGGCGATCGCCACTCATTGCCTTCAGAGACTGCCTTCTAGCAACGACAAGTTCACCTACAATTG
This sequence comes from Erythroxylum acuminatum, assembly GCA_026284645.1. Classification (NCBI taxonomy): domain Eukaryota; kingdom Viridiplantae; phylum Streptophyta; class Magnoliopsida; order Malpighiales; family Erythroxylaceae; genus Erythroxylum; species Erythroxylum acuminatum. The sequence goes on from JANKOD010000192.1 coordinate 16,395,213, forward strand.
TGACCACCATACCTTCAATTTCCTTGTTGAAGATGGCTACGGTAACTATTATATGTTGCTCTTACTTAATTTGAAGTATTGAGTAATGCTAAGGAAGTCTAGTTGTTAATGGAAGTAGGTTGATCTAGTTTCAAGCTGGTTGTTAAGTGTTTGATTTAATACGACAAAGTTCTGTACTTTAGCGGGCAGTTTGTGTTTTGAGATAGTTGTTGTTTGTTTTGTGGGTTTACTGAAGAGCAAACAGAGCCCTTTGCATGGATCTTAGGATAAAACAACAGCAATAACTTGGATTAAGATTGTCTTCTTTTATTGGATATCTTGGATTTTTTATTTGATCAAAGTATAGTAGGTATAGCCCATAGTTGTTATTGGCAGGCGGGAATTGTCAAGGACTTCCACAAGTAAATCAGAAGAGACTATGGTCAGGAAATTTCATTTCAGCACGTCACTACTCGAGCTAGCCTGGATACAAAAGTCTTACGAAGTTATATCCCGAGTTCTTGGAAATGTGGTTTCCAACTTAAATTCATATGACTCTGTCTGACCGCCGGAGCAGCTGCATTCCTAGCTGGGAAAATTTCGAATTTCCATGCCAGTGCTGCTGAAAAGTTCCACTTTAACTCTTTCTTGGAAGGAAAGTTCTTTAAATGCTCTAGTTCTTCTAGGCTTAGACATTGTACGTGAGTTTAGTTCATTTTCAGGGAAGCAGATACTTGTTACCCTATTAATATGTATTTGGGATATTGCTTCTGTTCTCACCTTTGTTGCACGCTAAGCTGTTCTAGTAGTAAAGACATCAAAATCTTGGATGATCTTGTTTGAATGAGCTTCACAGTTGCTGGTGCAACCCATGATGATGTTGTTATTCGTCCAAACCTTTTGGAACATAACACAGGTTACGAATTGAATAAAATGAGGAAACTTTCAATCACTATATCTTGACAAGTTGCATTTTGCAATTTGCAGCTTACTGTGTTGTAGCAAAAGAAACTCTTGGCAAGCAGATCTCTATAGCATTTTTGGAGCGGATGAAGGCAGACTTTAAAAAAAGATATGGGGGTGGTAAGGCAGACACAGCCGTCGCCAAAAGTCTCAACAAGGAATTTGGGTATGTGCAAGTATGAAAAGCTATGGATATTTAGGGGTTGTTCTTAGTTACATGTTCATTTATGCACATGAAAGTAAGAAAGTGAGACTATTGTTTCAGGCCAATTATGAAAGAACACATGAAGTATATTATTGACCATGCTGAAGATATTGAAAAGTTATTGAAAGTAAAAGCTCAGGTTTCAGAGGTGAAAAGTATAATGCTGGGGAATATTGACAAGGTAAAGCAGCTATTTTGGAAGGATATCTTGGTTATTTCCCTTAATTACAAGTGTTTGTGCTGCTTTTTTATTCTATTTTCGGCTTCATGTGCCCGATCTCTGTGTTTCATTGTTAACCCATTTATATCTGTGTTGTATTGATGCTCTCCTAGGAATGTTTTTCCTCTTCCTCCCACTCCAATCTCTATCGCTATTTTCTCTTTCTTCCAGATTGAGGCTTGTTGTATTTTGTGATACTGGAAGTTATGCTGATACAATTCTAAAATTAGGTGGACATATCCTTCTTAAGGGAAATAATGTGCTTAATATATATATATATATTTTGCATGAATGCCCTTTGGAGTGTAAAATATCTCAATCAATGGTGTAAAATAAACATCTATTGTGGGTGAATTCAAGAAGGAAAAACTTTGATGAAGCCCAGAAATGTCTTTTACTGGGTGTTAAGCCACAAACATGCTATTTTCCTCCATCTGATAAATATGGATGCTTGCAAACTGAAATCATTCTCCATCATGGACCTCAAGGTTGCGAACTGCGATTCTCAGACTACTTCCGAACTAAACATGATGGCTCATCAATTATGATTTAAATGAATAAGCCTGTTTACTGGCTGATTGTTGGACAATATACATGATACATAATGTAGATCTTGTTCCAGTTTTAGCTTTTGAAATGCAACATCTACATGTATATGTTTTTTCTCTGTTTTCTTCTGTTTAAAGCGTGGTTTCTTGTATGTGATCAATTAAGAAAGAAGCACACATTGCATACCCGTTCACTCTTTACATCTCTCAGGCTATTGAAAGGGGTGAGGCGATAACAAGTCTTGCTGACAAGGCTGAGAATTTGCGAGATCAGGTTGGGCAAATGAGCAGAATAAAATCTTTAATAAGTTCTGTTTCATCATACCAAGTTTTTGATTATGTTCCTTGTTGCAAATTTCAGGCCCAAACATACAGGAAACAAGGAACTCAAATTAGACGAAAAATGTGGTACCAGAACATGAAGATAAAATTGATTGTTCTTGGAATCCTGTTCCTTCTGGTTCTAGTAATCTGGCTTTCCATCTGCCATGGATTTAATTGTGCAAAGTAGCAAGTACTCAATTGCAGTCATACACATCAGTGGTTCTTCAATTTATCTTTTACCAACAGGAGAGTTATCTTTGCATCTGTCAGACTTATTGGTTGTCTACCATTTCCCAGGCGTTCCAGGCTATGCTTGGAATGACGTAGCTGTATAATGTGTTGTACTATTAATTTGAAAAATTACAGGAAATTTTAGTTTTTTTTTTTTTTCCTGTTTGCATATAAGAATGAAATTTCAGAAACACCATTGCGGTGCTTGTCTGAAGATTCTGTCTTTGTGTTATCCTGTCTTAAAATTATCCTAAAGCCGTATTCAGAGCAGATATTGGAGTCTTAGCTGTGGAAAAGGCGCTTTTTCTTATAATATGGTGAAATGCTATACGGGAGTGTTGCATCTACTAGCTTGTCTTGTTAAGTCAGGAGGACAAATTTCCTTAAATTACGGACGTTGTTGATTGGTCTCTTACAAAAAGAAACAAGGCGTGCTATACCATTCCTCCGATTCTTGTATAAATGAAGGGTACATAGGAATGCGTAACGTATCAAGGACAGTAAAGCCAAGCATAATCTCAGTTTTCTAGGATGAACTGGCCCTACTTTTTCTCTCCGACTGATCAAACCTGAAATGAAGTGGATAGTTACTAATTTATTCGCAAAAGCAAATTTGATCTGAAGTCGGCCTAGCCCTGAGAGCGTGACAATGTGATTTCTCCGAACTAGTTTCAGGTTCCAAAATGTTAGCACTTACTCATTTATTAGACAATTTGGTCTAGCTGCATAAAACTTGCACAACTATTTAGAACTAGAATTCACATGTATTACTTAATTTAAATATTGAATCTATTTAACTTAATGAAGAGTACATTAAATTCCATATGTGAGGGAATTATCACGTCATAACTTGTTTCAAGATTCAAACCCTGAACTTCCAAGTAACTACTAATCACTATGTCAAAATGTTTTTCTGACAAAGTAAGTTGATATCACAGAAATGCTCCTAAAGAGTGCTTCACAAAATTCAGTGACGTCTAATATACAAAGAAACTGATTTATGTAGTACTGGCTGGCATGGCACGACACCTTCTTTCTCAATTTACAATATATACAAAATTAAGGACAGAAACGAAGAATTTTTGAAGATAACACAACTGTTTTAGGTTTTTGGGATTCATTGTTCGATCTATATGGATTTATTAATGGGATTGATTGATCCCAGAGTTCAGAGAGGGATGGTTGGTGGTGCATGGCATGACACGTTATTGGCAAGACAAAGGCAAAGCTCTGCCCATATTAAAATCGTCAAACTCATGAGAAGACAAAATAGGATCTCTCTTGCCCCATCCTTTGTGGATAGGATCTCTTTTCATGGATTTATTCTTAATATATCATATAGTGGATAGGATAAAATTGTACCTGCATAGCCAAGACTTTATCTTCCTTTCATCTCACTTCTTGTTCTTTTCTCTTTTGAGAAGAAGATCATCCATGCAAAGAAAACTGACTAGACAATGTATAGCTCATTCAAACAAGGAATGGGCTCGTAGCCTTACCACTCTCACCAAGGAAGCTAACTACTTAAGACTGATTGTGAAATTTCTACTAGCTGGCGGTGGGTTTTCTTTTTCTAGTTGGTTTCTTCACACCCAAACACGTGCTGATAAGAGCCTTATCCATACGAGTTTATAGGGATAGCACCTTCTGTAAGTGCATGCAAGGTTCTAGCTAGTGACAGACTATTTTTTGATTCCAACTAAGAAAATTTTAAGCACATGTTGTTTGGAGTCATGCATGTTTTAGCAAAAGAAGTTGGGATGAATGAATACGGCTGCTGGTCCAATTTTTTTGGAAAGAATATTTTAGGGGCACCAGCAAGACTCCAAAAAGTGACGCCATAGAAGGATGGGCTATAAATTACGTGATGAAAGCCTTTTGCATTGCTTCTTGGTAGGCCATATGAAAATCAAGAGCGCGGATCGTCTGTCTAAGATATCCCTGTCTTATTCTGTCCAGAGGCCAAACTACGTAGTTTTCATTGCAAAGTTAACGCCCGTGTAATTAAAGCTACAGAAGCCTGTGGGTCGCCGTTTTTTCCAAAGCTTTAGCCAGCTTTGGAAACTTTGTCTGTTAACTTAGAATATTATTATTATAATATATTATTATTATTATTCTTTGTATTATTACTAACTTTTTCGTATTATTCTTAAATTTATATATTATTATTCTTTTTATTATTAATAAGTTTTTCTTATTATTCTTAAATTTATATATTATTATTATTATTGTTATTGTTGTTTTTATTATTTATTATTGTTTTTTATTTTCCTTTTTATTATTACTAAGTTATTCTGATTATTCTTAAATTTATATATCATTATTATGATTATTATGATGATTATTATTATTAGTGTTATTATTATTATTATTATTGTAGTTTTTGCATTTGTTGAGTAGTACTAAGTTATTATTATTACTTTTTATTGTAATTATAGTAATTATTATAATTATTATTAAATGTCAT
>JANKOD010000192.1:16405564-16430176 GCA_026284645.1 Erythroxylum acuminatum
TCCACCAACCGAACCACACCGTTGTTCTTGAAGACCCAAACTCCAGACATTCTCAACTAGTATTTTAGCTAGTTGGGCAGCTAATAAGGAAGTGAAGGGAAGGGGCTTTTGTGTTGTTAGTGAGGTATGTATGTGCGTGCAGGTAATGTACTTGCAAAAGCTTGGAGATGGACTTGGCAATAGTATAATGAGGTCTATTTATACAAATGAGACGTGGGGTTGGGATATTATGGGCATGTTTGGGGGTGTAAGTGTTTAGCTAAGGTTGGTCCCATTGGAAGAGAAAGGGTCTAAATATGCAATCTTTATTTAGGTTTTCTTTTCTTCTTCTTTTTTTTCTGGATCATGGTCAATACATTGTAGCATAAGTCTAGTGTGGGCATTGAATTAACAGGATTGAAGAGAATCCAGGGTGTGTGTTTTCTTTTGAAAATCTTTTAGCATGCAGGGGAATCTTTTGTTTTTGTTCTTACTGTTCTAGAGAAGGCAAAAGGAAAGAGACTGTGAAGAAAGTTGACGTGAGTACTGTGTGTGTATCTATCATAGAGTTATTTTTTGTCCTCTTACTAATTAGCACCCCCAATATTCCTGTCTGCTAAATATAAGTGATCACATTCACAGAACATTGGAAGTTTGTGCATAACATAACAAAATCTTGTTGTAAGAAGGACCATTCATATTCCTTCTGCAGGTTCATAATAAATTTATCAATTCAATATTGGATTACACTTAAATATTGATAAGTGAATTTATGAAAGGTAATCATTTATTAATGTCATTGAAATTAGATAATTGCAATGGTGTGCATATATACATGTAATTGACGTGTCTGCTTCATTTTTATATTTTACAAGAACAAGGAAAAGAAAATGCAAGGATTAAAAAATAGATGAACGGATGAGATTGAATTACTTATGGAGTTGGTATTTCCATTAGTAGCAGTAGCAGTAGTAGTCTTGATTGAAACAAGCACCATATTGGAACATCTTTGAAAGGGCAATGAGAGACTAGACTGGCATATGTACAAAATGTGTTTAGGTTATTCCTTTCAATTCCCCCTTTTGAAGATCATTATAGCTACCAATCCAATTTCCCTTTCAAGATCATTCAAACTGGTGCAAATTAGTGTTTGCTAGTTATTTCTTCTTGCTTTTTGATATGTTATCCTCGTACGTATATAGATTGGCATGTTCATGTTCATGGAAGGAATAATTTTTACTATTTTTTAATTTAATTTAATTTAAAAAATTTAAAGTAAAAATAAAAAGAAAAGATTTTCCAAGTATAGAGGTAGGCTTTTTCTTAAAAGGAAAGAACATTCAATTCGGTTCAGCAAAATCCGGTTCAAGTGGTGAGAGACGTGGTCCATGAGACCAACAAAATCCTTTGGTCAGGGGTTCGAGTCGCAACTCCACCCTGGCAGACCAAAGCGGATAATACCTAATGGGCCACTGCTCAGAGATTTGGGCAGATTCATAAGCGATGGCTACTCTCCTGTGAGCTTCGGAACCCACCCAAACTATAATTTAAAATTATTCTTTATGGATATTTAGAGACACGTTTCTCTACTACCAGCTCCCATAAGTTTTACTAAATTTTTGTTTCTCAAATCTATTATTATACTTTGCAAACTATAGAAAGAAACAAAAGTGAAAAGACCAAAAACTTAAGGTCTCATCAATATACTTCTTCATTGACAGGATAGGTGCGTAGGAATTTCCTTCTCCATCAGCCTATATATATATATTGGACATAAAAGCAAAAATAATACCATTTCTTTTTTGGCATAAATATATCTTGGATCAGTTCTATTTAAGAAAGTTTATAGGACTTCCAACAATTTGTCATAAAGTTAGGGTTCGTTTTGTTCTACTTATATTTTTCTGTTGCAATTTTTAATTTTCGTTTTCGTTTTCAGTTTCTTGTTTTTGTTTTTTTCCTAAATGAAAACAAAAACTTGTTTGATTGTTAATCTTAATAATAATTATATTTTAGATAAAATTTAAAGATAAATTAATTTTAATTAAATAAATTTATTTAATCTTTTATATAATATTTATTAACAAATTATTAATAAAATTATGTTATTTTAATAAAATAAATAATTTTAAAATTAAAATTTATTTGAAAATTAAAATTTATTTGAAATATACTTTAATTATCAAATCAAATTTTATTTGAATATTTATATATATTTTAAATTTAATTATATATAATTTAATTATAAAATTAAATAATTCATAATTTTGTTGATAATTAATTTAAAATTATTATATATATAAATATAATGTTGAATTAAATTATTCATAATTTTTATTAAAAATTTTATAATTAAATAATATGTATTTAAATGATAGTAAATCATATTATGAAAAAACAAAAACATTTTTTTATGGTTTCCATAATTTTTGAAAATTGGAAGAAATTAAAACAAAAAATATAAACTAAAAACTCAAACAAATAATTTGTTTTCACTGAATTTAAAAACAAAAACAGAAAACCAAAAATAAAAATAAAAACAAACACTACCGTAATTTATTGATACTTGATAGTAAGTGTTTGTTTAATCATAAGTTTAGTGGTTAAGAAAATGATCTAATTTCAATGAGTCATGATTAATAGTTAACAATTTTATAAGTTAGAACTTAGAGACGCCAATATTTTTAATGTGATGGCATCAAACAGGGAGGTAGTTAGCTGGGGCAGTGGTGTATTGCGCTTACAAAATTTATAAATTAATATATATATATATATATATATACACACACACAAGTATAGAATTATTTAGAACTTATTGGTACATTAGGCTCCCTAAAATTTAAAAACTTATATATTTGAGCCTCCTATCTTTAATTTCTGGCTCTGGCATCGGATCATCTGTATCATAAACGAAGCTAAAACGACGTTGGAATTGACTTTTAATATGTTGTAAAGTTAACGTATTTAGTCCAAACTTCCTAGCAAACTGTTTAAAGGAAGAGATTAAAAGATAATTCATTTATTCTGTTCGGGCGGGGGAACAACTGGAAGCCACTAACTAACTACACTAGGAAGAAGGGGCGGTGGTGAATTCTTATGTCGAGTGTATGCAAATTAAAGCAACAGTTGGGCATTAGAGAGGACATCTAGTCTAGAAAATAGTTTCCATTTCAATCAAGGACGGATTGGCATTGGCTGGCTACTTTTGTTTTGTACGCCAACTTATTATTCTCCAGAATAATATTTCTTTTAAAATTGGTTTGTTACCAGAAAGAAATACAGGATTAAATTAAACATCCAGAAAAGGTATGGATTAATTCTTATATTTAGTTAAAGTTAACAGAGAATGATATGCTTAGCTTTGATTATTAGGTTATGCCTAACTTCGAATTTTGATTTTGATTAAAAAGATAAGGTATAAAGAATAAAGTGTTAAAACATACAGAATTTAGGATCAATGCGCCGGTTATTAAGAAGGGGGAGGGAGGGCAAATTGTACCCTGCCTGCAGTGCTCAACTAATATTCCTTCCATCAAAATGCATTATCTATATATACAATGACGTGAAAGGTAGGATTAGAATTATGTTCTTGGATCATTTTAAATTAAATAGGAATCATTCCAGCCATACCCTTTTCCCAAGAATTAACATCTCTATTCTAATGCCTTTCTCATTCCCTGTGTTCTCATCTCATGCCCTATTTGACGCTTATGACGTGTGTCTGTTAGGTTAGCTTCTTCCTGTATACTTTTATTTTTCCATTTGTAAATTAAGGATGTATGCCTTCATATCCATTTGCTATATTTGTACATTCTAACTAACTAATTACTATTGTTAAGATGAAGTTTACTTTAATTTGATTCGATAATTACTGCAGCAAGCGCATCTGGTGTAGTGGTATCATAGTACCCTCCCACGGTACTGACCGGGGTTCGATTCCCCGGATGCGCAGTCTTATTTCCTTTTGGACTTAATTCATTCCTGTGCTCACTTCTCTCGGTGGTTGGGAATGTTTTAAATTCAAAAGGCTCTAAAATACCTTGCAACCTCCAACACGTATTGGTTGATGGTTATAGACATTAGTTTTGATACTAAGCTGAACGGGATAGCCGCCCTCTTTGGAATCCAGGAATGACAGTCTTCATTCCATTCCATGTTATGAAAAAATGTGGCGTTAAAAAAAAAACATATTTTACAAGTTACTGGGAAATGTTGGGCCTGTGGTTGCTTGAATTCAACATCTTAAAATCCTAACTTTTCTTCTTCAGGGCCTGTAGTAAAGTCACCCTGATTTTTAACAACCCTTTCAAACGTAGTCAATAAAAGGAGATTTAGCACATTCATAGATGGAAAAACTAAACCTAATGCTGACTAGAATTTAATAATGGCAACAAGGAAATATGAATAAGCAGCAGGATTCACAGTTTGTCATTACAAAATCATCAAAGGCGCCCTCCTTAAGCAAGCTTGTTAATGATTTGATTAGGAATGATCACTTGAAGATGAAGTGATCATATATATAGAAAGACAGGAAGGAATTGACCTCAGCAGTTTCAGAAGAAGAGAAGACAAAGCATATGCATATAAAGAGCAATTTGGTGGCTTCCCAACTAGGCAATCACAATTCAGAAATGGTCAAGGGGGGAACCATCTTCTTCCATCTTACCACTGCTCAGGACAGATTTAACCGCTTTTCATTCGGAACATAGATCAGGAAATGTATTTATTCAATGAAAAACAGGACTACACATTTAGCAAACGCAAAGAAACGTGATTCATTTTTCCTACAAGAATCCAAACCAGTGCATCGGTTGCAAAATTATTCAAGAAACTCTACAGGAATATGGAACAAAACTTGAAAATCACGGCAGAAATTGATTTGGTACGTAACATTGAAGAAGGTCTTAAACCTTTGTATACTAACTCAGCATTGAATTGTTCGGCTTCAGAATTGAAAGAAATCGCTTAATCTACTAATAGCGTAGGGATCAGACTTAATCTACCCATAGAAATTAGAATTGCAAACGCAGTAATGACACAATTTCTTCCCCCAAAACATATAAATTTGGAATTTTATAACAGAAAACCTGCAAAATTTTCCTTGCAACACTTACATGGCTATCCCAAAGGTTTATGTATAAAAAGAAACTGTCATCAAAACTTTGATACTTATCTAGCCATCACAAAGAGTATTAGTAGCTTAATCAAATAGTGTTGAGGAACAATTACAACTGAATCACAAAGATAACTATATATAGCATTACCATGAAATGCGTGATGCCTGCATACACTTCAGTTCAAGAAACCCACCATCACTGCAACCTCATAGTACTCACAATCAGAAAAAAAAGCGCATAAAACACACTTGCATTAAACCCCCCTTAACCCCTATAACAATGTCCAACCCCCTCACAGCTCATCCTCCATTCTCAAAAACTCACCAATATCAGCCTGGTGGTACACAACAATCCCATTGGGGTCCATCTTCCTACAATCTTGAGTCGATTTCGCGGCAGTCCCAAAACCCAACGGAACATCGGACATAGAAAACACAACAACTCCGTCATTAGCCTTAATACTATCAGTAATCCTCCCCAAACCACCTTTCAACACATGATTCCCGTACAAAAACGACATCTCCGATGTGGGTTTCAGCCAAACTTTGTGCTTTGCGTTGGCAGCCAAGAGATTCAAGCTTTGGATGGTCAAATGAAAGTTACCTCCGTGTGTGAATTTGCCTATGCAAGTTCCCAACGAAACCAATTTGTCTCGACCCACGTTCGTGGCTCGCTTCAGCAAGGAGTCGCTGACATAGTAGACCTTGTTCCTGTGAAGCCGGAAGCAGTATCGACCCGGGTTCGGGTCGGGTCCTTCGTGGGACGGGTTCTCAATTATGTTCTTGAGATTATTGCCTGTAAACTTGAAGATTTTATCGAACACGGCGGTTGTTTCGCTCTCGTCCAGTGGCCTTATTGTGATTACAACAACAGGAAGAGGAGGATTCCCGTGGCTATTGAACGTTGGCGGCGACTCCTATGAGTTATACTCTGAATTAGGGTTTATCTGATAGCAAATTACACAAGGAAGAAAAGGGCTCGTCGGACTAATGGGCTTTAGCAAATTACATAATAGAAAAGAGGGCTCATCAGACTAATTAGATTACGGATGGCTGGGCTAAATGAGCCTTATCCATTATCGAAACGTGAGCGTATTCATCTTAGTCCCTGTATTTTTAATTCATTCGGTCCTTCCAATTGGGGTATCTTGAATGAGAATAAAAAACACAGGGGCTAAGGTGAACGAATTAAAAATACAGGGACTAAGATGAATAATCAAGTATATCACAGGGGCTGTTTTATGTGATTTGCCTTTTAATCATCATAAAAATGGGATCAAATTTAATTAATTAAATTGTTAAAATTTTAATTAATTTATATGAAATATACATTTTACTAATTATTGTTTGTATATAAAAAGTGTTTAACATATGATTAATCATTTAAATATATGATTTAATATATAAGTAAATCATTTAATTATGTGATTAAGTTAAAAATTAAATGTTTGCATTTTTATTTGTTTGTTAATGTCATTAGAAAATAAAATTACAAATATTAATCTTATCTTATGAGTAGCAAATACAATTTCATCATCTTATCTTATGGATAATTAAATACATAATAAAAAATAATATGTTAATTTATGGAGAATACTCATCACTCAACATAATGCGAGATCATAAATGTTTAAATCATTTTTATGAAGTGTATTATCATCATTTTTATGATGTTTATTATCATAAAAGAAAGTTATTTTTGCAATGTGTGTTATCATAAAGAAAGATGTCACTCAGAGTATATCTAGAATTTGGATATGCCTATAATTGAATATTGAATTTTTATAGTCATGTACTGATATTATTATTATATGTAAAAATTGTATTTCTGAATATATATTTATTAATTTAATTTTATAGATAAATGGAAGGAAGTTTAAGTACTCCTGATAATTCAACCACTTTAGGAAGATTTAATAATCCAAATTGAACTCATGTTGGATTGGTTTATGAAATGAAGAATCATACCATTTGTTTATTTTGTAACAAGCATTTGAAAGGTGAAGGAATAACCGGATTAAAGAAGTATTTAGCTGAAGTCAAATGTGATGTGAAACCATGTAAAAAAGTGAGTCATTATGTAAAATGATAAATGACGACTTTGCTTGAAGAGTATTAGCATGAGAAAGATAGAAGGAAAATATTGAATTATGAAATTGGCAGTGAAAGTTCTTTTGTTAGCTGCCAGTATGATAATTGGAATTTTGATGGTGATAGTATTCCTACCAATAAGAAGGGAATGTTACACTTGATGTTAGGAAAAGAAGAAGACAAGTATTTAATTGTTTTACAACATGAACTTTTGGAGCTCAGCCTTCAATCCGTAATGTCTTATAATCTAAAAAAGCAACTCATAATGTAGATATGACAATGACTAGATGGTGATATGATTTAAGTATAATATTCAATGCTGCCCACTTTTATTATTATAAGCTTATGATAGATGTTATTGCTTCTTATGTTCTAGGATACAAAGCTCCTATAATTGACGACTAGAGAGGTAAACTTATGAGTAGCTCTATTTATAAAATAAAAAGTTATTTGGATAAAAAAGAATGACTTGGGCTACTTTTGGGTGTTCAATCATGTATGATGATTGGACAAATAAAAGACAATAACCTATTATTAAATTTTTGGTGTATTTTACAAAGGGGACAATATTTTTAAGTTTATTAATGCATTTGTTCTTTTTAGGAATGCTAATAATTTATTTCAGATATTTGATGAAGTTGTTAATGAAGTTAGGCCAGAAAATATTATTTAGTTCATTACTGACAACGATTCCACTTATAAAGCAGATGGAAGAAGGTTGCAAAGTAGTTATAAGTCTTTTTATTGGACTCCTTATGTTATATATTACATTCATCTAATGTTGGAAAATATGGGAGATGTGAGATATTTTCTTATTATTGATGAGACTGTACAGAAAGTAAAAAAATGACCAAGTTCATCTACAATAGTACACTGGTCCTAAATTTATTGAGAAAATATTTCACAAATGATAGATATTTATGTTGTCTTGCTATTATAAGGTTCGTAACTAATTTCTTATCATTTCAATTTTTTATTATGATGAAATAAGAGTTGAAACAAATGTTTACAAGTGATTTGCATCTCAGCATGCTAAGTGTAATGGTTAATTGGAAGTTTCTAAAATTACACTTGAAGATAATGAATTTTAGTCCCAATGTCAATCTATCAACTGAGTTTATGAGCCTTTGGTGAGGGTACTTCATCTGGCTGATAAGACGAGAAGGCAACAATAAGCTATTTTTATAATGTTACGGAGAGGGCAAAGGAAACAATTAAGGTCAATATGAAAAATAGGTTTTCTTTATACACACCTTATCTTACAGTCATCAATGAAAGACGAGAAAGATAATTTTACTCTCCATTGTTTGTAACTGGGACATTTTTGAATCTTGGTGCCAATTTGAGATCAAATTTTATAAAGAAGTTGAAGTTAATAGGGGAATGATACTAACTATTACCACAATTGTTGCCTATAAGATGATGCAAAATCTTCTAAGCTTATAAATGGAGATTTATAAGGATGCTTATGGTGATTTTAAGATGTCAATTGCTATTCATCAAAGAGATAAACTTTATTTGGGTATATTTTTCATTTTTGTTACTTGTTGAAAATTAATTATCACTCCATCTTGTTTATAATATTACTTTTGTTGTCTTACAATTGCTTGGTGGGATCAATTAAGAAGTGTCGTTTCAAAATTGCAAAGTTCTGCAATTCAAATTCTATGTCAATACGTGAGTGCAACAGGGTGTGAAAAGGAATTGAAGCACATTTGAATTCAACCATTCCAAAAAAAGGAATATATTAGAACACAAAAGATTGAATGAGTTGATCTTTGTTCGATTCAATTTAAAGCTTTGGAAAAGACATGTTATTATCATTATTAAATTGGATATAATTCTTCTAATTTTAAATAATTAAAATTGTATTATTTACTAGGACTCTTAATAGACCAATTAGTTTTGTAAATCCAATTTACCTTGATCATATTAATCTTTTAAAAGATTGTGTTTACGAGGAATTGAGTTTGATAGAGGAGAGTGAATTGGAAGATAATATTGGATGAGAAAGTATTAATATGTCATTTGATGCAATAAATTTAAATGATAGTAATAGCGATGGTGATGATAAGACTCCTCTCAATTATAAGAATTTTGAACTAAATGTTAGTTGAGGTTAATGGAATTGGGTGGATATTAAAGTTCTAGGTTTTTATTTCTTGTTTTCTTTTTAAGTTCACTTATATTTGATGCATATGTTAAATTATTATATTGTTTTTGTTTTATGTTTCACTTCTAATTGGTTGTTTCCTCGATTTGAAATCTTGTTGTAAATTGTAAATTTTAAAAAACCATGGATATTTATTATTCTTTTTATTTGATATTTTGATATAATTATTATTTATTATATGATGAAATTGTAACATTTTAAATATGTTATATTGTCCTTAATTTGTAATTTATATGATGATTAAATGACATTTTCATATTAATTGTGGTTAGCTATATATGAAATATGTGAAAATAATACTAATAAAATAAATAGATTTGTTATTTCAATTTTCCATTGTTATGATTTTTGGAGACATGATTAACGTAAAATCATATATTAACAGAATATTTTACAATTTTAAAAAAAAATAGAAATTATTTTATAAATTTAAAAAATTACTTAAAATGGTAATTGGTATTACCTGGTACAAAAACCAAATTCAATTATGATGCTAGTACGATTTCATAACCTTTTGGCATTAACAGCTTTACAATATTGGCGCTTCAAACTTTTTTGGCGTAAATGTCTATTCAATCAAGTTGAGGCCGAAACATTAATTAGAATAGCAATCATGTGGCATCCATTGACCTCAAAGTTTAACTTTAATCAGAATAACAATCATGTAGCATCCATTGACCTAAATGTTTGTACATAGAAGACTTTGAAGCGTGTTGTTTCCGCGCTTCAAAAGTCATACAGTCGAAACTATTTTGTAGATGATAAATGTTGGGTTTTATATTCCATACGACCTGACTTTTCAAATATCACTATCAATAGTCGGTAAGACTTATCCGGTGAATACACTTCCTTTCGCTTCACAATGACCTCTGGAAACGGACTGTAAGAAAAATATAGGATTAAAAATAGTGATTCCTCAAAGAAAGTTTGACATTAACAAAATATTTTCATAATATTTTCACGGTGTCGTGTTGGTTTTGCCTTAGTCGTTTTTAGCTTCTCCTATATTTTTTTTTTTGTTAAACCACTCGGTACCCGGTACCACATGGGCAACCGACTATTTCGGATTCGAGCCGGGAAGGACCCTTACGAGCGGCAAAGCTCTCCCTCACGAGTGTTTAAAGTGACTTCATTATCAAGACTCGAACTCGAGATCTTGGTTAAGGATGGAGGAGCCCCTGCCGCTCCACTACAGCCCTCGTAGGTTTAGCTTCTCCTGCATGTAGTAGTTATTGTACTCATATATCTCTTTCATATTATCTCTATAAAATTCAACAATTTCAATTTTCAACAAGTATGAAAAGGGAGTGACATAAAAAATGATAAAATTTAAAATTTCTCACACATAATAGAAAATTTATCTGACAAATAAGAGTTTATATACATGATTGGTTAAAAATTATTAAAGTTACAAAAATAAGCATGACTCTTATTTATGTAAGAAATAAGAAAAGAAAGTTAAATTATATAAGCATTATAGATGTAATTTTTGAGAGACTATAACATACTTAATTTTTGCTTTTTCGCATAATTAATTGAAATTATGTGACCCTCCGGACTAATTAAACAAAAAATAAATCATTTACATAAAAATATATATATAAAGCAAAAACTGAAACTATACATATAAAACATGAAATTTACGTAGCTCAAAAAAATATTTACATCTCTGTCTCTCTCTTTATATATATAGAAAAACATTTTTCCATTAAAAAAAGTCATAGTCTTGAGCAGAATTGGACTAACTGGCTTTATTCTATATATGTTTTAATGGATTTCTACTATAAAACGCAGGTCAGTCAATTCAAATGAAAGAATTCAAACAAACAAGGCTTCCATTTGCATTCTATGAAAACATGAAACATCAAGAGACTTGGTCAGTCGCACGTCGCGCAGCATTGTTCCAGAAAAGACCAGCGAAATGTTTATGCTATGAAAACACGATGCAGCATCAAGAGACTTGGTCAGCCGCACCTCGCGCAACATTGTTCCAAGTTGCCAACTGAGTCCACCGTTGGACTTCCACGTTCTTAATGGCTACTATATATGACTCTTGGCTTCTGGGAATTTGATTAGGCGCTCCAGGTTGCCTCTGGGCGTTGACTTAACCACTCGAGTTAAATCATCCTCTCGTCTTACGTTACCTAGCTACAGGCACACCTCACGGAGTGCACATAATCTTCTTCCATTTATTTCTTTTTATTTTAATTTTTTTAAGTTAATTATAAAAATTTTAAATTTTACAATTCTAATCTAAACTTTAAAAGGTGACAATAAAATAATGTTTGTAGATTCTATCATATTATCTGCAAACATTATTTTAGTTACTCTCTCTGTTTCAAAGGAAGCAGATGATTTAGTTGATAAGTACAGTTGAGTTTCCGGTGATATGAGTTGGGTTTATATTCACCATAGAAAAGTGTAATTGCTTTAGTGGCTTCCATTTGGATCTTACCTTCCAGTACGGTTTGCTTTTGCTGCTTCAGCGATTGTTTTCTTCCACTTATCTTTTCAGGGTTGTTTTGTCAGCAATAAATCATGAAGGAAATTAGAAAAAATCAATTAAAATTCAAATAATATATATCATTACTTGACAATTTAATTGAAGAACAAATTTATTTTAAAAAATAAGAATAATTATATTTAATTTTAATTTTAAAATTAGACCAATAATGTCTTGGTCTTACGACAATTGGATAGATATGGATATACTATATAGAGATAGGAACAGAGAAGAAAAAGCAGGTGGGAGACAAGGATTTGGATGCTAGTGGACCAAATTATCTTGAGGAAAATAATGGTTGGTGGAATCTAAGATAATTATGTTTCATACGATTGTCAGGTGTATATTGTTCATTATTATGATAATTTATGATCATTGCATCTAAATCTATGCCAACGTGTTAAGTTATACGAAACTTCTTGATTTTTTTGGTTTGGTGACGGACACGCCAGCTTTAATTGATACTGATCAAACTCTTGTTCTAGTTCCAAACTACAAGGGATTAAAAATTATTCTCTACTCTCTGACACTGCGTACAATTCTCAACATCACACCTCATACTCTTTGACACTGTTTCTAATAGGGTTGGCACCAAAGTCATCCTAGTTTTTTTCCCAAAGCTTGTACTCCTATCTTGGAACTTGAACCAAACAATAGTCTCTTTATTGATGATTAGATCTTTTCAAATTTAGTGCATAAGCGGAAACTGATCCGTCTCAACCACCGTAGCCGTATCCGGCCTCTAACGGTATCCATAGAATAGGTTGAGAGAACTCTGTAACTTTTACAGAGAGGGTTAAGCATGAAGTGCTAGCTACATAGAGCTTAACCCTATTTACAATAAGCTTAGGACGTTTTAGCAATTTAATTAAAATTAAATATTAATTTCTCAAATATGTTAGCAATGATTATAAATTATAATTCTAATTCATAATTAGAATTAGAATTAGATAAATTAAAACTCCTTTTAATTTATCTTTAATTCTCCAATTAAATAATTCACAATCATAAATCATGATTGATATCTAGCAATATGTTATGATTACCGAAATATCGGTAATGTCAAAGTGATTGACTTAACCTGTCCATGCATGGCTATAATATATATATAATTTAATCCTTTCGTTATTTAATATTCTAATTAAACAGAGTATGGATATAATGTCTACTCTTATCATCCAATCATGTTCGTTCTTGCTAATTAGTAATTGTTTTATAATTGAAATATGAAAACTCCTTTTCAAATATCAATTCACCCTAGCCAGAGAATTCCATAGATCATTAATAATCAAGAATAACAGAATATTCTCTCTAATTACTCTAGAGTGACAAATCCTATATTGACTTACTCAATTATTTACATATGGTTTATACTGTATCCAATTACTACCGACTGAATTATCCTAGAACAATTCATATGTAGCATTAAAAACACAGTAATTCCTACACTAGATACCTTGGTAATCTCAAGTCTGAGGATCAATTATACAACCATCATTATGAGATAATCCATAGACACATAAGTAATATTCCATTCGGAATTCTCATAATTGAGTCAGTTCAGTGACTTATTCTCTAATAATCACCCACACATTAGTTTAAGTATCTTTATACTTTAATTTATGATATCAATTACTTTCTTCATAAGAAAGAAGCATAATGTGTGCTAATTTTATCGTTTCAACAATATCTAATCTTGATGAAACTACAACTAGGAACATTTAGGATAACACTTAAATGTAGATTGAATCTCGTAAGTATGATCTCATCATAATTTCAGTTACACAGTAATTATTCCAAGAATTTTATCTTTAGTATTAAAACATAAAATATTAATTAAATTAATACATAAAGATAAATAAAGCGATTTCATTAATTCAAAATAATGGCATACATTAATTTCCATCCAATTGATTGGCTGCAAAGGAATAAACTAACAGTTTCTGGTCAGCTGCTGTGTGTTTCACTTCTTCTGGATTCTCCTATTTTTCTTCATCTACATTTGGTGTGTTGCATTTTCTCCTTCAGGTGCCTACATTTTTGCTCTTGTCTTCTCTGTGTTTTGGGCTATTTTGCTATCATTTTGCTTCTTGCTTCTAGTGTATTGGTTGTTTTGACATTTAGTTGTTTGCTTTTTTCCTCTTGGCTTCTTGCGTTTTGGACTGGGATTTTTCTTTTCTGTTGCTAACTTATTCTTTGCTGTTTTTCTTCTTGCAATTCTTCTCCAATTTAGCCAAATTTTGCTTCTTTTCTCCAAAACAGCTCCACATCTCCTAATCTCCAAAAAGAATATAAAAACACCATAATCAGAATAATATCCATCCAATATGCTCCAAAAATACCCCAAATTGATACGTAAATTAATAACCTATCAATGTCCATGAATGTTGCCCATGTACGCTCCTGAAATCATGTAAAGCTGAGAATCGAGCTTTTTTTTAGATATATGGTCACCTACATGACTGTGTAAGCAACCATGTATGTCTGAGAAGCGTTCTCTTTTTGTTTTACCTATAAAAGGACATTATTGAAGGCTACAAAAAAGAGACATGTTAAAGTCATATTAGACATAAAAGAAGACGCAGTTCCAAACAAAGGATGAGGAAAATGTCAAGATTACGTCACAAGATCTGATAGGGTTGCTCTCAATTGCAAAAAGATTTCATTAGAGACCAAAAGCGGATATAAAATATTAATTCTTTTATTTTTATTTGTTCAACTGAATACTTGATATTGAATTTGTTTTCTATATTTAGGAATTAATGTGGTTGGTGCCTAGGTGTGATGAACTCTTAGTTGGAATAAATAGTATGATATAATCTTTTATTCAATGTAGTTTTATTAATTGGTTTGCTGCGATTTAATTATTCATTTATATTCTTGAACTAATATATCCAAAATATTATTCCAATGTTTGATTTCATATGATTGAGATTGGAAAATCCTTTTGTGTGAATAGATCTACCATAGTTGAAAGGAGTTGTATACAAACCTGGAAATAGCTTGACATAAATAATCTAAATTAAGGTCAAACCTAATAGTGAAATTAACAAATTGAGTAAAGCAATCTTAGGGATTTTAATTAGAAAAAGATTTCAGTTAATTAACTAAGGGTTAGTTGTCAATAGTCTTAAGAAGGATATTAACATAAGAGAGGAGTTTGCATGGTCCAATAATCAATAATTTAATTACATGATAAATGTTAGTGTTTAAGATATCTTAGGGGGATTTATCACCTAGTTACTACTTATTATATATCGATTAATCGTAGTAATTTCTTTATCTTAGTTCATTATTGTGCTAACTTTAATTTAGTTAGTTTAGTTTAATTTTTATTAAATTCACAAACTGATTTGGTGGTTAAATAATAGAAAAAGGGTTAATACTAGTACTTACAATCCTGATGGAATTGACCCTTACTTGCAAGTGCTAGCTAACGCTACATCGTGCACTTATGGCTAAAACTTATATTTTTTATAAGCATAAAATAAATCAATTAAGGTGTTTAAGGTTGCCTATTGAAATTGTGAGGATGATATCTTTATTGCCCACCTTGATTTCTATAGCTAAAGTTTGGATGATCTTTCATGCTGGATTATAATGATTGGAATAAGGGTCATATTTTCGTTGAAGTCAATAATAAATCCCCCTATTGCAATAACTTCTTGAAGGGAGTCTTTTTGCAATGTTATTTGTAGGATGTCTAGAGAATAAGCATATTTCATACACTCATGCCGATTTCAATTGACGTATAACCATTTGACGAACTAGAGCAATTAGATCTGAAATTTTATCCTCAAGGTTATTATCTCTTATTTCATTCATACGCTTAATAGCTCTATACATCCTCATCCCAAACTATTGAAAATTTTCAACCATATTTGATATTAATTATCTGGATGCTTAAGGTGTTTTATTTACCAAAGCTCCTCCACTAGTTACATCTACCATACTCACATCCATTAATAATAACCCTTCATAAAAGTACTAAATCAAAAATTGGTCAGAAATTTGATAGAGTTAGCAAATAGCATAAAACTCCTTAAATCTCATAATATTTATACAATTCTATGGTGAATTGTCTTACCCTATATATCTCCTTTCTGATATTGGTTGTTCCTGATGTAGGAAATAACATTAACAGGAACAACCTTTTCATCTTATTTCATGTTGTCATTGAGCCAAAAGAAAGATAATATAACCAATCTTTTGCCTTATCTTTTAATGAGAATGGAAAGGCTCTGAGATTATTTTTGTTCATCAATCACTCCTTGTGACTTCATTCTAGAGCAAACAATATAAAAGTTTTCGAATGTTTACGTGGATTTTCATCTACAAGATCAAGAAAACTAGGGAGTAAGTGAATCAAACTAGATTTCAATTCGAAATCTACCTCAACCTCCAGAAATCGTATGTTTAAGAGATGTTGATTCAAATTTGGTGTCGCTAACTCTCTCAACGTTCTAGTCTTAGGATTTGCCATCTTTTCTTCATCTGCTTGGACATTAGAATCTTCACCAATTGTTCAATTTATTTCAACTTTCACTTTTGGAGGTAAGTGACTGCTTCCTTGCTTAGTCTCTTCCTTAAATGACGTGTTGTCTTCTCAATTTCTAGGTTATATTATAATTTACCTGTTTGAGAAGAATGGGTCGTACACGACAAGAGATTAGCAGTAAACTGTAAAATAACCAAAAAAACTAAGAAACTAAAATTGTTTCCTGATAATGATACCAAAATTTTGATCGAGTTATCGAAGCTCTCAAACTTAGTTCTGATTCTTTAAACTCATGTAATAGTCATGGAATCAGGTCGAATCCCAGATTATTAATTTCAATTGATAAAACAAAATGGGAGTTTATGATTAATTAATTAATGAAATAAAATTAACAAAGAATCAAAATAAATCAACTAAAGTATAAAAGTGAAAATTCAAGGATATTTAACTATGATTCAAGGGAATTATCTTATCCAAAAAAATAACTTTCACAATTCAAGTAGTTAGTCCTAAACATATTAAGATAGTTAAAAGAAATCGCAAAATTTTTTAAATTAATTGGTTCAAACCCCGTATTCAAACCAGCCTTACTATCAATTGATTAGATATGATGGTAATAAGTTTAATGAAAAAAAAACTAAACCCTAAATTAAATAATTGAGATGGTTACAACTATTCAATTTAGTTTTCTTGTTCTCATAAGTTAAATATGCAACTTTATAAATAACCAATTTGTTACTTGTACCACTCCTTCATGACAATTACAAATCATTAAATTCATAGATAATATAAAATAATCAACATTAAATTAATTTGTCAGATCAATCAATATTAATTATTCATAAAATATAAGAATACAAAATAAGAAATATTTAAATTAAAACATGAATATAAGTTTAGAGTTTTGAATCCCCTTAGAATCAGAATATTTGGATTTAGTCACACATGACTTTAGCTCGAACACCAAGAATATAAGAAAAGATAAAGATTGAGAGAGAACTATTAAGAAACAAAAGAGAATAATGTGTAGAAGTTGTTATGTGTTTTTCCCTTCTATTCTTACTCAAAACCTAGTTTCCTCCTATCCTGTCAAGATTCTTATCTAAAGAAAATCCAAATCCGGTTGAAAATAAGTTTCTTAATTGAATTTAATCGTGTTTTTGACCAATAATGCTCTAATTTGATGCAATCTTCACTTGTTATCTCCTAAAATAAAATAAAATAAAATATTTCTATTTGAGTGCCAAACTATAGTCAAAAGAAAAGAGATAATTATGTTTAACAAAACCAAATAAGATCTTATCACACTAAATAAATTAGATAATAACACAAAATATAACATATCTTAAAATTTTATTTCCAAAAAATGAAAATTTTTATTTAAAGGAAGTATAAAAGATTAATCCAAAATATTTTTGCAACGATGTTAGAGTCTAAATAACTAACTAGACCAAGTAAATATTGTATTGTGTCAAATAACGCCATGTTTCATACAGTACAATTTCATTGCTACTATATTCTGCAAGCTGCTGAGAACTCCTGTGTAAAGAAAGAAGAAGAAGAAGAAGTCGTCTTGATTCGCCACCCATTTCATTCTGGAGCGTCATCATAAAAATAAGGATGAAGTTCAGCTTTTATAAATATAAGATTATACGGTTGGATCAGCATTCTTATTATTCAAATCCTTATTTACTCATTTAAACTTTTCAACTTAGACACACAGAAGTTTATCAACACATTTGCTTACGATCTCCAATTGCCTCGATGTTCAATCCAATTTGATGCGAGTCTTTAGATTCTACCAAGACATAGAAAATCTCATCTACACGCACAAATACATGCGTACTACACGCAATCTTGATGTGTATGCATAAGTTTCCAAGAGATGAGGAAGAATCACCTGGAACTCAGTACAATATGGATGTTCAGAGACGGAAGGAAAGTAGGAGTCTATTAGTAAGATAATCCAATCCAACCAAAACTAAATATATATAGATTTATGGAGAAAAATGGCTTAATTTAATAATTCAACTTTTATTTGGGTGAGTATGTAGTAGTTGCCCTTAAGGGGTGTGGCTCGATGATTGAGAGTGGGGCTTGACTTTGGTTAGGTCTCAAGTTCGATTCCATACTAACCCCTCTTGTAAGAGCCTGGGGCAGTCGAGGTTTTACCTCTAGGTGAAGAACTAGTTGGGCCCTCAATGATGAGGTGCGCCCGCTTGGCCCGCCTGTGGAGTGATGCGTCAGTTGGACTCTCGGAAAGGTGTACCCGCTTGGCTCGCTTACAGGATTTCTTCGAATAAAAAAAAAGTATGTAGTAGTTAGGTTGGTCTCTTTAACTAAAAAATTTAAAGATACAAAAATTAATACTCGTTACTAATTTAAACTCATTGTTATGGTTTAACTTTTTATAATTAACAATTTTATTGAGATAAAATATAATATGTTGTTAACTCAATTACCATATTAAAATTTGCATTATTATCTCGTAACTTTTTTATAATTGCATTTGACTGGTTGATCATTCCTCCATAATATTTGGCGTCTCTATATTCCACATGTATAACAAATAAACTTGTGTGACAATCATTTTGTCACGCTGGAATATAACATGACCTAATAATTTGGAAGTTATTATAATCCATAATTTGGAAATACATAATTAAAATTTTATGAATAACAATTTTGACTTGATTTGGTCTAATCTTAAATTAATAGATTCAATTAGATTAGACTAGATTCTTAAGATTTAAGTATTTGAATTTAAATTTAATAAAAGTTTCTATATATATATTGGTCGGGTCGGTCGTGCTGGGCCTGGACTCAGTCGCAACGACCCGTGGGCCGATCGGTCCATTCGTCAAAGATGTTGAGCCCAAGCTTGATCCACACCCTCCTTATCCCATCCGCCGGAAAGAGACTCCCATGCAAACACAACAAGTTACGTAAAAACCTAAACCTAAACCTAAACCTAGCTATCGCTCCATATATAAGGTATAGTTTTATCGTAACAAAGGTACGCAATCATAACCTAGTTTTCTCTGTTTCGGCAGACTTACCTTCACCTTCACTAAATAACTGACTTGAGCGTCGGAGGGGCTAATCGGGTCACAACCCCCGACGTGCCTTCTTTGTTTTGCAGGGATCTCAACATCCAAAGCAGTTAACTCATGGATCCAAACGGTAACAATCTGTTCGGCCAGAATCAGGCAGAACCAGAGCTCAATCTGATACCATGTCCGGTACGGTATTCATAACATTGGGTAAAATATCAACAGAGGGTAATATTCTGACAATCGAGAGAAAGATACATATGAGAAAAGAAGACAAGGGTTTCCATATTCTAGTTACTTTAAACCAGTGTTGTGTTTATTATTATTAATTTATCATATCCGTTGAGGAATAAATGAGATTCAAAAAATCATATATTTTAAAGATAAAAAAACTTATATCGTCTACAAATATTTTAGTCTTGTCGCATTCCTTCTTCGTAAATAGAGCCCACTGTAATACCTTAGATTGATGTGTAAGTAAAGAAGCTAATTTATCATAACCATCTCGCGTTGTGTGGAAATAAATAATAATAAATAATGTTTTAATAAAAAGATAAATAACCATCACTAACTAGTCAAATGGTTGGTCATATAATTAGTACTTATTTTTTAAAAATATCAATTTCCACATATAATATAAAGACTTGAAATAAATAGTAAAATTCTAAAATAAGATGAAGATGTAAATTTTAGTTTTTCATGATAGTAAAAATATTAGTATTTGTTGATCAAAATTTAAAACAAAATGTTGGTGTATTTTTCTATTTCAATAAAAATATTTTATTATTACTTATTCTTATAATTTTTTTCTTCTTATTTATTATATATGCTAGTTAAACCTTTTAAACCTTAAACTTTTTCTTTGATTGGTTCGATATTTGGTTCAATTTTTAAAACATTAGTCTTTACCACCAAACTTTGATCCTTCACTCAGTTTAATGTTCAAAGTGTATAGATACTAAAATTGTTTGATAGTCATTATTATGTATGTGAATATGATGTACATATATTACATTTAATATTTCCTATAATTTTTCAATTATTTTAATTAATTTATTATTATTATATTTTAGATAAACTTGAATATGTTGCTTAAAAGTGAGGCCCCATACATTTATAATGACTTACACAATCCCTACACATGGTCGTGCATCTCCAAAGTTGCTTCAATTCTTCCATTTTATGACTCGATTTCACGCTAATTCTTCTCCTTTTGGTCCATTACTGCAATTATCACCTAAAAACACACTTGAAGTAAAATAAGCACCAAAAATACTATAGAATTATTAAATAACAAGAAAAATATAATAAATATGGGTATATAAATATAGTTAATTAATCATTTATCAAAAAACATAAGTTGACCTTATATAATGTCAAGGTCCTAAGATGTAATCGACACTGTACACACCTTAACACTGGCACTAGTATTGTTCTGCTTTTTTAAAAGGTTGTGCATCATCAATTTTTTTTTCTATTTCTTTAAAGTGTTACTTCTATCACAAGACCAGTGCTAGACATACTTCTTATATCGATGCCAGTTTGGTTTTGTCTTTAGACACTCCCTTAAAATGCTTAAAATTGGTGCTTGTCTCACCTTGCAGATTGGAACTACTTACTCTCTATAAGCTCAATTCATTCTTTAACTTAAACTTTCCATCCTCTTTCCACTATGTCTCATCCCCTTTGGCTTATTAAACATGATATTTATGCATGGAACAATACACAAGAATCCAAAAACTATAACCTAAACATATAAAATAAAAGCTTAACAAAGAATAATGTTAGTTAAAATACAAACCTAATGGAAACTCTTAGAAATTTCAATTCTCCCACATTTAAACATGGCATTAACTTTAATGAAAAACAATTAAGATATTAATCTCAATCGAATAAGGTAAATATGGTTGAGGATTCTCCCCTAATTCCATACAAGTTGGGTGAGGTAAGGTTATAAGAATTTCCATAAAAACTTACCTACAAAAGGAGATATAATTAAATAAAGGAAATAAAAATGAAGAAAGAAGAATAAAAGAAAAAGAAAAGTTAGACTCGCTAGGTTTCTTTCGAATAAGAACTTCTTTAGATGTGATTTAGTTGGATACTCCTTTAAGCTCTTTACTCTTCCCAGCTCGCCATTAGGATTGGCCTAATTCCCTTCTTTCATATAATGTAAAGGGAAAAAGGAATTATTAGGATACATAGTTGAATCTCTTAGTTCTGTATACCATTATTAAAGAGGCAATGGCTCAAACACTAGGTTAAGTACTCCCTTGATGAGGATTTCTTTTTGGTCCATATGGAAGACCTGTAATGGCTCAAACATTAGGTCAAGCGCTTCTTTAGCCACATCAATTATCGCCTCTCCAATAGCCAAAAGATGTCTCCCTATAATGACGAGGGCCTTAGTGTTGTACTTCATATCCATCACAAGAAAGTCAATTAGAAAGATGGATTTTCGTACTTCTATATGTAGGTCTTCCTCATCACCAGTCTAGTACTAGATAGAATAATCTACCAACTAGAATGACAAATTCATCAAATTCAGATCTCTTATTCCTAGCTTCTTAAAAATAGATAAGGCATTAGATTTGTACCACCACCTATATCACTAAGCATTTAATTGGTTTTAAATCACTAAATTTGTAAGGAATACTAAAAATCCCTAAATCCTTCAACTTCTGAGGTAATTTATTATCTGATGTGGCATTATACTCTTCTGTCAAAGGCATTATAGCATACTCTTCTTTTTTATTATTTTGTAGATGATCGCCTTTAAAATCTTCAAATAAGATGAGATATAAGCCAATGCTTCAGTGAAGGGTATATTGATGTTTAGTTTCCTAAAGACATTTAAAATTTTGTTGAAACTATCCCCGTTTATTTAGCTTATGGGGATGTGGAATTAGAAACACATAAGACTTTACTTGGGTCTTGATAGGAGTGATTTATAGTGTGTTTTATAGGTTATAGAATGTGTTATTAGGTGTTTTCTTAAGTGATAGCCATGTGTTTAGGACTTAGATTTATGTTTTTATTAATGTTTTGTGAATTTTGTTTGATTATTGATGATTAGGGCAAGAATTTGATCTTAATGCTTATTTTAGGGAATTTTTAATAAGTTTGAATGATGAGTTGAGACTAGTATATTAAAGAAAAATTGAATAAGAAATTGAAGGAAGAAGTTTGTTATGATTGTGCACATGTATGATCATGTAAAATGGAAGTTGGAGTAGCTATGAAGCCTCTATCATGATCATGCACTCTTATTCAAAGAAGAGGTTTGTTATGATTGTGCACTTGCATGATCATGTAAGATGGAAGTTGAAGTAGCTTGCATGATCATGATAGAACATGTAGATAGGAGGCTATGCACGATCCTACAAATGCAAGATTTTTCAAGTCTTGAAATTTTTGTATTTTTGATGATTTGGGGCTATATTTGGAATATAAACAAGTGAGGAACCCCTAGAAAGAGCCCTAAGAGGATCAAGAAGTATGAAGGCAACCAAAAACAGAAAGAGAGGTGGCTAGAACAAAGAGATGAAGGAGGTAAAATTCAAGAACATAGTTATAGAATTTTCTAGCTCAAGGACAAGAAGAACAACACAACTAGAATTTAAAGTTCTATTCTTTTCTTTTCTTTCATTATATTTAATTTGGATATAGATTGCTAAATTTATTTGCTGGATTACTCTTAAATTGTTTTGTTAAACTTTTAATTTCTTGATTTAATAAAGATTTACTTTGTGGTGTATATCATTTTATATTTGATCTAAATTGAGAGATTAAATTGAATTATTTATGTTAATGTTGCACAACGAGAGCTGGTACCATAATGGACCTATAAAAATCATATTAATAGGCAATTGAAGAGATATCTTAATTGTTTGTTAGTTACTCAAAAGATTGCTTTAAATCCAATTAGATAGTTAAGAAGAGTTTTGAGAGATTAAGAGGTTTCCATTCAATTCTTATCTAATTTAATTAGGATTACTTAATCAGATCTCGAGAGAGGGTAATCATAATTATTGAATATCTAAGGTCAAGTATTATTAAATCAAGAGATAAAGTGAAAACAAAACAATGATAGAAGTAATTCCTAAGTTGTCATCGTTAATTAATCAAGAAATTCATTGCTATTTGTTAATTATTTAATTATCAATTTTCTTTAGTTTAGTTCATTTTCTTGTTACATTATCATATTATTTACATTAAACAAAGTGTTACAAACATTATTAGGTGTCTAGAGCAATCCTCGTGGGAACGATACTATTTATACTATGAAGATATTATGTAACACCCCACTCCCCCATGACACGTACCCGACATCGTGCGTGATATCCGAGTCTGCGCCCCGAGAGGGTGGCGTGCTAAAGCACTCAATCAAACAGAAATTGGTATAAATTTTTTTGAAACCAAAAACACAATATGCAAAAATCCATAACCAATTTAGGCCCACTTTTCTTCATAAACATTTTCAATCTCATCAATACAATCAACAAAATTTTTAATAGCCATTTGGGCCCTCTCACAATTACAAAACACTTTAGTCATTTCAGAATACAAATTTATACGAAAAGTTACGAAATATACAATTCAATACAAAATAGAGAGATGCAATGCAGACGTGAACTGATCCCGACCTCTATCCTTCACTTGTATGCCGTAGGTATACTCCCGTTGGCCTAACGGGGTATTCTTCTGATCCTGAAAAATATTTGCAAATTTTGGGTAAGTTTTGCGAACTCAGTGAGTGACCATCATTGCTGGCTCACTTAATCACATAGCACATAATTCACATCATTCATTTATAATCATATTGAATCATATAAATTTTACATTCAGAAATCATTTAAACTATTTAAATTACACATGTCGCATGCATATGTAATGCTTATAAGACTCACTTTCAATTTGTTACTTTGTTGTGACCGAGTACCTGAATTTTCCCGTATCCAGTGGATACCGGGCTCATTGATAACTGTCCCATATAGGGCTCAGTGATAACTGTCCCATATAGGGCTCATTAAACATTGAGCCTGAGGCTCTGAATCACTTTTGAGCTCAAGGCTCTTTTTTAGACGTAGAGCTTGTAGCTCTGATCAGTGGATACTCTGGCCACAACTGCCATTATGTTTCATGCATTCATGCAATGGAATGCATCACTTACATTGCATGCACTTATTTGATCACATT
>JANKOD010000192.1:16431912-16442437 GCA_026284645.1 Erythroxylum acuminatum
ATATGTAATTAAAGCTATGCATGAACATTCATTATGATTGGAAATGAGAATGATAACTCTAGTATTCTCCTTTTATGTATGGTTGTGTTGTTTTATAGATAATGTATGAGTTTGTGTATGCTTTTGCGAAAAAGGAATGTGTTTGCTCATATTTACTTTCTTGTTGAGTTTGCTGTTGGGTATGTGCTTGGGAATAGCATGTTGGAGTTTTTAATTGTATTTGAGATGAATTGGTTGAGGTGGAGCTTAATAATACAGAAGAGTATGTGGTAGTGGGTGAAAATGTGAAGTTGATGTGTTGATAAGCCATCCTAAGTATAGGAATGGTGTTCGGAAACTTCAATGGTAAAACTGTACTGATCTAGATGGAATTAGCCAAAGTGGTCTTAACGAAAGTTGTAGCTTGTGTTTCCAACTTTCTAACGCCATAAAGTATGCAATTTTTCGATATCGGGGCTAGAAGTTATGATAACTTGAAGTCTTGATGTTGTTTAGGATGGACTTTTGAGGATAGAAACTTTGAGTGACATTTTGACCCTCACAAAGTTAGAATTTGTTATTAGGGTCTTCATGAGAGTTGTATATTGTCTTTTCATCTTTCCATTGATATAAAGTTTGGAATTTTTGGACAATGGAGTAGAAAGTTATGAGGTTTAGAAGTTCTGTTGCTGTTTAGGTGAGTTGATCGACCAGCCACTTTTGCGTGGATTTTCGACCTGTTTAGAGACCTAATTTGTTTTTAAGTCCTTCATGGAAGTTGTAGAGCATTCTTTTATCTTTAAATTGATACCAAATTTGTATTTTTTGGAGTTCTGGGTAAAAAGTTATAGATTTTAGAAGTTGGGAGGTCGGTCAGTAAAATGGGCGAGTGGTCAGTAAAATGGGCGAGTGGCCTATTTTCAAAAAAATTTCCTGATTCGATCTCTCTCTATTCTTTTGGCCATAACTTTTTCGTCTGACCTCCGATTGCCTGATTTTTGAAGCGTTAGATTCCTAAGACATTCCTCGATCTCTCCATACAAAATTTATAGGTTTTGGTATTAATTTGAAAAAGGTTGGAATGAATCAAAGTAAGTGGATCGATTAAAAGGTTTATGAGTTAGATTTTTCTAAACATGCTTTAGTAATTTGGCAATATCTTGATCTGTAGAGCTATGATTGAGTTGATTTTTGTTTCCAATTAAAATAGAGACACGGGGCTTTACTCATCTGAAGGAATCAATTCTCAATTTAACCCCTAAGATTTTCAATTTTTGAAGCGAAGTTGGTGATAGTTTTCAGTCTCGATTTTGCAAGAGCAGAAAGTGTTTTGGCTAATACTTCTTCATTTCTAAACCAAATTGAGTGTTTTTGGTGGCGTTAGAATCGTAAGTCAATGGAGAACAAATGTTCTGAAGAAGCCGATCTGAAATTTCAAATGAATGTTCCCCAATTATGATCAGTAAGTTTGAGTGGTGTGTCCTCCATACTTTTATGATTTCGAATGTTGGACTTCGAAAACGGGGTCTAACAGAAACAATACTTTAATATAAATTTAGTATTATTAATTATCAATCTTCGTATCTCTTCTTTGTTCAAGAATGACATCCAAATTTAAAAACTATTTTGCCAAACTTTAGAAAGTTTAAGGAATTCTATTTATATGTATATTAATAAAAAATAGTGAATGAAAAGTCTTGATTTTTCTTTTGTCTTAAACGAAAGGAAAACCAAAAATTAAATACAATCTTATCAACATTAATACCATTTAAATGTTAATAACACGAAAAGAAAACTCTTAATTATGCAATTAACTTCTCAGTTATGAAAATAAACAATTAATGCAAAACTTTATTTTAAAGTACAAGTTTAATGGCATCTTATTAACATTAACACAACATATAACTCCCTTGAATTTTGTTAGGGTGGGCTCACACATTTAGATATGATGATTGGTTTTATGATTAACAAATGATGAAGAAAGAAGATTCTTAACATCTCTTCACTTTCCAAAAGAAAATATAGTACACAAAGATTCTTAATTTTCTTTTTAAAATGAGAATATTGGAGTAATCAAATATGATTATTATAAAATTAAAATTTTAACTACATTCTTAATTTTTATTACCAAAAACATAATATTAAATTATTTCAAATGATATGTTTTAGAGCAATCCTTCCTAATATGCTTTTGGACGAATTTATTTGCTTAAACTTTAAGATATATATACATACATAGAGTATCATTTACAGCATGGTATAAGTGGCATTCTAAAAGTCACAATTGGACATATTATCAAGGAAAACCTGGTGTACCCTAGTCGATCGGCAGGTTCCAAGCTTTAAAATATTAGTTACAGGGTAGTCTCCTGCAAACAGATGACAACGAGCGTTATGATTAATTCATTCTCTAAAGTTTGTAATTTGCATATCTGATATCTATTCATTCGTAACTTCTTGTTAAATAGACTACGCAATGGAGGGTTGTTACTCCACCAAATCAGACTTTTTTAGCTTTGGAGTTCTCATTTTTTAGGTCATAATAGGAAGAAGGAATGTTGGGTTTCACAAATCAAAGCATGCTCCTAGTCTTTTAGAATACGTCAATATATATATATATATATATAGAAAATTTTAATGGGATACGTAACTTAGATAAATTTACATGTCTAATTTGAAGTTGCAAGCATGGAAATTATGGAATGATGGAAATGAATTGAAGTTGGTGTATCATTTGCTAAGTGATTTATATAGACATAGTGGGTGTTGATGCAAAGGTTACCTTGGGACACGAACTTTCACTGAAGTTGATCGCCAACATCCTTTGCATGGTAGTCTCACTTTGGTCCGCTTAAGCAAGACTTTAGCCTTTAACGACCCTCGAAGTGTTTACCTCTCACACTCGAAGAAACAATGTTATGGAAGCAATAAGAAAATAAAGGTAATAAGGAAACAAGAGAGATACAGTAAAACCAACTTTTATATTACTTTCCTTCAAAAGAACACAAGAAATACTCTCTCTATTTGGATATGATGCATTCTCATAGTAAGGCTTGAGAAAACTAACATGAAAAGTAGGGGGTACCTTTAACCACTCAGACAATTTCAATATGTATGTCACGTTCCCCACTTTGGTCGCACTTTAAATGATCCATTGTACTTCGGCACCAAACTCCTATGAACTTGCTCACTTGAGATCTTCTTCTAAATCTGTGGTGTTAGTTTCAACAAAACTTTATCTCCTATGTCAAATTCGAATAGTCTCCTCTGAAGATTCGCTTGCTTCTTCATCTGTCGATAAGCTTTTCAAAGACTGTCCCTCGCCTCATCTAACAATTCTTGCTTCTCCATGACAAACTTATGCGTTGTAGGACATTTGCTTTATCACAAACTATGTGGTATCAACTAAACTCAACCAGTTATGTTGACTTGCACTTATATAATGTCATAGGTACTCTTTTAACAAATCGTTGATCTTATCTATTTGGCCATATATTTGTGGGTGATTTGCTGTTGAAAACTTCAAATCGCAACCCATCATATTAAAAAGGAACGTCCAAAATTGGCCTATAAATCTGGCATCTCTGTTACTCACAATATTCGCTGGAACTCCGAAATACTTGACCACATTCTTCTAGAACAACTCGATCGCAACATTCGAGGGATAAGTCACAGGAGTTGGTACGAAGATCGCATACTTGGAGAATCTGTTAACCACTACCATGTTGTCCACCTTTGGAAACCCACTAATGAAATCCATTGAAACCAACACCCACGGTCTCTTGGAGATGGATAAGGGCTGTAGTAAACGAACTTCCTTCTTCCTCTTCGATTTATCTAACTAACGAAAGAGGCGCTTCTTGACGTAACATTCCACGTCGTTCTCCATCTTCAACCAAAAATAGG
Organism: Erythroxylum acuminatum; assembly: GCA_026284645.1. NCBI lineage: Eukaryota > Viridiplantae > Streptophyta > Magnoliopsida > Malpighiales > Erythroxylaceae > Erythroxylum > Erythroxylum acuminatum. Next base: position 16,435,798 of record JANKOD010000192.1, read on the forward strand.
AACGAGATAGGAGTGCTAGCATCCGTTAGACTCATGGTTGACCAACCCGCTGTGAGTCATGCATCTCCTTTAACAACTGTTTCCGCAATCCACCAAAGCTCAACACATGCATCTAGCCAAAACCTGCGTACAACACCTTCTTTAACTTTAGAAATCAACTTACAGTACATGGTGTTTAGTGGAGCTGCCACCTTAATTTGCTCCAACAGGTTGGACTCTACTCTCGTGACCGAATAAAGGGCCACAAATATCTCATTCTTACTCAAGGCATCTACCACGTTGTTGTGCCTTCCCGATTTATGCTCCCATACAAAGTCATACTCAGCAAGAAACTCCTGCCATCGGGCTTGTTTTGCAAACAACTTCTTTTGGGTCCTGAAAAACGTGTTAGCAACATTATCTGTTCGAACAACGAACCTAGCTCCAAGCAAATATACTCGCTATGTCTCAAGGCAATACACCACCGCAAGCATCTCCTTCTCATGCGTCGAGTAATGCTACTCCGCACCATTGAGCTTTCGGCTCTCAAATGCTACCAGATGACCCTCCTGAATCAAAAGTACCATATACTTGTTTTTTATCGTTACCTTGTTCAACATTCGATAGTCCACACACATATGAAGTGCATCGTCTTGCTTCTTTTGAAACAATACCAAGGCACCGTATGAGGCTTTGGATGGCTGGATGAATCCTGCTTCCAACAACGCACCAAATTGTTTCCAAATTTCTGTCAATTCCGTCGGGGACATCCTATATGGGGCACATGCAGGTGGGATCGCTCCAGGAACCAACTCAATGCTATGATCTACCTCACGACGAGGGGGAAGAGTTTTTGGCAACTCTATCGACATTACCTTCCGAAATGCCTTTAATAAACTTGCAACTGCTTCAGGGACTTCCATCATGTGGTCTTTGCTGATTTCCCACATGGCAGCGAGATAGGTCTCCATGCCTTTCTTTAACCCTTTCTTAATGCTTGTGGTCGAAACATGTCCTACAGAAGTTGTAGCATCCATCGTTCCACCGCCAAACCTACAATAATTCACGTAGAAGGAATTTTGATCGTTCATTAACATCATACCTCCCAAACCAGGAGATGTTGAGGCTTCTGTAGGGCACAGTAGTGGGCCCTCTAGATCACAGACGTAGGAATTGCCTATTCCATAGGAACAAGTGCCTCTATTGGATCCGAGAATGTTCCAAGCCTTTATGCAGGCATTTGTCCAGGCTATAGGTCAGATGCCACAGACTTCTACTCCGGCCCTAGCTAAGAAGGGGAAACAGTTTGATAAGTTGAGGAAGTATGGGGTAGTGGACTTCAATGGGACAACAGATCCAGAAGAAGCCGAGACTTGGTTGAGAAAGACTAAGAGGATACTGGATCAGATGGAATGTGAGGATGATGAGAAGGTGGTGTATGCTGCTAGCTTGCTTCAGGGAGATGCTCTACATTGGTGGGAGAGTGTGCCAGGGAGTCAGATGAGACCGTCAGTGTTGGCATGGAAGGACTTCTTAGTAGTGTATAAGAAGAAGTATCTGTCTGAGGTGTATATTCAGTAGAAGCAGAGAGAGTTTCTGAGTCTCACTCAAAGGGAGATGACGGTGAGCGAGTATAAGCGCCGCTTTACACAGTTGTCACGGTATGTAGCAGAGATGATGCTGAGTAAGACGACTAAATGTCGTCGGTTTGAATTAGGGCTGTACCTAGCCATCAGGGAAAAAGTGGTAGTGCAGAACTTCTGTGACTTTCAACAGCTGGTTGAAGCAGCACTGAGGGTTGAAAATATTGAAAACATTAAGAGTGCTGTGAGTAGAAAGAGTAGGGGCAGAGAACGGTCTAAGACGGGAGGCGGTTCTCTTATTTCAAAAAGGAGTGCCAAGACTTTCCCTATCCAGTATGAGGAGAAGAGCAGTGGAGCAAGTAGGCCTAGACAGATAAAAAATGTCTCACATCAAGCTTCAATAATTGGAGGCAGCAGGAGGGGAGATAGGGATAAGCCGCCTATTCCCAAATATGATCACTGCGGCAGATTTCATAGAGGAAAATGTTACCGACTAATGGGAGCATGCTTCAATTATAGGGAGAAAGGACATATGGCAAGGGAGTACCCTCAGAATCCAAGACATGAGGGAAGTCAGATGCAAGCTCCAAAGAGGGCCGAGACAGTGGGACACAGGATAGTAACAGAAGTGGGCAGTAGAAGTTCTGATGTGGCCAGAAAAGTGAACCCTCTAGGGAGACCGAGGGGACAAGCATCAGCTAGAGTGTTTGCTATGACAAGGGAGGATGCAGTGATAGCTCCAGAAGTCGTAACTGTTATGATTAAACTTTTTGATGAAAATGTTGTTGTTTTGATTGATCCGGGTTCTACTAATTCTTTTGTGTTATTGAGTAGAACTGTGCATGGTAGAGAATTAAGCCCATTGGATACTCCTTTGATGGTGAGCACTCCAATCGACCAATGTATTATTATTAGTCAAGTTTATAGAGACTGTGAGATACTTATTGGAGAGGAACAATTAGTGTTGGATCTAATGCCATTGAGAATGGGAGGACTAGATATGATTTTGGGGATGGACACCTTGGAGAAATATAATGTCAACTTGGATTGCAAACAGAAGATCGTGGAGTTCGAAATTGGCAATGGTAGAAAGGTGGTGTTTTTTAGGGACAGAAAAGCGAGTCTGACTAGAATGGTTTCGACTCTGACATTCGAAAAACTAATGAGGAAAGGATGTGAAGCATTTTTGGCCTATATGGTAGACACAAAGGCAAATGGAGGAAAGTGAGAAGAAATACCTATGGTCATGGAATTCCCGGATGTCTTTCCCGAGGAATTACCAGGATTACCACCACCTAGGAAAATTGAATTTTCCATTGAACTTCTTCGAGGCACAATGCCAATCTCGATTCTGCCTTATAGAATGGCTCTGGCAGAATTGAAGGAGCTTAAGGAGCAGTTAGAAGATTTACTGGAGAAAGGGTACATAAGGCCGAGCTCTTCGCCTTGGGGAGCTTCGGTCCTTTTTGAAAAGAAGAAAGATGGATCGTTGAGGATGTGTGTGGATTACAGGAAGCTCAAATATGTCACTATCAAGAACAGATATCCGCTCCCCCGCATCGATGATTTGTTTGATTAGTTGTAAGGGGCAAGAGTCTTTTCTAAGATAGATTTGAGATCGGGTTATTACCAATTGAGGATAAAGGAGTCTGATGTGTTAAAGTCTGCTTTTAGAACACGGTATGGCCACTTTGAGTTCTTGGTCATACCTTTTGGGTTAACAAATGCACCTGCAACTTTCATGGAATTGATGAAGTCTTTAAGTCCTTCTTAGACCGATTTATCATTGTCTTCATTGATGATATATTGGTTTATTCTAAGAGTGACAAGGAGCATGAGGAACATTTGAGGGTTGCCTTGGAGACTTTGAGGAAGAATGAGTTGTATGCCAAATTCGACAAATGCAAATTCTAACTAAGGGAAGTAGTGTTTCTTGGGTAGGTGATTTTAAAGCACGGGGTACATGTAGATCCGAGGAAGATAGAAGCAGTGGTGAAATGGGAAGCACCTAATAATATAGCAGAAGTGAGGAGCTTCTTAGGTTTAGCTGGATATTACCGGAGGTTCGTGAAAGGCTTTTCTATAATAGCAGCTCCACTTACCAAATTGACCAGGAAGAACCATAAGTATCGATTGAAGAGTGCACCGATTTTGACTTTTCCCTCGGGTGATGATGGATACATAGTGTATAGTAATGCCTCGAGGAAGGGATTAGGCTATGTGCTGATGCAAGGAGATAAGGTGATTGCTTATGCGTCTAGGCAATTAAAGCCTTATAAGATGAATTATCCCACGCATGACTTGGAGTTAGCTCCCATAATTTTTGTGTTGAAAATTTAGAGACACTATTTATATGGAGTCACTACTAGGGTGTAAACAGACCATAAGAGTCTTAAGTATCTGATGAGCCAAAAAGAGTTGAACTTGAGACAGAGAAGATGGTTACAGCTGCTAAAAGATTATGATTTGGTGATTGATTATCACCCGGGGAAAGCTAATGTAGTAGCGGATGCACTGAGTAGAAAATCGACTATGACACATATGGAGACAGTGTATATTCCTTTGTTGAAGGAATTAGCCAAACTTAGAGTGACATTGACACAAGCTAAATTGAATTGTATATTGGCTACCTTTAGAGTAAGACCAGTGTTGAATGAAAAGATTAAGGAATTGCAAAAATAGGATGAGTGCTTGAGCAGGCTCAAAGAAGAGATTAAAAATAGTAAACTTTCTAAAATAGAGGTACGGGAAGATGGATTGATGGTAGTAGGAAACAGACTACGTATTCCTGATATGCAAGAGTTGAAAGACGAAATCCTTGGTGAGGCACATAATGCGTCTTATGTAATGCACGCAGGAAGTACAAGAATGTACAGAGATTTGAAGGAGCATTTCTGGAGGAAAGGGGTGAAGAATGAAGTAGCAAAATATGCTAAAAAATGCTTAGTGTTCTAGCAAGTCAAGGCTGAGCACCAAGCACCTTCCGCTAAGCTTAAACCTTTGTCGATTCCAGAATGGAAATGGGAGAAGATTACAATGGATTTCTTGATGGGATTGCCAAGAAACAGTAGGAAACATGATGCAATATGGGCGATTATGGATAGGCTAACCAAGTCTACTCATTTCTTGCCAATTAAACAGACGGATTCGTTGAATGTGTTGGCCAAGAAATATATAGATGAGATAATCAGACTTCATGGGATTCCAAGTTTGATAGTTTCAGATAGAGATCCCAGGTTTACCTCCAGGTTCTGGGAAAGTTTTCAAGAAGCTTTGGGAACTAAGTTACATTTTAGCACAACTTTCCATCCACAGACTGATGGACAATCAGAGAGAACAATACGAACTTTGGAAGCAATGTTAAGAGCTTGTGTTATGGATTTCAAAGGCTCATGGGATGATCATTTGCCTTTAATCGAATTTGTTTATAATAATTTGTATCACTCAGGAATTCAGATGGAACCTTATGAAGCTTTGTATGGTAGGAGGTGCAAAACTCCTATTTGTTAGGATGAGAAAGGTGGAAGAAGGCTTTTAGGGCCTGAATTGGTGCAAGTTACAGTCAATAAGAATAAATCGGTAAAATAGAGACTTAAAGCTACTCAAGACAGAATGAAGAGCTACACGGATGCACATAGAAAAGTAATGGAATTTGAAGTTGGAGACAAATTGTTTCTTAGAGCTTCTCCATGGAAGGGAGTTTTGAGATTTGGTGAGAAGGGCAAGCTTAGTCTAAGATACATAGGCCCTTATGAGATCATTGAGAAGATTGGGCAGTTAGCCTACAAGTTAGCTTTGCCAGCGGAATTGTCTAAGATTCACAATGTCTTCCATGTATCGATGTTGAGGAAGTATCGATTAGATCTTTCGCATATAGTTCAACCTTCAGAAGTCCAATTAAGAGAAGATTTGACTTATGAGGAGTAACCAGTGGAGATTTTGGATTCGAAGGAAAAGATTTTGAGAAACAAGGTTGTCAAACAAGTTAAAGTTTAATGGAGGAACCATTCGATAGAAGAGGCAACATAGGAGCCATTGGAAGTAATGAAGGAGCAGTATTCGCACCTTTTCGATGACTCAAGTTTGTTGGATCCCAATTTGTTTTAAAATTTTTACTTATTATTTGCTTAATGATTTATGTATGCTTGTTTGTTTGTTTAATTATTTTTATTAGGTTATTAAATTAATAGGCATGAATAAAGATTGAAATTGGTTGGAAAGATGGGGAGTTAGTTAAAATTAATGTGGAGTTAATGGATTGAAGGTGTAGAGACATAAAAGACAAAGAAAAGCAAAATAGGAAAGTCCAAGTTAGTGAGGGGCATTATTGGAAGGAATAGGCTATTTTGTGTCTTAAATTTGAAGAAGATAGGAGCAATTTCGTGAAAGCCTTGGAGAGGGGGGAGAAAACGTGAGAGAAATCGAAGAAGAGAAGGAAAATAAGAAAAAGCTAGGGAAAAAGGAGGAAAAATCAAGGAAAGAAGAGAAGAATCAAGCTTTTAAAGGTAAGTTCTTCATCTTTTCTTCTTGCTTTAGTAAAGAAATATGTTGTTGTGTTGTGAATGAAGAAGTTGTAGAGAGAGAAAGGGGTTTGGTGTTGGGAATGCTTGGAGGAAGAAGAAGATAGAGAGACCCATTTGGTTTTAGGGTTTCCAAGTTAGGTTTTGGGTTTTCTAACCTATATGGACTGTGGGTAGATTAAATTTGAGCTTGATTAGGGTTAACTTGATTTTGTTGTGATTATGGAAATTTGGGAAATTTCTATTTAAATTGAAATTAAATAAAAATTTTCGTTGTGTTAGGAAATCAAGAACCTACCCAAGAGCAAGAGGAAGGGCACCATTGAATTTAGATTTTCAAGAGTATAAGGTGGGTAATTTATTTATAGTTATTGTGTAATGGGTAAAATACCTTGTGTGTGCATATATGTGTATGTATATGCTTGAATTGATAAATTGTGAATTGCTATGATGTATTTTATGTTATGTTATGCATTGAAAGATGTATGACATTGTGATAAAGATTTAATTGTGAGCATGATTATGCTATGTCTTTTATCATGGCATTTTGAGTAAATG
>JANKOD010000192.1:16463464-16487496 GCA_026284645.1 Erythroxylum acuminatum
TGATAGGAATCTCAGTAGTATGATCGCATCATAATTTCCTTCATGCTATGTCATATATCATGGACTTCATTAATTTGATTAAAGATCAATATCAATTCATAAATAATGAACATCAAAATAATGAAACATGCCTTTCTTTATTTATTCATAAAGATTGTACACAACTTTGTACAAAACGCGATAAAGGCGATTGCCTTTAGGGCACTACTCTAACAATCTTACAGTACTGTACATGCATAAGTCAAGTTGTGTCGACTTACAAGTATTGTGCTTGTGTAAGTCGAGTTACAGGAGTGTACAAGTCGACTTACACTAACAGAAACTACATTACCACTCAAATCCTCAAATCCACAACTTTGCCCTCCCCTTAGGGCAGATCCAGTCCTGAAATACACTTAGGTTGGGGACTAACCTGGTGGGTGCTGCTCATCCCGCCTTTTGATCGAAAGCTGTAGTAGGCGCCACCCTTTTCTGCTTCGACCTTCCCCTCCGGCGCGACACCATCTTTTCTAAAGGTCTGCTTGAGGCTCAGCTTCGGGTACCTGCAAATCACATGGAGGTTATCAGCATATACCCCCGGTGAGATTCTTGATACGAGTCGAGCGCGTCACCTGGTATCGATATTTCTTGTGGTGTTTCCATCTTGAACTAATCGTCACCCTCTCCACCTCAACGATAGCTCCTTACCGTTGCTTGGATGTCTCGCCAATCTGAATTGGGAAATTTTCACCGAGGAATAGCGAAAAGTTTTGGGTAGTTTTGCCCTAATTGCCTAAGGATTTTGTCGTTAAATTGCTTTGGTTCAAATGACGCTGTATGGGTTAATTTGGTTGCTTCGGGTCTCTCAAGCCATGCACTACTGGTTTGATAGTCTAAAACGCTCCTATGTATATCTTTTTACCAATGAAATTTTTTAATTTCTCAAAAAAAAATATTGACATGACAACCCAATATAACTATTAAACCTGACTCACACTACTTAAACCCGACCTAGAATGATAATTTAATATAATTATCTTGAATTATTAGTTTGAGTTAGGTTATAATACTAGCAATAATGTATTATATTTTTCTTAAATTATTAGTATAAGTTGAATTATAATACCAACAACATTTTGTTGGTCAATGTTTGTTATTCATGCCATATAAGTTTTGTTTTTCTTTTATTGATGAAAGTATAAGAGAAATAATTTTTTAAAAAATTGAAAATTGTAAAAAAAATCAAAAATTTTAAATATTAAAGAATTTTAAAATAGTTAAGTCATATGTGATTCTTCTGTTTTTTACTCTATAATTGAAATGTTAATTTGTTTGTATACTTTATTTTCTATTTGATTTTCTCATTTAAATATTGGTTTTAATTTTGATACTTTACAAAATTCAGTTAATCCCTTTTAATTACCTCTACTATAAAATCAAAAAAAAAAAAGGGACGCTTTGTATCATCCATCTTACCACATTTCTATTAACATAATTTTTTCTTCAAATTTTATTAAATAATTACTAATAAAATACAAGAATGAAATAGGTGATTGAAATTTTACGTTAAATTTACATAATTGACACAGATAATTTTATTTCAAAAAATGAAACTTTCAAAGCAAATATGAAAAATGAAATAGGAAAACATTATGAGCTTTAATGAGTTAGGAATGTACGATTCAAAAAATAAAAGTAATAGTAAGGTACTTGAATGTCAATCCAAAAGCACGATGGAAGTATTGGACTGAGTCAGCTTGCATAATTCTATTGTGTAACTTTTCTTCGCTTCATTAGTTGCATTTTTATGACATCTACCTATAGCTATAAAACCAAAATTTCTTTTTACTTCTTCTATTTATCCTAACTTTAAGAGTACGACATGAACTTTCTTTCTTGAAAATTGTAAAACTAACACACACACACACATATATCAACAATTTGTCATTTGTCGTTTCTCTCGTTATTTACTTGATGTGTTACTATTATTGTGGATGATCATCCTTCTTGCTTTCAGATAAGTAGTCAAATACTACAAATCTGTTAACTGAGCTAGATAACACAATACAAACGTTTGATATCACATACTCTTTGTAAATGCATGTCTTATTTTTATTGCTCTTCTCTTAATGATTCATTTCAACAATCAAGTGTAATCTCACATTAAAGTTCAAAATGCATATTGCATTTGAAACTTAAGATTGGAATATTCTATGAGATTCTTGCCCCAGATTAATTAATTCCAATAAGATAGTTCATACATGTTAGTTAAAGATTTTAAACACCTCCAGTATTACTATAGTATAATATATTTGTCAAGTTAATTGAAGTTGTTCCTTGTGTCTAATTAACCACTGGAAACCTTAATTAGCAACCAAACATGGGACAACTTGCAAAAATTAATTGGCATAAATAGTTACTGACTTGTTTCTTTCCTTGACCAGACTCCCTTAGTTAACTTGCCTTCAAAAAGTAAGCTATTTGTAAATTCTATCAATATTTAAGTCCAAAAATCAAGTAAGATATTTGATAAATATCTGGATATACATATACGTATTTCTTCAATGATTATTTAATATGGGTGGAAGCTTCATGTAATCCAAAAACTTAATTAGCTGATGGTCAACCTGCAGGCATAGACGGAGCTACATATGTACTTGGGGGGTCACTGGGCTCCCCAAGTTTTTTTTAAAAAATATTTTTAATATATATATATAAAAAGATAGAGTTATTTAAGGGTCAGTGGTGTACTGGACCCCCCAAAATTTTAAAAAATTAATTCTTGGGCCCCCTATCTTAAATTTCTGGCTCCGTCACTGCCTGCAGGGACCATGTATTTATCATCATCTTCTTCATAATATAGGTTCACCTTGGTATGAAACATTTGTGGATGTTAACAATTTTAATTCAGTCAATGAATGATATGATAACAATAATAACAACAATAATAACAATACTTAATATAAATTCTGCGAATACACAAAGTCTGAGGAAATTCAGTAGGACGCAATGTTACCTCTAAATAATAGAAAAAGTGTTTCAAATAACCCACAAACAAAAAAAAAGAAAATTAATGACATGGTAAATTAGTTAAATGAGCTTTATTATATCACCAATGGAAATAAAAATGAAAGAAACATAAAAAAGTTACTCGACATTTGGACTTTTAATTTTTTGGCTACAAATTATCCAATTTTAACACTATACAAAAGAAAAAAAATTTAGCTCATTTTACTGGATTGAAAAAGTTTGTAGGTCTAACAGAAAAAACTTTTCTATTAATTAGGAGTAAAGTTGTGTGCTGCTAAATCTTTTTAGATTTCGCGTTCAGCAAGATTTTTACTGAATTATTGTTATTGTTGTTGTTATTGAACGTATTTAGACCTTGTGTGTATTAGAATTTATATGGGAGTATTATTGTTGTCATTTATTGGATTGAAAGAATTGTCAAAAAAGAAAGGGATAAGACGAATTATGATGTCAAGGGAAGGTACAAGCTAATAAGAATATACCTCTAAAGGAAAATTAAAACAAACGAAACTTTTGATGAGTGGTATGTCCTGCTCTAAAGATGTCCTCTAATAGGTTAAATATGGCCTGTTAATTTGACTAGATTTCCAAGTAAATAAACGAATGCCAAAGTGAAACACTGACTCAGTCATTTTTATAGTAGGTTGAACGGACAAGATTTGTAGTTAAAATTGCTTTTGATGAGTGGTATGCTGCATGTCCTGCTCTAAAGATGTCCTCTAATAAGTTAAATACGGCTTGTTAATTTGACTAGATTTCCAAGCAAACAAACGAATGCCAAAGTGAAACACTGACTCAGTTATTTTTATAGTAGGTGGAACGGATAAGATTTATAGTTAACATTTGTTTAATATGCCAAAAACAAAAGTTGAACATGAGAATGACATGATCCTGAGCAAATCAGGTTTCAGGATATAAGCTTTGTCCCTGCTGATTGGATGACATTAAGGAGTATTTGACAAATGTTAATTTCAATGCGTAGTTGACAAATGTTAAAAAGAAAGTTTAAGGTCTTACAACTGGCGGCTACGTATATTAATTACTCAGACAACATATACAACTGGAAGTCATGATCCACCACTAATGAATATTAACCTGGTTGGCTTAATCACATGACAACACCGGTGAGTTTGATTTGTCAGGCGAGGAAATCATTTCTTTTTAGTTTCAATTGGTCTGAAGAAATAAATTATTAGTAAGATTAAATACAAATTAATGTGGTCCAAAAAGAGAATATATATATATATATATATATATACAGCATAGTCGCCTGTTACTACCGGTGTATGTCTAGAATGGTGGATCATCCAGGAGCTAGTGCTTCGAGTGATGATGGAAGCCTCAAAGTGCAAGACCAGTGGCTCCCGATAGCCAACGTTGGCCGGATAATGAAGCACACACTGCCATCGAACGCGAAAATCTCGAAAGAAGCAAAGGAAACGATGCAAGACTGTGTCTCAGAGTTCATTAGCTTTGTGACAAGTGAAGCATCCGAGAAGTGCAAAACGGAAAGAAGGAAGACAGTGAATGGAGATGACGTTTGCTGGGCTATGGGAGCTCTTGGTTTCGACCAATACGTTGGGCCTCTAAAAAGGTATCTTCAAAGATATAGAGAATTGGAAGGTGATAAAGCTAATAATCAAGAGAAAGCTAGCAGTAGCAACCTTGAAGATCAAAAGGAGGAACCATCCTCTTCGTATAGATATAATCAGCCAGGGAATAACTAGTCTTCAATTTCATCCCCATTCAAGTATGATGCCATCGAGAGGACACATAATAACACCAGCTTGAGACCGCCATATTGACTTTCACAGAAGGTATAGTGATTTGTATTCGTAGGCTTTTTAACCATGATAATACTGGTCAGCAAGTTGATTGGTCAGTTTGTCCTCTCATTCATATGAGATACCGTTCTTGTATGTTGATATTGTTAAGTAATCTAGCTTCTCTTTCCGGAACAAAGCTTGGAATTTCAGGTCTTTGAGTAGGATTGCGAAGAGTGAATTGGGGTACTATTAGCTAGAGTCTCATTTTGATGAGAAAGGAGGATGATCCTCTGATAATCCAATTTCTTGGAGTGTTATCAAGTCAAGATCATAAAGAACATTGAATTTAGGTGAGTTCATTCATTTTTCAGTGCAATTCTCACATCAACAATTTGAATTAACATATGTTCCATGTATTTTCACGAGACTAACGTCATCCTCCAATAAACTTGTTTGGCGAATGTATGTCTGATATTCTTCTGCGACGAGTCGACCAGTGTTGTTTAATCTTTGATTTTATCAATCTCTCTTGTCTGGAGACAGTCTCTAGCTTCTGTAGCCTCTAGACTCATCAGTATCCAAACTAAGCCGATTGATGCCAAGTCGTTGTCCAGAACTTTAGTTTATATTTTCAAAAAGTCCACATCCATGTGCCCGTATCTTTACTAGTGTCAAGTTGACCACCAGAAGGTAAAGTACATCTCTAAGTTTAGGGTTTGTAATTTGTATTCTTTTGTAACATGGAAGACAAAAAGGAATTAAAATACTCTGTCCAATATTACTCTATTTTATCCTATTTCGTAAAATTTTAGTTATTTATTTTGCGGAATTCACGCGAGACCCACGCGGGACTCACATAAATAAATGACTGAGATTTATTAGATACCATAATATTGGACAGAAGATTTTGACTCAACAAAAGATAAGCTTATACAACACCAGAGTTATTATTAATATGTAAGAAAAAGAGCGAAGGAAGAGATTGTGATTAAAGCCATTAGCCATTTGGCTCTTTGCCGTCGGACGTCTAGTTTAGCTTATTAATTTCCCACAACCACGGCTGTCGATGCCTTTCATATTTTTATTAAACTTTGTCAAATGTTCAATTTGTTCAAAAATTGGAAGTCTCTATCCCATACATTGTATCCTTTTTTTTAATCTTTTTTTTGGAACAAATGAATTGAATACTTATTGTTTAACAAGAAATAATAATCAAAAATTATATTAATTATTTAAGCATTTGTTTAATATTTTAGCTTAAATTGGTTTGTATAAGTGTGATATTATAAATTGATTAATTTACTCTTTTCTAATGTAATATATATGATTATTTTATTGTTGATAAATATTAATGATTAAGAATAATAGCCAACTTAAATTTATAATATTTTGATGTGATTAACATTCAAATTTTAACTACGTTTATCTTTATATGTCCAAAAAAATATTTATTTTCCAAATTTTAGCTTATCTATCTTGTGTTTTTCAACAATATAGTTAAAACTTTAAAAAAAATTTACAATTTTTACGTGTTCCATTCTATTTTCATGAAATGTTCATATGAACGGAGGTGTACTATCCTTAAAGAATCATTTGTGTATAAATCCATAGATTTAAACAAATTTATAGAATTTGAATGCAATAGTTCAAAATTATAAGATCTCATTATTCTTATTTAATATAAAATTCAATCTTTCCTTATTTTTCTACCTTTCTTCTAAGTTGAACATTCAAAATTTTAATTTTGTTTAAGTTATCCTTTTATGACTTTTCACTTTTATATTTATAGTTATACTTCCAAAATTATCACGTAATTTTATGACTTGATTAAATTATTATAAATTTTATTCTATAACATGATGGAGTTTTAATCTTAGAAAACATGTGGTAGCTTTCAAACCACTTAACATTATATTTTTAACCAGAGAATTTATATAATATAATTCAACAAGTAAATATATTTAAACTAAAGACCTAATGATCCATATAATAGTTCAATTTTATATAAACTAACATATATTTTTTAAATTAAGATATTTTATACAATGAATCAGAAAATAAAAATAATTAGTAATAAAATATTTGTGATAATTTTATTAAACGATAGAGGGTATATGATAAGTTGAAAAATATAAGAAGGTAAATGAAAAAAATTATGAAAAAACATATAAATGTCAATTATAATTAACACAGGACTATTAAGCATACTTAGCATTAAAAAATTATATTTTACATTATTAATTTTAAGAATACTATCACATACAAAAATTCCTCAAAATTCTTCTAAGAAATCCATTAGAGTTAAAATATTTACATATTTGATATTTTACGATATTATTAAATGTGGCCTCCATCTTTCAATATCTATGTCAAAGTAGAGTTTTTCTTATAATATTTAAAGGTTATGAAATTCTAAATTCCTTTTTTTTAGCAATCTCTTAATTCTCTTAAGAAATTTTTATGTATTTAATATTTTAAGATACTATTAAATTCAATATTCTATGGAAAATTAAAGGTTTTCATATAATATTTGGTACTTATGATATTCTAAATTCTTCTCTTTTTACATTCTCATCTTTTTCTCTTTACTACATGTTTTAAATTGTGAAATTTTGCTTATGCTTCACAAAAAAAATTCAAGTTCGAATTAATTTGAAACTAATAAGTAAATTTTAATTTGACTTAATTTATAGTTGAATTTGGGTTTGATGAAAGAAATCAGAATTCAAGTTTAAAAGTCTAGCTGAATTTAAATAGAATTCGACTTAATTCCAAATCCAAATTTTAACTAGAATCTGATTTTTAGTCCAAAAAATTGAACCTAATATTGAACTTTAAATCAAAATAAAACCTATATATAAAAAATAGATTCAATTCGTCCTATCATTAAACTATTATATCCACCAATTTGACTAAGAACTTCTCCATATTTTGAGCATTAAAATTAAGTCCAATTCATATAGCTTTTAAGGAACAAGTTATATGGTTCAATGAATTCGTATCAACAGAGTTAGATGTTTCGTAGGAGATAAGGTGAGATAAAATATATTTATCACCAAACATGTTAGGAGATAAGGTAAGGTACAATTATAAATGTATTTATCACCAAACATGTAAGTATGTATCAATGAGCATTATTATTATGATTGTTGTTAAAAATACAAATATTTGTTACTCTATACATCTATTTGGAGCATATTGGAGTGGTCCAAAATTTGGTTGTGAATAGGTGGAAATATATAAGAAATGATGAGAAGATAATAGAAGGTGATGGATTGAATTTCATGTTCTTATGAGAAAAATATTGTTATCTTTGGTATTGAATTTGATAAAAATAAAGGAAATATTACTGAAATAGATGTTTTTGTTCAAATAAAGTTTTTATTTAGAAAATTTCCTTTATAGGTTATTTTGGAAATCATCTTTCTGTTTCCCTTCTTTTCAAAATAAATATAGTAACTATGTTTAGGAGATATTTGATTTATTTCTTTAAAAATAAATTAATGTTCATTATAATTTATGTTACAAGCATATCTCTTTGCACTCACTGAGCACTAAATTTGAAATTGAAAATAAAAAAATAAAACTCAAAAACTTTCTTGTAAAACATAATTAGTTGTTCTTGGAAATTAAAACCAAAAGTTGGAAAGATTACAATGTTGGAAGCAATTACAGGCTAAGATTACAAAATGGCCATATGCAATAGCATGAGTATAGAATAAACTGCATTGTCCTTGAGATTTTGGATCATGATTTGTTCTCTTATCCAGCAGAATAGCTTTTGGAAAATCTGCTCCCTTAACTTATATTCAGCTCTGAATATGCAATTGTTCCTTTTTCTCCATACTCACTCAGTCTTCAAGAAATCCAAAGAAGCAGTGAAGCAAAAGCTACAGATGGGAATTTTACGAAGTGATTTGATTCCGAACTAGATGAATATTGAATAAAGAAGACATGATTAGCTGATTATGGCTCTTTACTGCAGTGGCAACATGGTTAATCCATATCTATGAACTTAATTTTGTCTAATGTATGCAATTTCTCTGTACAAACAAGCCAAATAATGAATGACACCTTAGATAATTGTTTTTAACAATATCAAACTGTTTTGTGTCAGAGCATAATAGGGACCAAGAATCTTCTACATGAGGAATTTGAGAATTTCTTATTCTCCTTCATGAGCCATTAATAATGATCCTTTTCATCTTGACTTGATCTATAGTCGAGGATGATAACATTAAACTCCAGGGGATTGGTGTCTTGCTCACTTCTATTGATTAAGGATTTAACCTTTGAGTTATCAGGTAATAGGTGTGCATGTGCAGAGAATAAATTTATTTTGCATAGGGACCCTTGTTTGCTCCAATTATTATACCATAAGAAGGTTGATTCTCCATTCCTAATTTTGAATCTAAAGCAGTCTATTATTAAGTCACTCAACTTCAAAGTTAGTTTATAAACCATGTATTACCTGTTTTTTTTTTTTTCTTTGACTTACCTTTGAGGAAGGAGGAATGGATCCACTGGACCCAGTTCCTCACACTTTGAATGCCTTTAAACCTTATTAAGTGATCTATCATCCTAGGCAAAGCTTCCATATATAATATGAATAATAAACGGATAATGGATCACCTTGATGAAATCCTTTCCACACTTTGAACAAATTGGTGAGTTCTCCATTACCTAACACCCTATAGAAAGTAGTTGTGATGCATTGTAAGAATCATATAGTGAAGAGACATCCTAAAGCTTGAAGTATATATCTGAAGTACCAATGAATAGAGTCGAAGGCTTTATTGACATCAACTCTAATGACAGAGTCCCCATTGAAATTCTTTCTACCATCAACATGGAAGAGCTTTTGAACAAGCAGTACATTTCCTCCAATCAACCTACATAACATGAATGTACCTTATGATGCATTGATTAATGATTTCAAGATGTGTTTCAATCTTGTTGCGATGATCTTACATATGATCTTGTCAAACATAATTATACAAAAGTTCTGAAATTATTAATCAGCCATATGAAATACTGAAGTGTAAGGAGTGAGTTTGAACGCATGCATATTACAATGTTGCCAACTTTAAATATAAATATTACACTTCAAACAAAATTATAGGAGGAAGCGGAGTCCATAAATTCTTCAAATTATTAATTCTCCACACTTGGAACTCATCAATGCCCAATGCATTGCATCAATAATTGTGTTCCCGTCCCATTGATTGACGGTCAAACCAGACGAACGATTAAATATCAACATGATTAATTGATAATGCTTATTATCATCACAAAACAAAAATGTAGTATTACACACAACGAAAGGCAAGCCATTACCTGATAATAGCATCTAAATTCGGGTGAGAATTAATTACATTTTTTCTTCTCCTTCTCCTTCCAGGCAACCAGCAAATAAGCGATTAACAAACTAGTATCAATCAAGTCATGCCATCGACTTGGAGACGAAAAGAGAGTGATACATTATGGTCCGGTCCGTTTTAGTGTAATTTGGACCTCAATCGTTGCGGTTTGATTTAGAGATTTCCCCAACCCACATATAGTATAGCTGTTCATACCTGGCTGGCTCTGAAGGCAAAATGTACAAGAAATTATGAGCTCCGGTCTCCAAGTAATCAGCAAAAGGCGCACGCATGGTAACAATTTCTTCATTGGTGACCCGTAGGAAAATTTGCAGCAGACATGGACACCACTTCTAGTTTTGACCGAATTATGCCAAGTATCTGAACAAATTGGGATTATCCTTATCTCTCTCCAGATAGTCTCTGGTAATTAGATCTTCAATGCGCTTCTTAATCGCCTTGAAATCAGGCTGAAAAAATAAACAATTCAATCAACCTGGTTTATAACTAAAACGGGAAACAGATATCATCTGGATTAACTGAGCATCATTTTAAACCTTGAACATGCGGCCCAACTGCTCTACACATTCCATCACTAACTGTTGGTGACCCAAAACTTTGCGACTTTTCATTATGCGAACAATGGAGGCATCAATGGCATAACGCCTATCTTTATCAACATCTTCGATCACTTTCTTCTTTTCATCCACAGGAGGTAGAGGGATCTACAAGATGAACAATGGCCTGGGTCTACAAAACCTCTACAATCAAATCATTAAAAAAAAAAAACAGGTTGTCCAAGTTCAAGTTACCTTGATCCTCCTCATTTTGTCCGTAAACTTAGAGTTAAACTCAAAATAATCATTGGGAGAGATCGTTCTTGTGTTTGGCTCTTTACTTAGGATCTTATATTTAGCACATGACAAAGAGTGGAGGAGTCTGACCACGTCATCATCAGTCAAGTTTAACTGAGTCATTATCTCTGAATAACTCAATCTATCTGATGAGTTGAAAAGCAACAGAGCGGAAGCCTGTGACATCAGCAAGAAAAAGAACCTGTATTACTGATGCAAATCTGCGACAACCTACACCACCACACTCTAATCAAGATAAATGAATATAAGTAGATTTAACTACATAAATTACCTGATACGTTGTGACAATCAACTCCATAGTTTTTGGTTCAAACTTCCCAATTAGATTACAAGTACCCAATGAGTATATCCATGTAAGTTTTCTGTGTTTTGTCTTAGTTTGATAAAATTCCCTGAAAACCTCAACACACTTGACCTAAATTCATGGATAACAGGTAAAAGATGTGATCAGCAAACACTTGTCAAATCCACAAAGTTATTTTTAAATCTCTTAACCCGAAACAAACATACCATCTCCACAGGAAGATTCAAATCAAAAGACTTGTAACTCGGCCAAAAGCCAGTTGTCAAAACAGTAACTGTCAAATCAATCCCTGGATTTGCATTTGGATTATTATTTAAATACTCCTCAAAACTACTTTGATTCTCCCTTGCTAAGGTCAAGTCCGTAACCTACGAGAGAAAACCATTATTGGGAAAGAAACTCAATTTGTAACCAAGTTACAAAAACATTAGGAATTTAATTGAAAAGGAATTCATCCATAACAGCTCACCATGCCCTCCATTTTTGATGTGAACTGACCACCACATTGCTGCTTCAGCTTTGTCAAAATACTTCTTTCATGGTCATCATTAGCACTCTTATCAAAGAGAAGCCGTCGAGCAAGCTTTTTCCTAAGAATAATTGTTGAGCCAATATTGATCATCATAGTTAAAAATTTTCATGTTGACAATTAGTTAAGCACCCCATTCATGGAAAACTTTTATTTATTTACCGGTAAAACTCTGCAAATAAATCTTTGTCACTGATATAAGCAAGCAGCTTTACAACCTGCATATCGTTAGCAAATTCAATAACAAAGATCTAAATGTAATGCTTCCATATAATGGGAGAATAACAAGTGTAAACCTTTTCCAATGTTTCCTCAATGGCTTCATCGCTCAGTTTCTCACTTCCACCTTTCTTAAGAATATTATCACAAAACGTGGCTAGTAATTCTGCACTTGAACTTCCGGCCACACCCTTGTTGCAGAAGACCTCAAAAGCCTCCTTGAGTGCCTAGATTGGAGCAAAGAAAGTTCAAACACAATGGATCACTAAGAGTGAGATCCATCAACTAACTAAAATGTTATGCCTAGCAAACCTTGTGAAAAAGAGTGTGGTTCTGGAAACAATCATTGACATATGTCAAGTATTTGTCATGCAGCTCAATAACCTTCCTGACAAAAACCTGAAGAACACAAAATCCATTTCAACTAATTTAAGTTGACCAGCAAACTATAGTTGAGAAAACCAAAAACACTTTCCCTTTTTTTTGTTTTTTTTTGAAGAAGATCAAAAACACTTTTACCTGTTCCTGTAAACCAACCACATCCTTCTTATCTGCCTGTAAAAGAAAACAACATAAAACAGAAACAAATGTTAGCATTAGAATTGATCGCAAGATTGGATTTTTGAATGATAGCATGTACAATTAAACGACAACGATATGAAGTAGCACAGAAAACAAATACAAATTGAAAATTCAACAAAACCGAAAATGTTAATAGAAGAACACCAATGATAGAAGCTCATCTTTGGGCATAGCATATATCCCGACAATCAATATATGCCATCTTAATGCTTGAAATATTCATATCCTTTGCCCATGGTACATCAGTCTATGTAAGCATTAATTATAAGGTTTTTAAACCAATATGTCAGGCTCTTAGACTAGATTAGTTATGACTAATAAGATGCTGCTAACAAGGGCCATTAAAGACATATAACCCCCACCACAGAATGAAGTGATGCAAGGAAACAATTTAAGCTGTTAAATGTCACTAACCATGATGGCTTCACATTGAATAGCTTATTCCACAATTAGTGGCATTCATTTCAACATAAGGAACATTGACAAAACTATTTGAGAAACTTCATTCCAGATGGTAATGTTCATTTGTTAATCCTATATAGAAGGATGTTGATTTGTTACACTTAAAAGATGGTTCTATTTCGAGGGAAAGAAATAGCCCAACATATCAATTTGTCAAGAAAATTATTAGCAGCAGAAAAGGAAATAAAATCTTGTAGGAACAATACTGAATAAAGTGAGTATAATAATAACACAAACCTTCTTGTTGCTGGCCACGTCTTCTGCCTGTTTAACCAAGGCTGTGCCTTCAGCAGTTACATGCTACATTACAGGATAGAGAAATCAAAATAAAGGGGAAGACAAGGGATAATAAAAAAACTTCTGCACTTGGTTGTGACTAAAGAGAGAAATAAAGAAAAGAAAGTTTGTTTGCCAACATGTTTAAAGATACTGGAAACAGGATCCAAGCCCCGTGGTATTTTAGAGAATAGCCTGAACATTCGTGATAGATCTTCCACCTAAACAAGTGTTATAAAGAGCAGAGAACAGTAATCATCATTTTCCTTCCCACAGTTCAAACCAGCAAAAGAATAGAAAGGATTAAATGGAAACACTAAGCACCTTGTCATCTCTGAGCAATGCATGGCATCCAGAGTGCTCTTTCTCAAGTAGTTGATTTGCATACACAGACAACAACTCATTTTGAACTTTCTACAAAAGGTAGAGAAAACCAGTAATGGAAAACAAAAACATCAGAACGAATAGAACCTTGAGACACTATTATAATTGGGGAGTTCAGTAGAAATAGAACTGCTTGAGCAGTAATTGCCCATTTCAAATAACAGCTTCCAGCCTTGAGATAGCAATTTCACTGATAACCCCAAAAATTTGAACTCAGAACAAAAGAAACTACAAACCTCTAGCAATTTTGGCTCGCTACTGGAATGTAAGTAGTGAGAAACCCTATCTTTCTCCCGTTTCAGACACTCCTCAGCCTAGAATGATTAAAAAAAAAGAATTAGACAACCTCTTAGACAGACTGATCTCCAGTGTAGAGAAAAAAAAATCATAGGCTCACTTTCAACATATAATCTGGACAAGAATCTTCCAGAATCCAGTTTGATGCCTTCCTCGAATAATAGGCAGCTGTATCCGTAAGCATGGCTGCCTCAAAGTCATTTTCATAGTGATCCATCTGGCCCATACCAATTTCAACAAATATATCTAAAACATTCTTCAATAGAGCTCGATCAATCTGTTCACCCTCCCGATCTTGATCAATCTGATTTAAGATGATGTGGTTATTCAAGACTGTCCAAGAAATTTACTACCACCTCCTTTACACCAAGAACTTAGAAAGTAAATTCACAAGCTTACAAGAGATATTACAGCATCCCTCACTTTTCCATTCAACTCCTGATAAACCTGAAATGAAAAGTTTGAAAAAAAAATTCATAAAGCAGACAGAGTATATGATGTTTCAAATAAGTTATTCAGTCTTCATTCTAGTACTACATCAATCTAACATTCATCTAATTTGTCAGAGTTAGTTATATTTGCAGAGGATAAGTCTTCTTTCTAGTGCTACTTCAATCTGACAAACCAAGATTCAAAGGTTTAACATTGACCCACCAGATCACGAAAACAAGTTAATCCAACTTCATTGAGAGGTGGAAGCGACCTCCGCGCAATAAAGTAGCGATCAAGGTAATGGAAGAAGCGAGACAGCCACCTCACCATAACTTTATGGTTTGCCCACCTTTTGACAAGCTCTCTCAACATGAACTCATCATGCTTCTCTCTCAATGACGGCAATACCTGAATGAGGAATTAGACATGGTACTCATTGTCACAAATAATAGAATTGATTAATTCTCTACAAGCATAGTTGTAAACAAGAGAACATCTTTCACAACAAAGAAGCAGAACTAAAGATTTGCCATATAACAATTTCAGATATTAGACAAAATCTGCAAGTTAAGAGTAGTAAACTTGTAACAGAAAACAACATGCATGACAAAATCTTTGTAGTTCTAAGTTTAAGAAGAAACTTCAGCTTTTTGTGAAGAGCAATTGAACTGGAATTCGAGGAAAAAAAAGGGGCAGAAGAGAGAAGTGTGTATGAAGCTTCCTTACCAAATCATTGTGATGCCTATATATATTTAGAAAAGGCACAACTCTTCCAGTCTCCAGGATAGGCAAATTGAATATTAGATCATGTTTGCTTTAGAACAATTCCAAGTTTCCAGTTTCAAGATCATAAAAGTTCACATAATTTCAGTAAGAAACAAATAATTGTCAGATGCATTTGGTAGTAAATGAAGCCCACGATCATTCAACAAGAAACAACCAGCGCCAAGGACTGTGTCAAATTTTAGTACCAAAGAAAAACTTGAAAGTAATTGCTTTCCTGAATGCAACAATCCTCGGTCCATGGACAGGTTTACAAGATCATCATAATCCATTAATTCCCACAAAATCATAGAAAGGAGGTAATCCCAACATTATGAAGTATCCAACATAATGCATGCATCTCCTTGCAGGTTTATTCCACAGGAGAAAGAACTTTAATGCAGAGACAGTACCACATGCATGGACCATGACATACATTGAAGAAACTGGATCAGTTTATTCTCACCGTTGATGTGATATATTCTTCAAATGACTCTCTGTATTTGTCATACAGCTGTTGTGAGTAATCATGTGGAGGCTTCTGTGTACACATGTTATAGATGGTCCTGTAAACAAAATTAAAGAAAAAACATTTAAAACCCTCATCAACTAACAAGGGAAAACTTAGGAATTTGTCAAT
Source organism: Erythroxylum acuminatum (assembly GCA_026284645.1). Lineage (NCBI taxonomy): Eukaryota > Viridiplantae > Streptophyta > Magnoliopsida > Malpighiales > Erythroxylaceae > Erythroxylum > Erythroxylum acuminatum. Next base: position 16,479,362 of record JANKOD010000192.1, read on the forward strand.
ACAAAAGCATGATTTGTCAAAAGAATGAATACGTGTAGAGCATCATGTAGTCCTCAGAGCTGAACTGTGACTCAGGTAACCCTTCTAGGATGTTCTTCAACTTTGTGATCCCCTTTTGCATAAATTCCCATCCTTGTTCTAAGTCAATCGTTTTTCGTTCGTTCATTGTCATGTTGACAACAAAACCTCAGCGTACCAATATCTGCAGATATACAAAGCCTATAAATGAATTAATTGATTCAGGGACAGGAGCTACAGAAGCTAATTTTCAGCAAAGTAGGGCTAGAAATGGGTAGATTAGGCTGGAAACATAAGGAATTTTAACAAAAACCTTATTTTTAAAATATTTGGCACAAAAGCCGCAGTATTTCTCCAGAAAAACAACTATTTATACAAGTCTTATAAGAAGTTCAATCCATCATAGGAAAAAAAAGTCCTACAAGAAGCCTATTGATAATAGGAAGAAAAGATATTAAGATGATTATGCATCATAAACTCACTTCAAACCATGCAGAAAACAGTAAAAACTTCATTTCATCGAACTTAAATGACCGATAATTGCACCTAAAACAAAATGAAATTTGCAGTCCTAAAATTCCCAAAGCATAACAGAAAAAATTCCGCTATCAAAGCGTCGAAGCACCAAATTACACTCAACATAACAAAAACACTAACCCAAAGAATCACCGTCAACAAACTATTGGAATATCCCCTATAACTCCCTAACCTAGAACAAACTCGCAAGTCCTAAGAGCTAACCCACCATTGTATGGCATCAAAGCCACTTAATACAAATTGAGATCTCAGGAAACCCGATTGTCGCATAACGATTCGGAGACTCTGACTCAAGAATCTAAATGTCCTTTTTCGCCCTAATTGTAATCGATTTTTGGGTCAATAACAGGAATCGAAGCTCGCACAAAATACATTTTAACAGAGTTTATCAAATACAGATAAAAAACCATCAATCCGCACAACATAAACGATCAACAGAAAGATCGAGAGATATAACTCCGAATTAGAAAGTTCACATACACATAAAGAAAAGACTGCAAAAATCCAGATAAACCGATAGTGCGGCGCGGAATGAGAGAGGCTCACCTGCTCCAGGGAGGAGGAAACCTAGGAGACAACGACTGACGGGGAGAAGTTGTTGAAGAAGAGCAAAGGCATGGCTTTTGCTTCGGGCGTTGGATCCTCTATTATTTATTCATTCTCTTCCCTTTCTCGTGTTTTCTACTGCTATTATTATTTTGGGGGATTTAGTCTCAAAATGATTTTGGACGTGGGCTACAAAATGTGAAATCTCGAAAAAGATTTTATTTTTCAAGTTATCTTTTTTTACTTGCTTTTTTTTTTTAGAGCAAAATACTCAAATTCCCATTCACGATGATAAAACTCACTCAAAAATTGAGTATAAACTCAAATCCGTAGATACGCAAAGCGAATAGATGCTCGAGCTAAAGAATGAGCACGTCTATTGGCTTGCCTACGAATCCACCTATAGGAAATATTCGGTAGCGATAATAACAAAGTCTTACAATCACAAATAACAGTACCCAACTCGGAAAGATCAAAGTCCGGTGAGTTAAGTGCGAAAAATAAAATTTGAGAATCCATAAAAATAGTGTCACCACCTTCAATGTACTTGCAAAGTCATCTTTTAAAAATTAAATTTTTATTCTCCATTAATGAGAATCAAATGCAAGGTGCCAACTTAGTTATATTCCCACCACCACCACTTATGATATTCTAACCAATTTTTTTAAAATCAGGCTACAAGTTATACGGATAAAATAAGAGGTTTAAAACTTAAAAGATTGAACCAGTATTAGATCGTGAATAAAATTTAAAAAATGAATGAAAGAAATTGTCGAAGAATTTGAAATTTAATTAAAAAAGATATTTTAAATAAAATTTATTTATTTATTTTAATTTATGAGAACTTATTAATTTATGAAATTTGAACGATTAATTAATAAATTGATCGATTTTTAACAATAAGATTTATTAATGTAAACCGAACTATAAAATTAAACGGTTTAATATTTTTACGATTAAACGACCAAATCGGCTGGGTTTTTAAAATATTGATTCTAACTATATTTAGATAACTTTAATATAAATTTTTGATATTTTAATTATTTTAACCTTGTTTTTAGAGACAATTTGTAGTTTAATGTAGATTATAATGAACGTGTATTAAATGAAAATTTGAAATAAGATAATAATATATAATTTACGTGTTTAGAATTCACTATTTATGAATATTTGATTTAAAATTAAATAATAAATTTAATTTAAATGATATTAGTGCTTTGACATTTATTTATAAAAGTCAACGTACCCGATGCACAAAGCTTCTTACTTTACGGTGTCTCGAGAGGGTCATCAATCACTATTTTTTAGAGTGTGTAATGCAGTAAATTATTAAATAAATCACTATTGTGTCTTCTAAGTAAGCTGTTATTATTTTATTGTAATTTAATTATTTAAAATGGCGTTATTTTAGTTTATAAATTAAAATAAGGATATTTTAATCTGATATTGTTTTAGGGTATATCAAATACACTCAGATCAAACTCAACTATACAACTTGAAAACTTAGAAGTTAAGGTAGAAAGTTTGCCTAGGACAGCCACACAAATGTTTCCGATAGCCTAATCCCGCTGAAAATTGTATCTCGCAATGGAATTGGCTGATCAGTTCTCAAAGGGTTCTACAGGTCCGTTGATCCATGGCTACTGATACTTGGGCCTCTGCAAAACCGTGTTCATCTTGTTTGACACTGACAGCTTCGGCTTCCTTCATCAGACACTCATCTGCTTCAATGCTCTTCCCCCACAGTAGAATATATAGTCCAAGTATGACTACGATGGATCCCAGAACACTGTTCGCAGTAAATAGAACATGTTATGTTAGGGATACATCTAGGCTTTAGTAATCAGTACTATGAAACATAGGAACTTGGTAAATGAAGTTGTGAGAAGAACACGCAAACAACCTTCCTAGGTATAGTTGCTCATGCAGGAAATGGAAGTCCAACATGGCCGCAAATATCTGCGCCAGAGGAGTGAAAGCAGCTGTGAACACCGGACCCCTTTTCTTTACACACCATGACATCACCACATAGGACAACCCCGAACCCACCACACCCTGTGGTTTTTTAACGAGATTTCATGATTTCAAATGGCAAAAACCAGGGAAAATCAAGAAGCGAGTAATATGTTGATAGAGTTGAAGTTTCTCACAGTATAAACGACGGATAATATTTCCAATTTGCCTTTCAGAATCCATATTTTGATGTCCCTTCTCATAGCGCAAGTTACTAATGCAGACTGAATCGCGCCAAAGAAAGACAAAATTGCAGTACTAGAGTATTGACAGGGATAGTTCCTACCAACTTTGTCTTGAATTAGGAACCATGAAGACCACGTAGTGCTGCCTGCCAATAAAAGCATAGACCCTACGACCCTTCTTTTTGTTATCTTCTCTAAAATCACAGTATTCGTATGATTCTTGATGTCAGTTGCGGCTGATCGTGAGTGTAGATTGGTGATAGACCCTCCCTTGTAAATAGTCAGCAGGATACCTCCGCTCATGCATATTATCGCACCTAAGACTTTTGCTCTTCCAGCTTTGCTTTTCATGTGCACCTTTTCCTGACTGAGAAGAGGTAAAATGACTTATGTCTTCTATTCGATAAACATATATTTATCTCGTAGATTTCACCTGTTGTCTTACCCAGTCGTCAGTGCTAATAAGAACGTAATTACAGAAACCATGTTGAGGAATGCACACGAGAACGTAGCGGAGGTGAACTTGAGTCCGAGAAGGAACAGGTACTGTGTAATGGTAATCCTGAGAAACGTAGCAGATCTTAGTGGGTCTAACAGGAAGGATAAGAGTGGATGAACAATCAGATGAAGTAAGTTATTAACTACCCTGCTAAAGCACTGAGGAAAAGTTGGCATAATATGCAAGCTGTGAGCTTAGGCCTGCTTCTCCTGCAAGAAAAATCAGATGCATGCAGTGCCTCAATTTTGCCAAGTAAAGCTGAGAACCGTTCAAAGAAGTAGGAATAAATTGAGATTACTACTAAACTACGGGAAGCTTGACAAATGAATGAAATGAATGAATCACAACGAGCGTGAAGTAATTAGAGCAGACGCAGAACGTTGATATCTGTTACCTTTCCCAGTAATAGGCAATTGGAGCCAAGAAAATGGTAGCAATCGACAGTCGATACGTGACAAGAACCATATGATTTACTCCTTCATCAAGAACTTTCTTGATAAGCACATTCACTATCGAATATGAAATATTAACAGCTACCATAACGAGGACAGGCCTCATTAGCTTGTTGCTGCTCATGCTGAACACTATTAGATTCCTGTGCTTGGCAAAACACAACTATCCCTGATTTCTATGCCTCTATATATAAAAGCTAAACCTCCAAGCAAATGGCAATAGACAACGAAAATCACGTAATCTCAGGCGATCCGCTTTTCATATTTAATTACCAAACGTGTTCATTTCTGCTATCATTTTCAGTAGCTTTTCAGGAGTGCAGAATCAAATGCTAGGATATAATCATAAAAGGACCTCATTGATTCGTCTACGACTTTCTAGCCATCAATTAGGCTATTGATCGTACGAAAGTAAAGTGACCCAATGCCAGTCAAACGTAACTTTTGTCAGCCAGGTCATACGTCTTGTTCCAAATTAAGGATCGATCTGCGGGGAACAGCATCCATAACATGAAGTTGGAGACAGACAGGACTCAAGCATCTTGTTTCTGCATGGAATCTAATACTTCTTTAAGCTACTGATTCGACAAATTTTCTACCTTAGTAGCGAATGTAAGAACAATATGTCAATTCTGAAACAGAAAATAAAATTCTAATGTGAACCAATGGGGTGCTTGGTACTGTAACCCCTTAGCTATTCCATTCTATCACCTATTCCTGATCTTGGCGGAAATTCTTTTCTTGCTCTATAGGGTAGAGTTTACGCGGTCAAATCATCAAGAACATTAAAAGGAAAACTTTTCCCAGTAATTCAGTAGGAACAAAATAAAGTTAAGCCAGACCAGACCAGTTCATAAAGTTAAGCCAGACCAGACCAGTTCATCTTCATCCCAAACTCTTCTGTAAACCATCAGATATTCCTTGGAGCGACAAGTTCCTATACATGCAAAATACCAAGATTCCTTTAAATTTGCAGAATGACGGATGATACAAATTGAATTATCAGAAAGAGGAGGGCAATTATAATACATTTAATAGTAATTACGGTTGTGGGGACAATTTAAACTTTAAAGCCTTGCCTTTCTTAGCTTAAAGAAAAGGTTCTGTGGTCATTTTTGCAGAATGCTGCAAGCTTGAAGATAATAGAGTAAATTTGAGTTGGTCAAATTTGAAGACTCGGTTTGAATTTGAACTTTTTCTGCAAACAATGAAGTTTTGAATTAATTTTTTAAATGATTTTATTTAATTATTAATATCAATATAATTATATTTTTATTACTTATAATAATTACATATTATATAAAAATTAAAGATAAACTATTTTATAAATTAAATAAATAAATTTATTTATTTAATCTCTTATTTAATATTTATTAATAAACTATAAGTAAAATTTTATTATAGTTTATTAAAACATACAATCTAATAAATAAATTTTTATTTATAAATTAGTATTTATTTGTTGATATTTTTAATTATTCAAAAGTTATTTGAAAATTTATATATTTCGAATATGTTTTTAATTATTAATTACTTTAAAAAATTATTTTTAAAATTAATTATAAAAATTAAAATTCTTAAATTAAATTATTCATAATTCTTATTAGTAATTAATATTTATTTAATTGATGTTAAATTAGATTATGAAAAAAATAGAAAAAACAAAATTTAATTTTTATGATTTTTATAAAAATATAAAAATTTGAAGAAATTAAAACTAAAAATAAAAATAAAAAACTCAAATAAACATATCATTTTAATTAAATTTGAAAATAAATAATAAAATTAAAACTAAAGTGAAAACAACTACTTATTTTTATTTTAAAATTAATTTATAAGGTGGTGAGAGGCTTTTTTAGGAGATCTCAACTATTCTAGATTTAAATTCAATTTTTTAAATAAATTCACGATATTTAAATATATGTGTTACTTCAATTGGGTTTGATACTTATATAAAACATATACAATTTTATAAATTAATTTATATTTAAAAATTAAATTCACCCTCGAAAGATTAAAGCTACTTATTTAAAATATTGAATTTGTACGTCATATTGGTCTGCTTGGCATAGTTAATTCTATCAGCGGTTAGCTGATAATATCAATTAATTTGACTATCAGATAATATCAGCTGTTTATTAAAAATGTTTAGTAAAATTAGTTATTTAGTATTAACTGCTTATGTATAAAATGACTTATAAGGATATGGCTTAAAAAAAATAAGGACATAAATATTATATCTTAGTATTTCTTTGAATATTTTTATAAGAATTTAGATTTTGGATATTTAATTTTACAAAAAACTAAGTTTATAAATCTAACATAAAACATATAATAATAATAAAAAAATTTGAGCAATTTTAAATTAAATTTAATATTTTCTACAATTTATAAATTAATTAAAAAATTAGTAAATTAATCAATTTTTAAACTTTAAATTTCTTACCTTATCTCCAATCTTTAAGATATAATTTAATTTATCAAATTAAAAAGTATTGAAGAGAGATAAGTCCTAAAAAATTAATATCTTTTGATTTAGAATTATATTTTATAACAAATTCTTATATTGTGTTATGTATTATGAAAATTAATATATTATATCATCGTATTAGTTGAAGCTTTATTATTCATATTTATTTTAAATCCTATTTTATCATATAAGTTGTTGTTGAAAATTAGTTAAATATTAGTATTTAAGAAATTATATGTTCCAAAAATAATTTATTATAGTAAAGAACAAATATTTTTATTGATAAATAATTCCAAAGTAATATATCTTTGTTAAAAAATTTAATTTTGAGAAATTAAAATAATTTGTTGAAATCAAAATAAATTATTCCACATATATAATATATTATATAATTTATTTGTATTTCATAAGCAGTAAAAAAACTTTATTATAAATATAGAAGATGTTTAATATTGCATTAATATGGCATGCCAGCTAATATAATTATAATAATAAATTAATCAAAAATTTAATTTAATTTAATATTTTATAATATATAAATTAATTAAACAATTTCAATAAATTAATTAAATTTTAAATTTTTATCTTAAAAATTTTATTAAAAAATAAAAATAAAATCAAAAAGTCAAAATAAGTGTTACAAGGGTAACAGAAGTGTTACGTCTGTGACTTACTGTAAAGCTATTTTGATTTCTTTTTTAGTTTTTATAATTTTAATTTTTAATTTTTAATAAAATTAATAGTAGCATGATTAAAATTAAAATTAAAATTAATTTTTTATTAAACTAATAGTATCATAATTAAAATTAAAATGATAAAAATAAAAATTAAAAATTAAAAAAGACTCACATGGTGACGCTTGTAACACTTATGTTATCCCGTGAAAATTCCTGTAATAAATAGTTACATTTTAAGAACAAAATGGAGGGTATAATTAACTCTTGCATATTACGAGCGAAACGCTCTTATATTCCGACGTTTTCTTTTTTAGTTAATTGGGTTAAATCCGTCAACTCAACAGTCATTTACCAAATATTTTTATCGACTGTTTCGGACGATCAATTAGTTAAAAGTTTTGAAACCGCTAAAAATCAACTGATAAGTGTTTACCAGACTGAGTCCTTTGTCTACTTTGATGATTCCTATTGAGCTAAACTTGAAACTATGATTTTGAATTTCGTTTCGTACCGGCTGAATAACGAAACCAAATTAAGGTTTTATATACCAGATGTAAATACTGATCGGTATTAACCTGTTTCGTTTAGTATTAGCTAGTATTTATAATATCTGTTACATATTGGTGGGTATCGAAAATTTTGAAAAATATAGAGATTTATTAACAAAACTTTTAAAACATTTTTTTTAATTTTCCTCCCTTCCCCTCCTCCCTTTCTTTTTTTCAAAGTTTTTTAATT
>JANKOD010000192.1:16584799-16612171 GCA_026284645.1 Erythroxylum acuminatum
TAGAGCTAGCCATAACTTTGTGTCTAGCAGGTTGGTTGAAGCTATGGGTATTACCATTACACCAACTAGAACATTCGCAGTTAGATTGGGAGATGGACATCGGTCCTTCTCATAAGGAATTTGCCAGGTGATAAAATTGGAGCTGAATGGAGAAGAGTTTAGTGTAAATGCCTATGTCTTTGACACTAAAGGGTCGATTTAACCCTAGGCATTGCATGGTTAGAAACATTAGGGGTGGTGCAAGTTGACTGGAAGAAGATGTATATGTCATTTGATCGAAAGGGGATAGAGATCACCTTGCAAGGAATTAACATGCAGGCCTTTTCTCCTCATGCTCTACAACAGATTTTAAAACATCAGGAATTGGAAGTAAAGGGGTTGTTGTGGTCTATGAGAATTGGCGGGTCCTTATCTGAGAGATGGGAACCTTGGATGCAGGTCAACAAGAGGAGTTGCAGCCTGTCTTATTCAGGTTTAAGTCGGTTTTTCAAGAAACAAGGGAGATACCACTTAGGAGGGCTCATGACCATGTAATTAACTTGAAGGATGGAGCAGAACCTGTTTTTTTTTCAGGTGTATGGGGAGATTCCTACGCTGGACGAATAAAACTGTAGGATTGCTGCACTCTCAGGGCACTGATCAGGGAAGACTCATAGCACAGATAGTAACGAGAAAAGTTGGTCTTGGCAAGGCAAAAGGTAATAGCAGATTATGGTTACCATCAGGTATATATATGAATGTACTACCAATCTTTACATATTTATTCCTTATACCCTATATCTCTATTATCATGTCACATATGCATGTGAGCCTACTAGAAACAGCCTCTCTACAATGTAGGGATAAGGCCGCATACTATCAGCCCCCCCAGACCCTGCTTCAGTGCGGGACTTCGGGGTATGATGATGATGGAGCAGAACTTGTGAATATTTGTCTATATAGACACGCACACCATCATAAGGATGAGATTGAGAGGCAAATTCAAAATTTACTGGAAATTGGAGTTATCAGGCCTAGTATCAGCCCTTTCTCAAGTCATGTTATCCTTGTCAAGAAGAAAGATAGGTCAGGGTGGATGTACGTCGACTACCAGGCTTTAAATACGCTCACAGTGCTCGACAAGTTCCCAATTCCAGTAGTGGATGAGTTGATGGAGGAATTACATGGAGCTAGATACTTTTCCAAGGTTGATTTAAGATCAAGTTTTCATCAACTCAGGGGCAAGGAGGAGGACATCTATAAAACATGATTTCGAACTCACGAGGGGCATTATGAGTATCTAGTGATGCCCTTCGGTCTCATGAATGCACTGGCTACATTTCAATCCACCATGAACTCAATTTTTAAACCTCTATTATGGAAGTTTGTTTTAGTTTTCTTTGATGATATTCTATTTTATAGTTTAGATTGGGGTCAACAGTTAAAGCATTTGGTTTGTGTGTTAAAATTGTTACTGGACAATTAGTCATTGGCTAATCAGAGGAAGTACATTTTCGGAAAGCAATCTGTGGGGTACCTAGGCCACGTTATCTCATGTGAAGGGGTAGGAATGGACCCATCGAAAATCAAAGGTATTTTGGAGTGGTCTATTCCTAAGAATGTAAGAGGGTTCCTTGGACTCATCGGGTACTATCGGAAATTTGTCAAAGATTACGGTAAAATTGTCAAACCTCTTACTGAACTCACAAAGAAAGATGGTTTCAGCGATGGAAAGGAGTCCCAAGAAGCTTTTGAAGAATTGAAGAAGAGGATGACTTCATCACCAGTCCTAGCTTTACTGACTTCTCTAAGGAATTTTCCCTCAAATGTGACGCCTCGTGAAGAGGCTTGGGTGCTATCCTAATTCAAGAGGGTTGCCCACTAGCCTATTTCAGCAAGGCTTTGGCTGAATCAACATATTCTAAATCAATTTATGAGAAACAAGTGATGGCAGTAATAATGGTCATTCAGCATTGGAAACACTTTCTAACAGGGAGGCATTTCAAGGTTTATACCGACCATAAGAGCTTGAAGCACTTATTGGACAAGCGGATTCCCTCTATAGATCAACAATGTTGGCAAGCTAAATTGTTGGGTTTGGATTTTGAATTGATCTATAAACCCAAAAAGCATAATGGTGCAGCAGACACTCTATCAAGGGTTGAAGATGACAGGTTATTGTTTTCAGCAATTTTCGCTCCATTTTGGCTTAATATGGATGTAGTACAACGAGAGGTCAAGGAGGATACCAAGCTAAACTCACTCATGATAGCACTCCAACAAAACCCTAATTCTAAACCTGATTACCATTTAAGGGAAGGCATATTATTCTACAAAAATACATTAGTCCTTTCAGCCACTTCAGTGTTAATTCCTCAGTTTCTGCATGAGTACCATGCCTCACCTTCAAGGGGAACTCTGGTTTCCTTAAGACCTACAAGAGGTTAGCTTGCGAAGTGTTTTGGCTTGGAATGAAGTCCTCAATTCAGAAGTATGTGCGTGAATGTGTCACCTGTCAGAAGAATAAATATATGACAATGGCTCCCACTGGACTTTTGCAACCCCTACCTATACCTCAGTTGATTTGGGATGAATTCTCCATGGACTTTATTACAAAACTTCCTAAATCTCACGGTTTTGAAGTTATATTGGTGGTAGTGGATTGTTTATCAAAGTATGCCCATTTCTTACTCCTCAAGCATCTATTCACTGTTAAAACAGTGGCTGAAACATTCATTCGAGAGGTAGTGAGAGTGCATGATATTCCTAACTCCATATTAAATGATAGAGACCCACTCTTCACTAGTAATTTCTGGAAGAAGTTGTTCAAACTACAAGGAACAACATTGAAGATGAGTTCCTCCTACCATCTGCAAATGGATGGACAAACGGAAGTGATTAATAGGTGTCGAGAAACCTATCTTAGTTGCTTCACTTATGAACAACCTAAAAATTAGTCTTATTCATTAACTTGGGCTGAATATTGGTATAACACTAGCTACCATGTTTTGTCTAAGAGGACTCCCTTTGAAGTCATCTATGGTCGCCTTCCACCTACCTTGCTGTAGTTTTCTCAAGGGGAAACTCAAGTGGAATTAGTGGCGTTAGCCTTGGTTGATATAGATGAAGCCCTGTGCCAACTCAAACACAACCTATGGCGAGCACAGTCTATGATTGAGAAATCTGCCGGCATTCACAGAAGAGAGGTATATTTTCAGGTGGGAGACTTGGTCTTTGTTTAATTAAGACCACATAGGCAGCCCATTGTTGCAAGAATGATATGTCTTAAGCTTTCGGCACGATATTATGTACCTTTTAAGATCATTGGAAAGGTGGGAAAGGTTCCCAGCTAAAGAAGGTCGTGGGTGACCATTCTGTCGAGCACAATCTACCTTAAGGGTTGGAGATGGACCATAAAGACTTGGATGAACCAGAAGCAATCTTAGCCTCACGCTTGTCTAAGTCTAAGGACAGAAGCACTCTCCAGCGGCTTGTTCAATGGAAAGACAAACCAGCGAAAGAAGCAACTTGGGAGGATGCAGAATTCATCAAAGGGTAGTTTCCTTTTATTCACCTTGAGGACAAGGAGCCTACTGAGGAGGAGGGAATTGTTAGTAATCAACCCATAGTTCAGTAGCCTAAGCCCATCCAAACCTACATTCGTAGCCACATAGGCAGATTATTAAGAGCTAGTTTTAGAAAGAGATTGTGTTGTGGATTGTAGGGTACAACATATAGATGGAACCTAGGGGAGAGAGGCGGGATTCATTCGGATCATAGATATTATTTTGGCCTAGAAATTAATTCCAGGAGGTAGCCTACTATTGTAGTTTTGGCCTGGAAATTAATTCCAGGAGGTAGCCTACTGTTTGTAACTCTACTATATATGTAAATAATGCAATCTCTATAGTTCTGCCTATCACACGATAATCAATTCAAGTTTTTTAAACGTGGTTTTTAGTTATTTGATTCAATATTGTTGGAAGCTTGGTCAAGTCGCTTCATTGATTAGTTGAGGATATAGGACTCGGATTGCCAATGGACTGTCGGATTTGAATATCATTTGAAGTGCTTTGTGGTTGAATGATCAGTCTCCACGATTCATGCCGAATCTTCTATGCCATATTCATGCCGTTTCTGAAAATTTGTTTATAATATTCATTATGCTGCAGGTGTCAGACATATTAATTTGAGGGATTCTCATAAAGATTGCTCCATTGCATCCATCAAAGAAAACATAGGCAATACCTTTGTAACTCCTGTTTACATGTCATCCGCATTTTCTTTTAGCAAGCCTGTTATGATCTAAACATGTTAAATTTGTTTTGGAGCATTGCATTTTGGCAAGTTCTGCAGCGCTGTCTTTTCACAAGATGGTCTAAATTCTCACCGCGTTTAAAGTAATTCCATCCCATTGTCTATGATGGACTGTAATTTGGTGGTTGTGTGATGTGATTCAATATCTCTCTAGACGTTGTTTTAAAAGAAATTCCTTGGGTTCTATAGGATCATCTCCCGAATACAGACTCCTCAGAATAACAGTCAATTCATGACTTTTTCCTTGTCAGTGACCTCAAATCCTCAGTGCCTTGCATTTTAGTGAAAAATACTGATTTGGTTGGTCAGCATACCGGGAATAAGCTACATTGTTTAGGTTTGCATGCTTTTATGGCGTGCTTTTGAGATGCAAGGTGGTTACATTGGTTGTGATAAGAAGCCATTATGCGAAACTTGGGAGTGATTTTCCCGATTTTGACATTTCCACTTCTGGAAGAGTTGTTCATCACGTAGATTCCTTCAACGAAAATGGATGGGTTCAACGTACCTTTAGTCGTTGATACGCTTTCGTTGAGCACTCTCTGCTCGGTCATAAGCATAATCTGCAGGGCTCTTCTGAGGAAGATAAGGTGGAGATTTCTACGCGGAGGAAACAGGAGAAACAAAAGCTTTGCCTATGTACTCTTCTCCTATATGTTTGATGGGGTTGCAAGTTTTGATTGATATGATACAGGTTGCTGACAAAGTAGAAAGCAGTTGTAAATTTGGTGACAGGGGATATCCAAGAGTACTGGGTTAACGATGTGAGACTCAATTAGGTGATTTTGACACCAGTTAAGTAGGATAGTGGTACGTGCCGGATTTATTACGATGTATTCGAAAAGTTACATTTGTGATTATATGATGAAGCGTGTAGTGTACACTTAATTTCCCAATGGAAGAAAAAAGAAAAGATCTTAAGATAAAAAATAATAAAAAAGCTAAGTAGGTATGAGTGCTAATATCTGATTCCTGATTATTCCCATGCATTTCTGAATCTCGGCATAAATTGGAAGGTTTTGTGAAGAACAAGGCTTCAAACTTGTAACAGCGGAATCTAGTACCCTGGCCACATCACTCGGTGGAAACTGCCGTTCTGTACATTTCTGCAATCAACAAAGTCATCATTTTTTCTCTACAGATACAGATCAATTGGTATCCCACGAAGCAACTACTTACCTGAATCACGAGTAAGGTAGCTACACATTGGGCAATCAGATCTGAAGGGATCTTTGCTTTATTTTGGTCATGAGCATTGTGATTGATTGTGGAAGAACTCAACTGATCTTCAGATGCCCAAGTACTGCGAACTGACCTTGCAGGAGTTGAAGATATCATGGCTGGCATGCTCAAGTCACGTGCTGAAAGCTGATTATTCACATAGTCTATAACCTCTTCCACATTCTCCAACCCACTTTCTTCCTTTTTGAAAACTGATACTGCCTGAATAATTAAGACAGATTAGAACTGATGAAGTAATATGCCAGCTGCTTGTTTATACCCTATCCAAATCAACCATCTGGAATCAATCTTTCTAGATATTCTGTACATAACTCATAGATTCTCCCAAGAAATAAAGCTTTAGATATTTTCTTACAACTCAATTTCCCCCTGGCCAACAGATCATAATTGACCGCTTTTGCAGTGCTGGAATTTTCACCAAGATGCAACATTCCCCAACTATGAAGAATTATCTAATGAAAAGACCTAAACTAAGGCAGATCCAACTGTTCTATCATTGCTTGTTAAAATAATTACTTTCGAAAATATACTTCCTACAAGATAAACGTGCTTATATTTGAAGGTGAACACATTAAACCCCAAACTAGTTAGGTATAGAAGACTAGTTCCTAAAATGCATCGTATACACCAAATTTCTGCCTGGTGGACACCAAGATAAGAAGAGAACAGCTTGTCTTACCTGCATAGCCACATCAACCATTGTTCGGGCATTTACTCTCGAAGTCTCAACAATGTCAACCACATGACATCCTGATTCTTTGATGTCACCTCCAGAATGATCACAGGAGCTATAGTGACCAACTTGCTCGACTACACTTTCCATCGGCTTCAATGACACAAATGGGATCCCTTGATATGTGTTGCGCTGCCTCAAGCAAAAGAGGGCAGAAGAAACCTGCACAAGTTATCAAGTCATAAGTTGCTGTAATAACGCGAGCAGAAAAAATCAAAAGTATCTCAATTTTGTACTATTAGTCGTGCCTGCTCATTGATTTCATTCAACTGTAAAAGTACCGCAGCATACTGCTTCTTAAAAAGCTCTGAATCCTTGAGAGAGTTTTCTCCATCATTATGGTTTTCCAAAACCTCCTCATTCAAACGCCTTAATTCAGACACAACAGCCTCCTGCCAATGCAAATCCTCATCAATGGCTATGATGACAGCAATTAGTATATGACACATAGGTATTACAGCACATGAAATAAGAAGCTATTCCAGTGGCAGCTGAGAGTACATAAACACGTAACAAAGCTAATGACATAAACAGCAAAGTTGAGATTCAACATTGCACATATCAGTTTTCAAATTTTGCATTATTTTTCATAAACTTTCTCAAGGGAAAAAATAGGGTAAAACTAAAAAGAGATATACACCTCAATCGCAATCAGGAAACTATTACAACACTAGGAAACATCAAAGTCCTGGGATATACTAATTAACAAGTAATAAGACCTTTTTGTCAAGAGCACGAGTTAATTCTGAAAGTGCATGGATATCAGCTTCCTTTGCTTGGACTTGTGCAAGAATAGAAGGCTGATATTTGACTGCCTGTTGGATGTCAACAACTTTTCCCAAGCCACGTCCGATTTGTGCATTAGAAATTACAGAATCCCCCTGGCCAAAAAAAAAACTCACTCAGATAAAAAGTAGACAACCTGCTTGAAATGCCAAACTACAGTTGTGGCAAACAAGGCTATGGAATTATTGAGATGAAGGTTAGCAATCCCGAGTAGCATTAGTCTGATTTATAGATAAAGAATGTTTAATTCAATACTTCTCAATTTCAAGACTCAATAGTATACTTGAGGCAGAAAGAAAACACACCCTCTCGAAAGCTGAAGATGTTAGTCAACTAACATCTAATATCTTCCCAGAAGACAAGCACTATTAACATCTAAAGACACTAAAAATTACAGAAGAAAATACTATCCAACAGCTTCTCTCACAAAGGCCTAAGTAACCCAACAGCTTAAGCAACTAGGCAACAACAAAGAATGAATTTTTGAACGATTCATTACTAAAACTTCTGATGTGTTTAAGGTTGGCCAAGTGACAAGAAAAATATAATTAAATTCCAACAACTGCCGACCTTATGTAAAGTTGAAGGGAAAGTATGCTGGGGACCATTGGCATTCTCCAGGTGCTCACATGGGGCCAGATTTGTGTAACTGTCCATCTTCCCGTCTACTGATTTTCCAGTCATTTTGAGCTCTTTGAAGTTATCAATGAATTTATTGAGAACAATATTTTGTTGAGTCAGTGTTGCAGGCATATTTTCCAATGGATTTAAAGGCATGCAATCAACATCCTGCAGTAAAATAGTGGTAAAAAATTGTTGACAATTGAACACAGAAAACGGTAACTGGACAACAGGAATGGAATGTTTATTAAATATTCAGTCAAGAAATTAATAAAATAATTATGCAAATTTTGAACAAAGAAAGATGAAATACCATGACAAATTCAACCCCTATCTCAGGTTGGTCAAACTGTACCAGGCACCTATTATGATCAACAGTTAATATAATTCCATCATGAATCTCTCTTGTCTTTGGATGAATGGCAATTATTTGCTGTCCCACTGATAAAGGTCGAGCTAAATCAGCTGGAAGTCCATCCTTGGTGCCAGCACGAAGTTCTGCATAATGGTTTCGAACAGATTCTCGGTACTGATTAAGTTTCTCTTTCTCTTCCTTCAGAAATTGTTCAGAAAATCTTCGAGGTCTGCCAAGGGAACTGCAAATGTAGATAATTGCAGAGAAGTGTTATGTGGACAAAATGCTGAGAATCAATCATGAGGGCAGTATAAGTTGGCCACATGAGAAATGATCAAAAGCCACAAACCTCCTTATTACACCCCATTCAATACGAGTTAATCGTGGAATATGACCCAATCTAACGTGGTCCAGGTATTCCACAAACTCCCTTTTTGCAAACCATGGGTAATCAATTGCACTGTAAAACCATTCGAACACGCACCATCTCCGTACTTGATACCATGAGAGGCAATTAGAAAGCTTTTCCTGTAACTTGAAATATAAACATCAAAACTTACAAGATTTAGTAAAAACTGAACTCCATATATACCTAGCATATCTAACCTTAAGATTCAGTGCTCTATTATGGAATGGAGGCAAAACATCAGCAGACCGTCCTTCAGTAATATTCTTCATGGACTTCACATCTTTCTCAACAAATGATTTAGGTGTATTTAGTTTGCGCCTACTCCTCCCTTTGGTAGGCAAATTGAATTGGCTTGAAGATAAAACCTTTGTAGCAGATGGGACCGAATCATTTGACTCTCTTCCATGATCAGAACTAGAAGAAGTACATTCAGGAGGTTTCACTACTTTCCCCTGTTATAGGTATGCACAAACATGAGAATGTTAGCATTTACTGTCAAATTTATTCAAAACATAGATTATGCCAACAGAAATAATATAAACTTTTATCTAGAAAATAGTAGTACCCACAAAATCAGGCGACCGGAGGAAATGTAAGATAACAGGGATTGATATTAGGTGAAATAAGACCCAGAGTTTCTCTAGCTTACTGAACCAATGTAAAAGAATTTGAGGACACCAATCCAATCAAGAAACAAAGGAAAAAAAAACAAGATAATGAAGCAAATATTCTTCTGTAATACATTGATAAACATATCCTAAGAGAGGTATGATCAAAGTAAAACTAAAAATAAAGTAGTCACCCAATAACTAACCACTGCCGAACAAGGCCAAAATCTTCCTTTTTAGACTCATTAAAGTTTTTTTAAAAAAAAACCTAAGGTGATTGTTACTGCTGGGCAGCAGGATCAAGTACCAAATTCGGTGAAGGTAATGCATTTTCACCGTGTTTACAAACATTCTACTCATCAGAAGAGTAGCAAAGAAGTTTGAATGCATTTGCAGTTGGTATTTAGATAGATTATTTTCTTAATTCTATAGTAAAGAGTCTATTAGTTTATTGGCAGATTTTCTTTGGCATCTAGAAAGGATTATTTTTTCGTTTCTATAACAAAGAGTCTGTTAGTTTGTTAGTAGATTTTGCTTGAAGATAGTATTTTGTATTCTTCATAAGAGAAGGCAATAAAGTAATAAGATAGACTTTATTTTACTCAAAACAGTGTACTTATTGAGATTTGGAGTTCTCTCTCAACAAGATCTATTCTTTTCTACTTAACAAGATAGGTAGACAACAAGCGATGAAGTCTTCCAAGCTCGTGCCAGTAGAGCTACTAAGGGAGTTTGAACTACAGATACCTTTAACCAAATTCAGAACCAGGGACCATAACAATTTGGTATCAAAGCAGTTGGTGATGGAGGACTCTCGAATCACTCAGCAACAGATTGAGGCTTTCATGACAATGTATCAGGAGGACCGAGCAAGGATAAAGTTGAAAGGGAAAAAGAAAAGAGGAGATGACAGTTAGACTAACTGAAATCACCAAAAAAGAAATAGGCAGCAAACAAAGGAAATCATAGAGAAGCTAATAATCAAAGAGGAAGGAAAAAGCATAGGGTAAAGAATAGCAAAGGAGCGAATTTCATATCCAATTACAAAAAGTTGGATTTCCCTCAATACAACAGCACTTCTAAACCCCTTGGCTAAGTTGATATGAGCACTTCTTGTGCCATCAGCAAACTCCAGATGAGGACAAGGTCGAATTGGCTTATTTCCAAGTGGAAAGGGATGCACAAGTATGGTTCATCAAGTCAGAGAAGGACAGGCAGCAATTGACATGGGAAGGATACAAAACCAAGTGTAACTTATGTTTTGGACAGACAATTCATAGAAACACGCTAGGAGAAGTATCAAAATAATGAAAAGTGGGACTATGGAGGAGTACTAGAAGCATTTGGAGTAGTTGGTTGCTTGTACTAGCTCCCTTACCCAACTAACCAAGAGTAGGAGGTGGAGATCTCCATTAGTAGAATATCCAAAGAAGAGGATGAAGGATGGGGATGAAAGAAGGCCAGGATATATGGAGTTACCCCGAGTTTGAGCTTGAGGACAAGCTTTGTCCAGGGGAGTAATGATATGCAAAATGCGTTCTTAAGAAAGAAAATATACAAGAAGATCAACTTGAATAGGGAGTAATTGCAATGTTGTCTCATTTAGGCAGTAGTAATCTTATTTAAAAAGTCTATTATTTTCCTAAGCCTATTTTTAAAGGGCATTGTGATGAATAGGAAAGTAGACCAAATTTTTCGTAAAAATAGTTGACAGAAGCTTGTCAAGTACAAATTTTCTAACAGCAACCATAATGCTTAGAAAGGGACAAAAACTCCATTAAGGGAAAAGAGTTCTTTTTTTTTTTTTTTGGTGAGTCGTCATGTGACTAGATACTACACAACAACATATATCACAGAGGTTTGCACATGATGGATGAAGAGAAAGAATCTAATGAATGTGTGTGTGAACATGAAGCTAGAGAGAAGTTGGAAGGAGGCTCTAGTAATGAATAAGTTAGTCTTACAAATCTTAATCTAGTAAGACGCATACTTACAACCACTAAGATGGAAGAACAAGAAGAATGGCTTCATAATGCTATTTTCTTTACTCAAGTTAGATGTCAAGACAAAGTATATAAGTTTATCATTGATAGAGGAAGTGGCATGAATGTGGTATTTACTTTCAGAAAAACATCCACATCCACACAAAGTTGCTTGGGTAGATGATGGCATTATACCGAATGCTCGAAGGTACTTGGCGTCTTTTAAATTAGAAATATATGAAGATTCTATTTGGTGTGATGACATTCCTATGAAATTACCCCACATTTTACTTGGTCTAACATAGTTTTATGATTGAGATGTGCAACAATTTGGAAAAGCTAACACCTATCAATTTATGTTTCATGGAAAGAAGATAATTTTGAAGCTATAAAGGTGGAAAAGATAGAACAAAAAAGAGAAAATAACAAGGCATCTATAATGCCAAAAAAAAAGGCCTCTTAACATTCTTAAAAAAGAGAGTTGAAGCTGTCAGCGAGGAGAAGGGAATTGCATTTGCAATAGTAGTGAGGAAATTAATAGAAACAGCACCAAAAACAACCCTTGCATTATCAAAAAAAAAAAAAGTGGGTGAACTGCTAGGTCATTTTTCAAACCTTACAGTAGATGATTTATCAAATGAATTACCTCCTTTATGAGATATTCAACTTGCTATTGACTTAGTACATGGATCTACTCAACTAAATCTCCAGCTTATCACTAAAATCATACTAAGAATGAAGAATTGAAGAGACAAGTGGGGGAATTGCTGAAAAAAGGAGTTATTCAAGATAGTCTTAGTTCGTGTACAGTTCCAACATTATTGACTCCTAAAAAGGACTAAAGTTGGTAAATGTGCATTGATTATTGGATGATAAACAAGATCACAGTAAGGTATAAGTTTTCAATCCCTCACCTTGATAAACTGCTGAACATGTTCATTGAACGTACTACCTTTACCAAAATATACTTAAAAGGTGGGTAACATCAAATCAAAATCAAACCCAGGACGAATGCAAACTGGCTTTCAAGACTAAAGAGAAGCTTTATGAACAATTGGTGACGCCATTTGGACTCCCAAATGCACCTAACACTTTTATAAGAGTGATGAATTAAGTATCTCAAACAGTTATAGGAAGACTTTTGGTTGTATATTTTGATGATATATTCACATATAACAAGACCACAGAAGACCACCTACTACATCTTTAACAAGTCTCGAGAGTTTAGAGGCAAGAGAAATTTTAAATCAATTTAAAGAAGTGTTCTTTCATGCAGCCAAGTATTGGATTTTTTGGTTTTATTGTATCCTACTAAGAAGAAAAATTAAGGTTATCCTTGATTGGCCTATTCCAAAGGATATGCAAAAGTGAAGTCCAACCCCTTTTTAAGGAAAATTTGGATTGTCCTACCAATGCAGGCACATCAAGTCCTTCTCCATTGGAATGATCTCTCTCCCACAAATGTTTTAGGGGAGCTAGCCTTTATTATGCTTTGACACAATCCCTAATTTGTGCCCAAGGGCAAGCCCCTTCTTGATGAGGTGGGAAATGTTACAACTAGGCAACAAGATCAAGTCCATATTTCTGAACCTAATTCAATGAAGCAGTGCCTTTTCACCATGTTTAGAGATGTTTTACCTATAGGAAGAGTAGGAAGGAAGTTCGGATGAATTTGCAATTGGTGTCTAAATAGTATTGTTTTAAGTTCCTATAAAAAGTCTACTAGTTGTTAGTTGATTTTGTTTGGCATCCAGATAGGATTACATTCTATTAGTTTGTTAGTAAATTTTCTTTCAAGACTGTTTCTTGCATTCTTAATATGGGAATGTAGGAAAGTAATAAGACTTACTTTATTCACTCAAAACAAACTACGTATTGATATCCAGAGTTCTCTTTCAACAAGCTCTATTCGTTTCTATTTAACAATATAGGTAGATAAGTTAGGAAATCTTTCAAAAGTGGAAGCAAGGCTATTAGGGGCCTTCCAAGTACAGAGTCATGTAACGAGATATAAAACCAAGGAATATAATAACAAAGGGTAGTTATAAATATTTAAAAGCCTAATAAGATCAATGATAGCTCCCAACATTTCATGGTCCAAGGTCCTGGACATAGTGTGAGAAGCAAATATATTGTTAAGGCAAAGGGAAAAGCTTTTACCAACGGAACAAAACTTTAAGATGTCTTCAACAATCAACTCCTCCAATATTGTTGAAACTATAATATTCAAGAGTGATTGATTGGATGTCAAAGCAAATTGCTCTAGCACGTTAGGACCCCAAAAGTGTGTAGATGTAATTGGGAAATTACTTAAAAATTAACTACCTAGGCAATATATACGTTGCATTTGAGTTTACTTATTTGCTTAAAAGTTGTGATCTAGTCATGCATATCAAATATTAAGTTACTCAATATCACATAGAACAATTCAAAAGAAGCAAAAAAGTACCAACATACCTCGATTTTCTCAATTTCATCCAGATGATTACTTGTGGAGTTGGTTTTTTCTGGAATCTGCAACTTGCAAGCAACTCATGTATGGTCACAACATGCATAGAGTAAGATGAAAAGTAACAAAAAGAAAAAAGAATTAATTGGCATAGTTTAAGTATGCAATACTTACTTTAGATGGCAAAGACTTCTTTCCTTTATGGATGACAGCATTAACCTTATGCATTCCATCCTTTTTTTCTGGAGCAGTAACAACACCACTAGGTAAAGCCTTTCCCTGTTTGCATTTCTTCACTGGGGTTACCTTAGCTCCAGAAGATGAGTGATGTCCTTTATACTTAGATTTGGCAACAATTCCAACATTTTCTTCCTCAACATGCACAGAGGACTCTAATAGACACACAACGCAAAATTTTGGATGCATATTAGTCTAGTACCACTGGTGATATTGAAAGAATGAAATGATTATCACACTATATTGGTAAGCGATATAATTGATCTCCATGGTAAAAATAGTGAGACGGAGAAATAAAATAAGGCAAGTATCATTTTTTATTCAAAATACAAAAGCGAAAAGAAATTGACATTGTCATTAGGATGCAAACTCTTACACTACGATAAGAAAGAAACATCTAAAGCAATTTAGAAAATCTTATGTAAATTTGGTATGAAGGCCAAATATTTAGCTTTCTCCTAATACAAAGGAAAATTTCAGCAGGCTCAAGAATCTACACATCAAATCGCACACTTTAAACAATGAATGCATATAATTAAAGTAACCATAATTCCAATACTACCAATGGGTATATTGTCAGGAAGGAAAAACAAAAGATACCTAAAATATGGGAAACATAAAAAGAAAAAAAATGTAAATAAAAAGGAGATCACAAAAGATACTAAAATAAGAGTCTAAAAATGACAAAAACATCCTAAAGTATAAAAGATCATCATTCAAATGCAGTGGCGTTTAATATCTATTGCAGCGTAAGAGATGATCATCATTTTCTTCAATTATGACCTATATTTAGTAGACCATGTAGATTCATCAAGTAGAGAACTAATTAAAAAAAATTATTGGACTCTGTGCATCTTTCCAACTAAAATGGTAACTTTACATTTAATGAATAGGTTTATTAACTTTGGTATCATTGTTTACAATACATCATCAATACAAGTAAGCAATGTCAAATCTACTATTTTCTCTGTCAAGGTTATAGATATAACTCTAATAAGCACCTTAAAAGAATAAACATAGAATAATCAGTACCGTACCAATTGAAACCTTGTGTATTATCCCCTAAAAGATAAAATTAAGATGGCTAGTTGGTCAAAACAGAAATTTCGTACCAGTATCAATGGGTGTTTCTGGTAACCTCAAGGATAAATCTGCTAGAGTTTGCAAGGCATCAAAAGCGGCATCTTCACCTACAAAAGAAATAAACATGCTCTAGCTAAATCATGATATTCAAAACCTGAACCTTTATTATAAAAGTCTAGCTCTAGCTAGAATTATCAATTTTCTATCATTATAAGCCTTATAAATTATTCTATTAACACATTTCTAATATGAGACATTTAACAGACATTGGATTTCATGAAGATCAATATGAAAAGTTAAAAGTTTTGAGGCGAGGCTACAAAGAAGTATAGGGACCAAGCCAACTGCCCCACCGGGCTCCCTTTAACTAATTGTTAGTCATAGAGCTAACCACTATCACTTAATATAGTTGGTCTACTATTCAACTCCATGTTAAATCATCTAAATATTACACAAAAGGGCAAGACATTAGTACAAGTATTCTTAGATTACTTAGTAATGGTGCCTTGCTAGCCTATTAGCTTCCTATTAGTATACTAGTCAATTAATTAACTTTTGAAATATTAATTGGAAAAACACTAGGGGTGCACTAATTCAAAGTTACATACCCAATTACAAATAAGAATTTGCATCACAAAATAAAAAATAAAAGGAAGCAAATCCCACTTTTGGACTTATATGCTATTATTCAAGTATTACTTAATACGCAGGCCATGGCCTAAAAAAATTTGCTAGCATACCTTCTCCAAATAGAACCTTTTTACTTCTCTTCCTTGGTCCCTTGTTTGAGGTTCTAGCAATTTTTTTACGCTCAACTTCTATGTCAAATTTTCCTTTGACCACACCCAACTTCTGACCTTCCTCTGTCCCACTACATGCTTCTTTTATTTCATCCAGATCATTTGTTATACTTTCTTCTATTTCTGGCTTCTTTCCATTGTATTTCCTCCCCTTAAACAAACTCCTGTCTCTCGAGTAATCTCCATCAGCTTCCGTACTTCCCAAACTTAATTCACAACCACCATCGTCCATTAAACCACCACGAAGTTTAGCACTAGTCATCACTGATTCAGCATTCTGAAAAATAGAATAATTATTTCATAATTCTAAAATAACAAAAAAGCAAAAGATACTATCAAATCTTACCATTCGTTCACCATTTTGAATAGGAGATGGTGTCTCCATTTTCCACTTATGTAGTAGAGAAGCTTGAGGAGAAACACCTCCTTTTGAAGCCTCTGTCAATGCTAAAGCTAACTTATGAGTGACATCATCATCAAGTGCATCCTTCACTTTCATATTGTGTCGTATTGGTGAAAGATATTTCCCCCCATTATCTTTATCACAGGCAAATGAAATAGGAACACGAGGTGTCCTTTTCCCAACAGCCCAAGGCCTGCTAACTGAAAGAAATTCCATGATAATGAACTTAGCTAACTCTCAAAAAATTTCATAAAGGACATAGGATCGTAAACTCCTTAACTATAGGTGACTTCTTTCTTCTATTTCTTTCGTGTACATTCTTTTATTTTGTGGAGAAGGATTTTTGGGTGAAAAGATTAAGATAACAGGAGAAAAGAAAGGAAAATAACTTCTATGATGATTCTTATAAAAAAGTCAATCCGACAAAACCTAAAAATAAAAAGTAGCAAGACAAGCATAGAAATCAAATAAGCATACAATTTGAAATATGATGCAAGCACATATCCTACTTGAGCAAATTGTAAATACACTTGCCTCCAAGAAGCACGCAATCACATATACATGAAACAAATAGGAAAGGGCAAGAAAGAGAAATGATATTCTACCTGAGCGCTTTTTCTTCAGCAATGACAAGCAACCATAACTTGATTCAGTAGAATGGGATTGCAAAAGATCTGGAACTGGTGGGCTATCTACTCCTTTAATTCCTCTAGCACGCTTTTGAGGCCTTTCGGAGACACCTATGCTCTTATCAGCTTCTTGTTCACTTTCACTATCATCCTCCTAAGAAAATGTGATCTGTTAGTTTGGTATTAAAAAAAAGTACCCAAAACCTAGTTGCCATGTCCATTTTCCCTAAATTCCTCTCATGGGAAGATAGAAGCTAATTTAACGCAATGAGCAATTTATTGATAAGACATTTTCCAATAATACAATCAATTAATAAGACACCAGCCAACTCAGACTGCATTATTGATATAAGTGTCTAACTTGATGGCCCAAATTTGTATTTCACAGGCTTTTTTCTCTCAATGAACCACTCATATGCCCCATCCCTTCCACAGCCCACCCCACAACCAAAAGAAAAGGACTGATACAAAAACCTCTATAGATTAAAATCAAAAAATAAGGTCAAGAAGATTGGTGTAGCCTGTTGGAACTCTCTATTTAGTATACAATTTTACTGACAATTGTGCAAATGTAAGCTAAAAGGCCTTCTATTGAAAATGATCCTCCATTACAATAACAGTTCTGATGACCTCCATTCCTTGCACCACCCTTGTGGAAGGAGTTGCAATAAATTTTAAATTTCTTAGAAATTAGAATGAAAAATAACCAATAATAGGTACTACCAAGGATAATTTCAGATATAAATATCTAAGGAAGATTTCTCTTAAACTCACCATATTAGCATAATGATCTGTCATCATTGCTATCAGTCCAGCTGCAGAAGCATAGCCTTTGGGAAGAGATAAGTATGCCTGAAAAAACACCAAGGCTCTGTCATCAACTTCTACACACAAAGCCAAGTATGACCATAACCAACTCATTTGTGACACCATGGCCCACAATTGATGAACTTATGGGTGTTGAGAGTGAAAGTCACAGGATGATCTTCTATACAGAAATATCTTAAAAGCTTTATGGTTCAGAGTTAGTAATCAATTAATAACAGTCATAGAAATCATCTTACCCTATTCATAGTATAAAGTGCCTCTACCATTTCCTCAGATCGGTTACGCACGACAATAGCCACCTAGGAACACAAAGTAAGGATCAAAAGTTAGCTTGTCTCAGGAAATTTACCAAGTTTAAGTTTATATGCACCAAGTAATAGAGTACTTAATTTAGGGTGCATTAGTAGACCCACAATAAGTACAAAACATTATCAGAAATTTGAAAACTACCGTTTCCCAATCAGTTCCATGTTTTCGATATGCCCTGTAGAAGCGTTCAAGCTCCTCCTTGTTCCATTGTGGTCCTAACATATCAGACAACTTCCTCTTCTGCAAATTGCAACAATGATCATAATCTCATAAAGCTACCAAAATTGGGATTACCATTTGCTAATTAAATGTAACACATTGTTACACTATTAATACGTCATTGAAGGTAAGGAACTAGAATATACCATTAAAAACACAGGGTACATTCAAGAACAGAATTTGAAACAATAAAACAACCGAAAAGGCCAACAGATAAAGCCAGTACTCACCCGTAGCCTACTTTTACTAGCATTGTCTCCACTTTTATTAGGGGAAACATCATTAATATATGAGTACCGTCTATTGACACTTCTAGATTTTCTTGATGGAGGCATGACCAGCTTCCTCAATTATCTGAAACATAGAAACCAAAAATGTAAAAAAAAAAATAAAAATAGAGAGACAAAACCGGTGTGTATCCATAAACCAACAAATATGAAGTGCCCGGTCGATTTCTTTCCATCATCAAAGCATATAATACGGCACATGTTCACCACAAGCAAAACACAAAGCAAGAAACAGAATTGCCCATAATTGGGATTAGAAGCGTTCATGATTCAAATTCTCCCTTATTTTCATTTCCCAGAAACAAAAATTGACGTAGTAATACTTGAGAGAGAAAGGAAATAAACTCAGAAGCTGAGCCAGAGCTCATTCAATCTAACCGAATTCCAGTGGAAAATAAAAAATAAAAAGTCTCACACGATTCCTCTTTCCTCAAATTCAAAGCTAAATAGGAGTAACTAACAAAAATATCAGAAGAGACATAGATGAAAGAACCATTCACCGATCAAAACGTATTCATAATAGAAACAGCCCAGGAACCAGGAACCTTAAACCCAAGCTATATGGCTGAGTCTCCACGAAGAAGACTTCCTATCTCCTCGACAAAGCTGAAGACAACAGCAGGTGTAGACATGCAAATTCCCAAATCTAACGACCGGTGAACCAATTACCCCACTAATTCACTTCTCCAAATCCAACAATTCGCTTAAGCTTTCCCTTTACTGAGGAACAAAGGAAGGCGCGACGTGGACGAAAAAACAGCTGGAGATTAGAAGAAAGAAAAGCCCTAAGATTGAAGAGAAGAGGTGGAGAGAAAGAAGGGAAGAAGAACAGAAATGCGAAAGGCGAAACTCACCGATCAAACTCCCGGATTGGGTTGGGTTTAGGTCATGATCGAAAGAAGTATGGGATGGAAGTGAAGCAAAATCGATCGGCGGAAAAGCTTTTCTCCGTTGAAGAAGAAGAAATATAGATACATATGTATACAGTATCTCCGGTTTGATGATAACGAAGAAGAAGAGGGTGAGGAGGAATTGGGGGTTATAACCGCGAAACTTTAAAAAATAAAAATTGCAAAATTTAAGGGCTTTTGCTTTTGTATTAGATTTAGATTTAGAGCTTAGGACTTAGGACTTAGGAGCAGTGGCTTGTAGTAGTAGCCTGACTGTGTCTGCACATGACATGAGTTTGTTTCTCTCTTCTCTTTCTTTTTGAATTTTTAAATGGCAAGTACTTTGATTTAGGTACCTAGATGTTGGCCGTTGGAATAAAGAGCGTTGAATCTGGACCGTTCACTTTGAAAGCAAGGGAGTTAGTTTATTCCAATTCAATGAAGCCAAGTTTACCGCCCCGACTAAACACTTTAGAGATCACATAATATTTTTCCTTAATATTTTTTATTTATATTTCATTTCTTAAATGCTGTATATCATACATTTACTTTTATTATATTATTTGTAAATCAAACTTTAGCTACGAGGTTTATTAATGGGTTAGATAAACTTAGCTCTTATAGTATTTTACTCTTTTAACCTCCACATTTTTAAATTATGTTTGATATTTAGTTAAATTATCGTTTTCTCCCTCTTGTTAGCTGCTGTTAGGTTATAATTATTCTAAAATTTAAAAATTATTTTTAAAATAAAATATTTTTAAATTTTATAATTATTTAATAAGTATATTCATGTTTTGAAATATTTTAAATCCAAAATTTTCAAAATAAATTATTTACTAATGAACATATTAAAATAAAATTATTTACTTAATTAATTGATAAATTTTATTTAATATTTAATTATTATCAATAATAAAAATATAACTTATTGACATTAATAATTAAATAAAATAAAATAGAAACTAATGGTCTTAAAAACTACAAGAAAAAAACATAAAATTAACCTTAAATTAAAAATTAGGCTCAAGAAATAGGTTAATTATGTGAACAAAGAATAAACATATAGACATATATGTGTACATCTTATTATTGTTGTTATTATTAGGCTACCTCACTTGTAATAGCTCTCACCCAATGCAAATACTTTTTCTAATTGCCCCTTTTGTTAATTTGTTATATGAAAATAATGAATTATTGCATTTTAAAAATATATTCAATGTACTAGTAACAATTAAGTATAATAATTAATGAACTTGATCTAAAGGACATGTCATTACAAAAGAAAAATGGGAAAAGATACATGGTTATTATGATTAAAGTAGTTAAAACTTTAAGTGCAACTCCTATTAACCAACCCTTTGAAATAATTGATAATTGAAGCCTAAGCAGTTGGTTGGTCGTCACAATGACTTACTACACTTCAAAAACCTTGTAACATGTAGCCAAACCTTGTCCAAGTCACCTAGTTACTAGCAATCCTCTACAAGAATAATAAGACTTTTGTTGAACTAAAGAAGGTTCCGATTGATGTTTTGATGATAACAAAACATAATTACTACTAATATGTTTATTATTTTGATTAAAAGCAATATTAGAACAAAAATGAAGTCTTAACTCAAGAAGACAGTGTATAAAGTTGATAAAGAGAAGTTGAAGTTTGTAATCGTTAAAATGAAGTTTGAAGCAAGAACAAAAGGAGATCAAGACTTAGCAAGGTCATTTTACATATTGTATTGGTATTTGTAAGCTCAGTTTGTTAATTTGATGATCCAAAAGGCTCACTATGTATAATCATTTCATATTACTTCATTGCATGAATCTTTACATTCATTAAGAGGCATTGAAGCTTTTGATTGTAATACAAAAGCTTCTTGTTCTTTCAAATAATCTTTAGGGAACATTTTGGGAAGTGTTTTAATCATATTTGGATTTTAAAAATTGGTTTTGAGCATTTAAAGTTGTTAAAATCATATTTTTGGGGTAACTAGTTGACTTATATAGATTAATGGTCAACCAATATAGGTTAAAGTTATTAAATTTGATGTACCAAGAGTTTGTAGCAACATTGTTTAATATATTGGTCAACCAATATATGTACTAGTCGACCAGTGTTCCAATGGTTAGTAAATTTGGTATTGTAAATGCATGTTAGTCGACCAATACACTATATATAGTCACTATAACGGCTATTTCTTAGCTCCAATAGTTATTTGTGTCTCAAAACACTATAAATAGGTGTTTTCTCTTTAGTTTTAGCATTAAGAAGGTTTTGGGCATTGTATACACATATTTTAAAGAGTTTTTTAATTATTTGAGCATCCTAATATCACATTTGTGTAAGTGAGCCATTTTAGAGTTATTAAGTGAATAAGTGAGATATTTTTTAGTTGTAATACTTTATTGGGGGGTATTGAATACTGTACTTAGTGGTGATCCAAGTGGTATTAAGATTCCTCTTTACCTTAAAAGAATAATATAAGTATCCTCTTTAGAGAAAAAGATTGTACAAAGATTATTATTCACCTTGAAAAAAGAATTATAGTTGAATTCTAAAAAGAGGCCTAGGAGTGGATGAAGGGAAGGGTTGTTTGTCAGACTACTATAAATTAGTTTGCACTCTCTCTTCCTTACCCTCTTTAAGTTATTGCTTAATTATTTGATTAATTTATATTAAGTAATTTTCTCATCCTGGTTTATATTGAATGTTATTAATTGAGTATATTGGATAGAAAATTTGTTGAATTTTGTAAACACCCATTAAGGACTAATAAGTGGTATCATAGTAGGTCTATTAGTAAAGATCAATAATGGCATATATAGGAGCTTTATTATCATCATTCAACTAAGAGGGACAAAGAAATAGCAGACCACCTTTCTTTAATGAAAATGATTATCTTTATTAAAAAACTAGAATAAGATTATTTTTAATGATCGAAAGTGTAGACTTGTGGGAAATAGTTTCTAATAGTCCCTTTATTCCAATGAAAGTTGTAGAAAATAAAACGATACCTAAATTAAAAGAAGAATGGGAACCTCAAGATAAGAGATTAGTTTCCTTGAATAGTAGGATCATACACATCCTATTTTATGCTTTAAGAATAAATAAATTTAATAGGGTCTTGATAAATGCATAATTGATCATATTTATACCCCATATTTGATGTATTTTTGCTTAATATTTTATACATTTATTGTATATTTGATACTTAATTTGCTCCAAATGTGTTTATAGGTTATAGTTGCCTTCATGGACTTAAAAGAGAAGAATTTAGATGAAAACATGGCATACACAACATGCATCAGCCGTTGTACTTCTTTTATTAGATCGTACAGATTTGCAAATTCCAGAGATTTTGGGTTATGCACGGTTTGATGCATAACCTAGCATTAACCCTTGCATCTTTCAGATTTTACTATTAAAAAAACGTGTTTTGAGGCAAAATAGAGGGAAAAGACATTAAAAGGCGATTAGAGAGGCTGAGATCATTTAGAAGGGGCAATTTTGAGTTAGAGAAGTGAAAAATACAAAGAAATCATTAGAAGATCCATCAAAATATAGATCAAACCTCTACCTTACAAGAATAATAGATAGGAGAAAAGTAGGGAGATTTATAATTATGAATCCATTGTTTTCAATTCATTTTTCTTTTTGTTTATTTTTGATTTCGTGTTCTATCATGTGTAACTAAATTCTTTTAGTGCCTAGGTTAGATGAACCTTAGTTTGTACAATAATATGTTTTGATTCTTTTATTAATGCAATTTTTGGATGGATATATTGTGATTCAATTATGTATTTAATATATGTTCTAATATATTTGGAGTATTATTATATAATCTAATTTCATAACATAGAGATTGAGAAATCATGTGTGTGAATAGATCTACTGTAATTGGAAGGAGTTGATCGCAACCCTAGAGGATGACATCAATCCTCTAGATTAGGGTCAAACCTAATAACGAGGTTCACAACTCTGTAAAGCAATCCTATAAACTTTAACCTAAGTAATTCGATTGATAACCTTAGGATTAGTTGTTATTAAACTTGATAGATGAATAATTGATCACATTTTTACCTCATATTTGTTATATTTTCGCTTGATAAATTATACTTTTAGTGTATTTTTGGTATTTAATGCCTTCCAAGTGTGTTTACAGAGTATAATTGCCTTTATGAACTTAAAGGAGAAGAATTCGGATGAAAACATGGCAGAAAACAAAGACTTGACGCACAGAAATGATGCACGGCCATGCATCTGCCCTTACACTTCTCCCAGGCCATGTAGTCTTGTGATATCTAAAGAATTTGGTTCTATATCGTGCATCTTACCAAAACCCTACATTTTAACATAAAAAGACGTGTTTGAAGGCAATTAGAGGAGGAAGTCAAGGAGGAGACTCTAAGAGGCGATTCTAAACGTGGAGATTATTCTCAAGGGGCGATTTTGGTCCAAAGAAAGGGAAAACATGAGGAATTCATCAAAAGATCCATCAGAATGCAAGATCAAACCTCTACATCGCAAGAATAATTGACAGAAGACAATTAGAGAGATTTTGAATTATAAACCCATTGTTTTCAATTCATTTTTCTTTCAATGTATATTTGATTTTGTGTTCGATAATATGTAACTAAACATCTTGTTAATATTTAGGTTAGATGAACACTATGTTAATGCTGTGATATGATTTGATTCTTTTATTAATGCAATTGGTTTGATTGTTATATTGTGATCCGATTACGTGTTTTATATATGTTCTAATAAACCTAGAAATATTATATCATAATATGTTTTCATAAATAGAGATTAAGAAATCCTAGGTTTGAATATATTTATTGTAATTGGAAGGAGTTGATTGCAACCATAGAGATAGGATGACATAAATCTTTTGGACTAAGGTCAAACCTGATAAAGGGATTCAAAAATTGATAAAGCAATCCTATAAACTTTAACCTAAGTAATTTGGTTGAAAACCTTAGGATTAATTATCAATAGACTCAAAGTCAGCTATTTGTTAAGGGTTTAGGGGGATTCAAAACCTATATACTAATTATTGATATCGGTAATTGTCTAAGTGGATTCATAATTATTCGTTCAATATCGTTGCCTATTTTATTTTACTTGCTTTAGTTTTATTTTCTTTTATTAAAATCGTAAAATCAATTCGTAAGCTAGATAATAGGAAAAAGGTAATTACTGGTAATCACTGTCTTCATGGGATCGACCTGTACTTGTCGGTACTAGCTACATCTACATCGTGCACTTGTTGTTATTACAATATTGACTACTAAAAAAGAGTCAATCAAGTTTATGGCTATGCAATAGACCGTGCATCGACCAAAAACCTAGAATTTAACATAAAATGACATGAACGAAGGCAATCGGGGAGCAAACTTTAGGAGGCGATTCTAGACATGGAGGTCATTCTTAAGGGGCAATTTTGATCCAGGGAAGTGGAAAACACGAGACATTCATTGAAAGATCCATCATAATACAAGATCAATCGTCTACATTGCAAGAATATTCGATAGAAGACAATCATGGAGATTTATAATTATGAACCCATTGTTTTCAATTCATTTTTCTCTTAATGTATGTTTGATTTCGTGTTTAATAATGTGTAACAAAACATCTTGATATTATTTAGGTTAGATGAATCCTATGTTAATACTTTGATATGATTTGATGTTTTTATTAATGCAATTGGTTTGGTTATTATATTGTGATCTGATTACGTGTTTTTATCTATGTTTTAATAGAACCAGGAATATTAGATCATAATTTGATTTCATACATTGAGATTGAGAAATGATATTGACGAATAGATCTACCATAATTGGAAGGAATTGATTGCAACCCTAGAAATAGAATGACATAAATTTTTCGAATTAGGGTCAAACTTAATAGAGGGATTCACAAATCAATAAAGTAATCATATAAACTTAAACCTGATTAATTCGATTGAAAACCTTAGGATCAATTTTCAGTAAACTTAAGGTCAACTATTAGAATAACATAGGAATCTCTACGGTATAATAAATCAAGAAAATAATTAAGTAATAAAGATCAATCAGTTAAAGGTTTAGGGGGATCCGAAACCTAAATATTAATTATTGATATTGGTAATTTTCTAAGTGAATTCTTAATTCTCTATTCAATATCATTGCCTATTTTATTTTACTTGCTTTATTTTTTAATTTATTTATTAAAATCCAAAATCAATTTGTAGGCTAGATAATAAGAAAAAGGTAATTATTAATAATCGTTGTTTTGTGGGATCGACTTGTACTTGCCAGTACTAGCTATAGTTATGTCATGCACTTGTAGTTATTATAATATTGACTAACTCACAAAAAGTCAATCAAGACTCAAGAGTGAGCTATTAGCATACCATAAGAATCTTTACGGTTCAATAAATTAATAAAAAGATGCATAATAAAAGATCAATCAATTAAGGGTATTTAGGTAGATTCGAAAACTAAACATTAATTCTTGATATTAGTAATTTCTTAAGTGATTTCTTAATTCTCTGTTTAATCTTAATGCCTAATTTATTTTATTTTCTTAAGTTTTATTTTCTTTACTTGAAAATCACAATCAAATTCATAGGCTAGGTATAAGGATAATGATAACTACTAATATTCATCCTCTTCGTGGGATGGATCTGTACTTACTGGTACTAGCTATAGCTACGTCGTGCACTTGTGATTATTTCAATATTAACATTTTAAAAAAATGTGACCAAGTTTTTGGCGTCATTACCAAGGACTTTGATATTAGGAACACTTGAATACTATTACCCTAGTCATTATTATCTTTTATTTTATTTTTATTTCATTTTATTATATTTCTATCTTATTCTTTCAATTGTTTTTTGAACTTCTCTACATTTACAATGTGTAGATTGTTTATTTTAAGAATTGAGATTTAACATCATAACCATAACTCATAATGGATGGATGGAGTGGATAGTACTATTATGGGAGCCGGAATAAGTCTTCGCTATATGGAACATCACCGTATTGGAAAGAGCCACTTCCTCACATGTTTTCGAAAGCTCAATCAATGTTCATGTTGTGTTGCGACATTTATGGAAGTAATTCTTACAATCATGAATTTCGAGCACCGATGTATATATGGGAGCAACCAAAAATGTACAAGCAATGCCCGTCATATAAGAATACATATAATTCAGAGTGGAGGAAACCTTACATATATGGATATAATGATTATGCTCTAATAACTGAATATGTACAATAAGAGCAGTGATGCGAAAGTATTACTAACAAACTAACGGTTGCCGAGAGAGTAGCTAGTCAACGTGAATTTGGTGAGAGACTTTCTTCACCTCCATATGATAAGCATAATACTTCATATTATCTAAGCTCCTAAATGTCTCAGAGTGAAGAAGGGACAACGATTGATTTCATGAATGATGATACATTTCAAGAAGGCGAGGAGGTAACTACTACTCTGAAAGATATGATGGTTGAGTTATTCAAGAATCAAACATGAGGCATTAGGAAATAGAGGCTCGTATACAGAATATGGTGCATTGGATCAACCAGCTACCCAAGATAATTTATGATGAGATGTAGGGGAGTTTGCCTAGTCCTAATGAAACACATCCTAAAGAATTTGGATTGGCAATCTGTAGCACCCCCTTACTGCAGGGTACACATTGGGACGCCTGAAGGTTATTCCGGTACATAACCTACGATAAGGGTGAGCTACGTTCGATCATTACAATCACTTCACATGGCATCATATCAAAATTTACTTATAAAACATCAATAGAAAAACCACAATATTTTTGAAACCAACTTTTTCCTCATTTCATTTCATAAAACTCAAATGTTTACATTGTGTCTTTTAATATTTTCTATATGTACATCATCAAAACCTAATACAAAAGTACTACATGAAAGAGGAAAATATACAAAATCTAACTAATCTATCTAAAAATCCTAGCTGACCGAACTTTGAGCCATGATTTCTCTTGCCAAACACAATCTACACGGTTGGTAGAGCCTCTCAGTAGCTAGAGTCGTCTCTCGGTCTTGAAAAGATAATGTTGCAATTTTGGTAAGTTTTGCGAACTCAATGAGGTAACCATCATCGATGGTTTACTCAATCCATGCAACACATCAATTCACAAAACAATTATTTCACAACTTTGCATTTTACATGAGTAACACATTTTCA
>JANKOD010000192.1:16638583-16652332 GCA_026284645.1 Erythroxylum acuminatum
TCTATGGAGAAGATCCGTTTGGCTGGGTTTTTCGGGTGGAGCGCTACTTTGAGTTGAACGGAGTGCCACATGATCGATGGTTACTAGCAGCCGCTGTGTGTATGGAAGGTGAAGCTCTAAGCTGGTACCAGTGGAGGCAGAACTGGTCACTAATAGCGGAATGGGCGTCGTTTAAGAGGGCGGTGGTTTGAAGATTTGGTAGCTCAACGGTGGGAAATCCATTAACGGAACTACTGAAAATGTAGCAGACAGGGTCGGTAGCTGATTATAACTAGAGATTTGAGGTGGTAACGTCGATGTTGAGGGAAGTTTCGGTGGAGGTGGTAACGACGACTTACATGAACAGGTTGAAGGGAGATATAAGGGCCGAGATCCAGATGGCTCAACTCGACTCGTTGGTTTCATTGATGGAGCTGGCCCAGATGACGGAAAGTAGAAATTGCGCCTTGATGGATCAGTCTCATCGCAACTCCGAAACACCGAAATTATTTGGAGGATTGGGGTCGTCGGGTTCGAATGTATGGGGAGTAAAAGGAGTTCCATCTGTTTGCCCTAACCCGCCTTCTACTCCTGGGAACTTCAATCGCAGACCGATCGAAGAGGTGAAGGCGTCGACTTCGACCGTGAGTGCCAACTCGAGAAATGTCCCAATGCTGGAAAGATCACCGGACAAGTTGGGAGCTAGTTCAAGTAATGAGGGGCGACAGAGTTTTGGAAGGGAGCAGACCTATCCCTTCAAGCGCTTAACGGCAGAGGAGCTACAACGTAAGAGGCTGCAAGGACTTTGCTACCGATGCGATGGAAAATATACGCTAGGGCATGTGTGTGTGGAAAAACAATCCATATCCTCTTAGTTGACGATGAGCAACCGGTAGAGTTACAGGAAGAAGAGGATGAGCTGGTCAAACAGGTGATGTGTCTTCAGCTAAATGCACCCGAAGAAGTCACTCAGTCTTTCTTTCCACCTTGAGGACAAGGTAGGCCCTTTTGGGGGGGTATTGTTGAGACTAGATTCCAGCAGAAGTATAGCAAGAGGAGGAATACGAATGCAGTGGCTAGGTGAGGGGGATGTGAGGGTAAAGTAGGAAATTAGGGAGAGAGACGAGTCATGTGGAAGTTAGTTAGGAGAAGAGAATAAAAGGTGGTATAGGGGGGAGGCATAGGCATTCGGTTATGATATGAGAATTGATAATTGTACGGAGGTTCAGCTAGCCCTCGAAGTCTAGCTAGGGAATAATAGTTACCGGTTTCCCATTCATTTCTGCTTCATTCTTGTTCTTGTTCTGTGCTGTGTGTGTGGTTGCTGAAGTGCAGGTCTTGGTGTTTGAAGTTGAATCACTGTTAGAGAAGGTGGTCTCTAACAGATGATTTTCCGTGACTAGTATTCTGACTCGTAAGAGTGCTAAAGGTCTTAGTAGTGGGATCAACCAAGGTGCTATTGTCTGTATGAAGTATCCGAGTAAAGAACACATGCAGGGA
This sequence comes from Erythroxylum acuminatum, assembly GCA_026284645.1. NCBI lineage: Eukaryota > Viridiplantae > Streptophyta > Magnoliopsida > Malpighiales > Erythroxylaceae > Erythroxylum > Erythroxylum acuminatum. Next base: position 16,640,063 of record JANKOD010000192.1, read on the forward strand.
GGAGATTTCAGTGCAGAAACGAATATGAGACTTAGCAATCTCAAACTGTGAGTTAAGTCTGGCTAAGAAACTCATGATGACTGTGTTTTCATTGAGTTTGTTGGACTTTAATATTACGTAACAAAACATTTAATTCTTCATAGATCTTTTTGAAGTTTATAAAATAAGCTTCAAGGGATAGGTCATGTAGGCCTCATAAATTTGAGAAATATTTCCTTTTCGAGAAAACAGAAATTCCAAATAATGCATCAACTCTTTGACATACTCACAATGATTAACGAGACTAATGACTTCATTTTCAATAGAATTTCGAATCTGTAAGAACAAACGAGCATCATCGCGTAGCCACTCCCTACGTATATGGTTCATTAAAGGATCATCGATAAGGTGATGATCTTTAGAAATACTCTATAAATAAATTCGAATTGACTTACACCAATCAAAATAGTTAAAGCCAGTTAACTTGTGTTCTATGATTTTTGATATCATAAGAATGACATATGTGACAATGAGACTTTTGTTATTGTTGGCCATAATAATAATAATCAAAACCAATGTGAGGGAGTCAGATGCTGAAGAAAATGCTCCAAAACAAAACAAATCTTAGGAAAACTAAGCAATAGACCCAACACAAAGTTCCAAGGGAGATGCTGTGACAAGCCCAGGTGAAATTTCTGTTGAAAACACCAAGGAACAAGAGGAGCAACAGCAAAATGGTGGCGGAACCATGGAGGTAGACCGTCAGAAACATTGGTTGGCAGGAGTCGATGTCGGAGGTGGTGACCGGAGGCAACAGCGCTGTGGGATGCACCTGGATGCGCCGACAAGTGGGACTGGCCAAGAGTGGTGACCGGCGCATGTGACTTATGTGCAACTCTTTCGGTGGCCAGATTTCTGGGGTTGGCTTGCCCGAAAAGGGCGTCTTTGCTGGTGCTGGCAGTGAGAATAACAGGTCACCGAAACATGGTGACCAGAAAAAATGATGATCTGCTCCCTGGGCAGAACTAAGACGGATTTCTGCTCAATTTGGGCAGAAAACTAAACACTCAAAAACCTAAACAAGGCTCTGATACTATGTTAAGATAGAAAGAGGTTTGTATTTCTTGATATTTTCACTATACAGTACTAAGGCTATATATACATATTTATAAGATTAATTTAGGGAATGTAATCCCCATGATCAAGGGATTCTATCCCTATAAAAAAACTAGAATCAATGACATTAATGCTCAATATGTAACAGTTACGATGGTCCACTCAGCATCTTTATCATTTCATTCATCTGTGTCAAATTCATGGGATTAGGTCTTCTGATATACACCATGCAATGCATTACTTTTTCATCATAACAGATTTTGACTCTATTTTTGTGATTGCAGACTTCAAGTAAAAATGGAAGGGCCTCATGTGAACAAGTTGACTCAAATCGTTGGCTGCAAGTATGTATTATTTAACCTGAATGAAACATTTTAATGTATTTATGTTTCATTGTCCTTCAGTGTCAGTATATCATCCTTTTATAGGAAGATATTACAGAATGAAACAAAATTATAGTGGCTTTAAACCATTATGTCACATTTAATCGTTTAGAATGAAAATGTAAAAGGGGGAGGCTAAGAATAAAGTGTACTTCCATCCAATGGGTCCATTCTTATCTTGAGAAGGTTCATGATGAGTATGAAAAATAGAAAATTGATTAGGAGTAGTTCTTAACCATTGAACACAGCTGCTACACCTATCTGGAACTTATTTGGCTTGATATGAAAGTCGCATTTTATATTGTTAATAATGTTTGGCTTTCTTGCTAATGGTTGTTATTTATGTAGCGCTATGTTGAGGCCCAGTGTTGTATTGCATCAAATGACTATAAAGGTAATTTAACTGTAATATGAGTTGTAAATTCAACTTCCATTCATAGTTGTATGCATAATTCTTGTTATGTACTCTTTATGGTGGGTTGGCGGTATTCCAATAGTTTTCTCTCTGTGACATGCATTCTGTTTCCATATGCCATAGTGATGATTAAATGCTTTGTGTTCTCTCTCTCTGTCTCTGTCTCTCTCTCTCTCTCATGCTGTCAGGTGGATTGGAACTCTTTGGGGAACTCTTACAACGATTTCCAAATAATCTACATATACTACTTGAAATGGCAAAGGTTAGGTAATGGTTTCATATTAATCAAAGCTAATTAGTATTTCTGCCTTTTTTTTTCCTGACTTACTGTCTGCCCTATCTGAAGGTTGAAGCCATTATTGGGAAGAATGATGAAGCTATAATGAATTTTGAAAAGGTATTAGAAGTTCTATTGCTTACTTAATATATCTTTGACAAACTGCATGCCAAGCATATGAAGTTATTGTTTTGCAGGCTCGATCACTTGATCCATATATCGTAACTTATATGGATGAGTATGCAATGCTTTTAAAGACAAAGTCTGATTACTCAAAACTCAACAAGTTAGTGCACGATTTACTGAATATTGACCCTACTAGGCCTGAAGTTTTCGTGGCCTTGTCAGTCTTGTGGGAAAGGAAAGATGAGAGAGGAGCACTTTCCTACGCTGAGAAGGTTAGTTAATGCCTGGATTGGCATGGGTCTCCTTATTTTCAACTTGTATAATCTCTTAATTCTACTTTCTTTGTCACCAGAGCATTCGAATTAATGAGAGGCACATACCAGGCTACATAATGAAGGTAGGCAAATAATTCATGCTTGATTGACAGAGCATTTGAACAGATTATTATGTAGAATGATTCCAGTTTAGTATGTGTATGCTTCATAAATGCTTGAACAGAAACAAACTCTAGAAACTCTCATTCATTCAGGGTAATCTACTGTTGGCAATGAAGCGGCCAGAAGCAGCTGTAGTTGCTTTCAGGGGAGCTCAAGAGTTGAGATCTGATCTTCGTTCATATCAAGGTGCTGTGTATAAAGTTAAAATGATATGATAAAGGTTTCAAAATGCAGTAGGATAACATGCGTCTCTACATAGAATTGTATGAATTTTAATGAAACAGCAATGAGAAAGTAAGCCTCAAGTAATTGATCTCCATGGCAATCTTAGGTTTGGTTCATTCTTATTTGCAATTCTCTAAAATCAAGGAGGCTCTACATGCTGCCAGGGAGGCTATGAAGGCCATGCCTCAGTCTGCAAAAGCTCTGAAATTAGTTGGAGATGTGCATGCTAGTAACTCTAGTGGCAGAGAGAAGGTTAAAACTGTAACAAATCAACTTAGCAATTTTCCTTTCAATGTTTTACTGTTGTGAGGACAATGTTGTGTCAGTTTTGGGAAATCATCTTATGAAGTGTTTGATCTAACCTTGACAGGCCAAAAAATTCTATGAATCTGCACTGCGGCTCGAACCTGGCTACCTTGGTGCTGCATTAGCTTTGGCAGAGCTCCACGTAATAGAGGGTCGCAACGGGGATGCAGTATCTTTGCTTGAACGGTATCTTAAGGATTGGGCTGATGATTCTCTTCATGTCAAGTTGGCCCAAGTTTTTGCTGCAACCAACATGTTGCAAGAGGCTTTGTCACATTATCAGGCTGCACTAAGGTTTTAACATATTTTCTCTGTTGCTTACCTCGAGCAGTGCACTTGTACATAAATGTCTAACAGATGCTGTGATTATCGTTGTTATTGTTGCAACTTATTGTGCCACCCTGTCTGTTGAGTTCCGAATTCTAACCCTAGATGTGTATTGCAGAATAAACCCATTGAATGAAGCAGCTATAAAAGGAATTGAACGCCTGGAGAAACAGATGAAGGTTAGTAGTCCCTGCTTGTGTACCTATTAATACATCCAATTTTTAGACAGGTCCTGCACCGTGAACAATTACCATCTATCGTGGAAAGTATGTAATTATTTTTCATGTGGTGTAAGTTATGGTGATGTAATTGTAAGGCAAGATTACTTTAGATGAGCATCTAGGTGGGACTTGGAGAGGTAGGTATTGCCATGATGGGGACTTGGACTTTCCAGGGACTAAACTTGTATCCTCATTATAGGGGGTGGATCCAGACGCACCTGAAGAAGATGAAGAAAATGAGGTAGAGGATGCTGATGGAGACCAAGAAGAGACTGAGCTTTTGTAGAAGCCTAGGCTAACAAAAGCATTGAAAAGCAGAAATATCGTGGAGAGAATGTTATGGAAGAGAAGTGCCTGAATGACAGAAAGTAGTGAAAAGAATGACACTGCTTAGTAACTTTTTAAGGCGAATACCATCAAGGGCCCGAAAGATAATTCACTTCAAAAGTGAGGTAAAATGTACAATAGTAATGTGCTGAAATACTCCTACATAGAGAAGTATTGGGTTTGATCGGTTTCTATATCAAACCGAGAGGTTTATTTCTTTCTTTCCGGAGAGCTAATCCTTTGCGGAAATGTAAAATTAGCACCAACAGATATTGGTCTGTAAACCAGAAAAAAGAAAGTTTTAGTTCAACTGGCTTTTCAATTTGATGATGAACATAAAATGTGAACTTTTGAGTTTCCTTGGATTGCTTTTCGTTATATTTGAACCATAATTCTATTGAATTTAACTAAACAGCGATACAAGTTCTTCACATCAGTTTTTTTAAATTCAACTCTTTTAAGAAGAAGACGTGGAGATAATCTTTTTAAAACTTACACCGAATATAGATTTCCTCTTCATCTGAAAAAAGAAAAAAAGGTTAGATGAAATGTGCTTAAGATACCAACTCGTCATTAAGCAAAAATTGCGTGACAACTGACTAAAGTTAAATTAAATCTTGAGGATAGTGATTGATTATTTAGTTGGAATGTATACTTTAAGATCAAAAAGTAGAATCGAATTCCAATCAAACTCATATTAGCTTAGCTAGGTTAAGTAATATACAAAAAGAGAAGTAAAACAACCGCAGTTTTATTAGCAAAAGGGTTAATTAGTTGCTATAACTTCTCTCTCACATGCATACACAGATAGCTCGTGGTCGTGGACTAATACATGATTAAGTTTCCACTGGACACCTTGTAGTGTAGTACTATCATACCATATGCATTAATTAGTGTTAAGTTTATTAATATCAACGTGTGCCTGATGCGCCAAAATGCTAATTAGCTTGCCTGATTGATTATCAGACCCACAACGCTCCAACCCTTCTAAGCATTGGGATTAAGGACCTGTTAAGGTGAAGACTCATCACCTCATTAGCTCCACCCACAAGTTCACCACCGATGAACACTGCCGGCATCGACTGACACCCCAGTCTGGACAGTGCCTGCTCGATTTCCCGACCCCGAGGTATCTCATCGAGCTCGTAGACCGCCAGGTTAACACCAAAGTCGCAGAGCAGGGTTTTGATGGTATGGCACATGCAACATGTGCTCCTGCTGAATATCACCACTGGCCTCTCTGCTACCAATTGCTTAACCCTCTCCATTGTTAACTTTCGAAAACAACAACTGGGTGTGCAATGCCAATGAAGTAGCAGCGGTGATGATGAAGGAGGGAAACAGGAGTTATTATAGCTAAACTATATATCTTGCTAGTGAAGAAGGCATTTGAGGGTTTTGGTTTGAGTGCTCGAGCTCCATGGAGTGTCGTATATTTATAGTGGATCATGCATGATTGGCATTATCTTAGAAGAAAAACTAGGCAGAGAAAAGGTTCATTTTCGATTATGAAGCCAAGTGAGAATGTTCCCTATGATATGTGTGTCAGTTTGTAGATCACTATATATGTGATAATTACCTGACGAGCAATCGATGCCTCACTCCATATACAAAAGTAACTTGTTGCACAATAAGTATCGAATCTTGCATACGGAAACATACAATATAGACTGATTCCCATAAAAGAAAAAGAATTAATTCCAATGTACAAGAAAATAAACAATGTCCCATATGATGTACGGTTTGCATCGATCGTAATATTATCTTGAGCGGTCAAAATCATGAGGAGCTCCTTTCTAACATAAGGTGCATTTTTTGAGCGATTGGCTTTGGTGTGGATTGAGACATAAATTGTTTATCCAATTGGGACCTTTTTTGATTCGCCGTCCACTTCGGAAAAGGAACCAATTTGGAGAGGTTATAAACATGTTAATAGATAAAGAAGAATGTTGGAGAAAGATTAAGCAAACATACATTGAGGGTTCATTGCATGCAAAGTTTAATCACTTCATTTGAAATTTTAGGTTGGTTAATTACTAACTTTTCTGACTTACAAATCCATAAACTTCTTTTTTCCATCTCAATCTTAAGATGTGCTTTGACAAATGTACTTGTTATCTTATGTAATTCTTTATTTCTTTTGGTTTTTGTTTTTATGAGTGCTAGCGAGTTAAGCGATGCAGTACCACATACATTGCTTTCCAATACATACATTTTATACATGGAAAGAGGACTTAGATGCTAGCTAGCTAGCTAGCTAGATAGAGGTCCCCAACATCATGCATTCTCTTTTTTCTTTTCCTATTTTTCCTTTGTTTTCATGCCAAAGTTCCTTTTTTGTTTTCCTCCTTTGCTTTTGGATTTTCCCATATAATCATAAATCATGAACTTCCAGTTTCAAAGTTTCAATTTAGTTGATTATAAAATCAATTACTACGACCATCTAAGATATATTCTCTTATCATCAAAAAATGACAAAGTAGAAGGATTTCTTTAATCTACATATATACACAAACACACATATATATACACACGCAAGTGTAAAACCAAAAAAAAAATATTTGCCCCTTAGTTTGCACAAACTATAAACGTTGCTAAATTCTCGTAGCTGAAAACTATAAGCGATATTTTTCTCTAAACGTTGCTGATAGTTTTTTTCTATGCTTTATTTTTGTAGCGAAAAACTATTAGCGACGTTTTGAGAAATCATAGCAATAGTTTTCGTAGCTAAAAATTATTAGCTACGCTTTTGGAAAACTTAGCCAAAAGTTTTTGCTTACGTTTTTTAAAACGTAACCAAATGTTTTTAGTTACAGTTTGTAAAACATAGTCAAAATTTTAATATATATTTTAACGAAATGTTATACCATGTTAATTATAATTATTTGTGGCATTTTTAATCCATATTATTGTATATAATATTTATATTTTTGTTGTTAATTTATTGTACAAAAATATTATAAAAAATAATTGATAATTTGAAGAATTGTATATGAAAAGTAAAATATCATTAAATTATACTAACAAAAAGAATATTCTTCATATACAAGATTTTAATTACAACCTTAACAATTCTTATAGACAAAATAATAAATACAAAGACCAGTTTACAAATTACAAATGTTGAAATTACAAAAAAAATTTACAACATAACTAAGACAACTAACTAGGTTTGATTCAATCCAGCATAGAAAATTCACCAGATAGATTCTCAAAGGTGCTAAGAAGCGCATCAGGATGCATCATGCCATGTATCATTATCTTCTTTTCCCTCAACGTAGAGCAACTCTATTATTTCTAAGACTACACTGTAGAAGTCAATAAAATGTTCATTATGCTGTCCCTCAACAATAACCCTATAATTTTGGCTTCTAAGTCAATTGTCATTATCTTTTATGTGAAATCTAACTCTATTAATAATGTAACCAATATATTTTTTCCCACACAAATGAGGCCTACATGTCAAAGCATATATAATGTTGCCGTCACCTTTGGCAATTTACAGTTATATAAATGTATCGTTTGTAAAAAAGAAAATAATTAGAAGTTAATCTCACCAACAAATTGCCATAAGTTTATACTATTCCATGAATAACTTTCTCAAATCCTAAACTATGATAGGAAGTTAATCTTATGTCTTCCTTCAACATTAACAATTCCTTTGCTTCTAATCTCATATTTGTGCTTTCTATTTAAAAAAGTAAATATATTTAAGAAAAGACAGGTTGAATGTTATATTTAAATAGGAAAGAATGAATAAGAAGCAATATACATAATCCATATATAAATCGACTTCCTCACAATTGTTCAAAATATACGAACGACCAATTTCAAAATTGCTTTTAATTAACTCCACACATGGTTTGATGCTAAGTGGCCTTACTTTTTGGGAGAAGACTGACAAGCTACTATCTTGATCAAAATCAAAGTTACATTCTTCTCAATTAATCTTGTCTTCACGTCATTTAAGTACATAGAACAAAATATCAAGCACTCATTTGATATATAAGCCTCTGCAATAGAACCTTCAGGTCAAGCTCTATTATGTACATAACACTTAAGAGAGCCTAAAAACCTAAACAAAATATAGAAAATAACAATTGTTACTAACTAATAACTTAAGAAAAAAAAGTAGAAGTTAATATGAATTACTTTTCAATGGGAAACATCCATTGAAATTGAACCGGTCTAGAAAGTTTTGCCTTATATGATAAGTAAATTGCTAAATACATCATAACATCAAAAAAAGATGGGGGAATACTAGTTCAATTATTTTTTTTTCATTTTTATGTAAGCTCTTCTACTTTCAATGTCTTATAACATAATTGCTTTAAAAACTCACCCAATTGTCCCAAACTTATGGACATATTGTTCGACAGACAAACACCCATGTATTCCCACAGGAAGTAAGCATTGCATAAATACATTATAATCATGAATTTTCACGCCTGAAACTTTTCCCTCGTTCACATTGACACAATGGGCTATTTTAGATGCATAACAATTAGGAAACTTAACTGATTTAAGAATTGAAATTTTTTCGCTTCTTTTTTGACATATTGTAGCATGCAGGTGGAATTATGTATGACACATCTTCTCTTCTCTTCAAATGCAAATCTTTTCTTATATTCATGTCTTTAATATAACCTTAATTGAGTCTTTTGATTTTCCATCAATTCCCATCAAAGTACCTAAAATATTCTCATAATTTTTTTCAATATACATCACATCAAGATATGCCTCAATAATAATTCCTTCCAATATGACAAATTGAAAAATATGTTTTTTATTCCAATTAAAATCAACAACACTTCACTTTTGCTTTCTATTACTTGGGTGTTTTCCATGTATAAACTCACCCAAATGTCATAGTTGCTCAACCACATCATCACTAGACAAGTGCAAAGGAGCTTCACTATATTTTACTTTGCCATTAAACAATTTGCTTCTTTGCCATCTATGCCCATGTTTCAAGTAAAGACGATGTCCCATATAGCATATTTTACTCCTTAGCCTTATTGAATGAGTTTGATGGTTACACACATGACATGTCACATATCCTTTAGTACTCCATCTAGACAAAATTTCCATAAGCTAGAAAATCATTTATAGTCCACAAAATAGTCACGTGCATTATAAATGTTTCACCTTAAAAAACATCATAAGTTTCTAATCCAACCTCCAAGAGATGGTTTAAGTCATCATTTAGTGGTTGCATGTGTATATTGACATCCTTACCAAAAGTAGTAGGTCCTAGAATAAGTAAAGACAATAAAAAATGGCTCCTTTATATACTTCCATGGAGGTAAATTGTATGGCATAAGATCAATGCGTTTGTCTTTATGTTACCTTATATTTATGGCTACTTTTTATTGACATAAAAAGCCTTTGTAATCGTGGTTTAATAGGAAAGTATCTCAAGATTTTATGTGGTATCTTTTTCTCTTTCCCATCATCCACTTGCCACCTTGATGTACCACAAATGAGAGATTCTGTAAGATCTTCACTGTCCTTCCAAAATATAGCACACTTATACTTAAAAGCATGTATTGATATATATATCCTAATCCAAGGTCCCTTGACATTTTCTTTGCTTCATAGTTAGATTTATGTCCAATAGGTAATGCATCATTAAGCAAGTCAATTAACACGTCGAAAGATTTATTACTCCATTTATTATATAGCTTCAAGTACAACAACTTGATAACAAAAGATAGCAGTGAGAATTTCAAGCACCCTGGATATATGTTGGACCCCGAACCTTTTGTAAAAGATTAGAACTAATGAATGAGAAATTTTGGTGATTAGTCATGAGTTAAGAGCAAATGAATGAAAGTTCTTGAACCAAGAAATGATAGACAAGAGTAAAGTAGGGAATAATGAAAGTGAATAGATTCATGATTTGCTATGGTGTTTTTGGTGGATAAGAGATTTTGGAAATAGAAAGAATTAAGGTGAAAGTTATAAGTGAAATGAAAGCAAAAATGAAGTTGAATTTGTGCAGTAAATTGATGAAGAATAAGTATATACGTATATGTTCTGTTATTCGTGTTCATGATTATTCACGGATTATGATTTCTTTATGGAGGACATTGATTTGAAATGAAGGTTAGAATGAAGAGTAAATGCAATAGAAAAAGGTGATCTTGGTATGAGTTGTAAAAAGGAAAGATTTGGAAACAAAACTGGTAGATGATTTGGAAAATGTTCACAGAGTATGCCTCAGTATTTTAGCCATAAAGTTTTCTATAGTTGTCCAAATGAGATGATTCTTAATTTGGATTAAACTAGATATATATGGCTACATTTCTTATGAAGACATCGAATTTCAATTCTATCTCTAAGAGTCAAAATTTCATGAAGTTAAGAATTGGGTGCAGTATGTTGGTGTATGAATGGAAAAATTGTCTTCAGATTTTAGGGGCAAATTTGGGATTGATATAAATAGATTTGAGGAAAGTTTCCTTTTGGAAAGTTGTATATCTTTCTTTTATCTTTCCAACGGTATATAGTATGAAATTTTTGGACATCTGAGTCAAAAGTTATGCCCTTTTTATTGTTTCATCTTAGTATGGCATCAGCATCGTCTTAGTTTTGCTTTCGTCTTAGTATGACATCATCATCATCTTAGTATGATGTCACCATTGTCTTAGTTTTGTTCCATCTTAGTTTTGCTTTCGTCTTAGTATGACGTCATCATCGTCTTAGTATTAGGTCAGCATCGTCTTAGTTTGACTTCAGCATCGTTTTAGTTTGACCTTTTGCTTCCTTCTTCTGTTCCATTTTTAACCCCTTTTGGAGGCCGAATCTTGCTTCAAGGTCTTCATGATAGTTGTATCTCTTGAAGTATTCTTTTCAACCATCTAACAAATACCTTAATATGATATCTATAGGTAAAGTTATAGCAATTTTCTCAACCTTGTATCATCTGATGACGTCACATTCGTCTCAAAATGACGTCATATCGTCTGTTCTATTTTTGACCCCTCAGATGATAGAATTTTGTCTTTGAGGTCTTCATAAGAGTTGTAGATCTTGAAGTCTTCTTTCCAACCATATAACGAACACCTTAATCCGATATCTTTAGGGAAAGTTATGGCAATTTTCCCAACCTTGTATCATCTGATAACGTCACTTTTGCCTGAAAATGACGTCATATCGTCTGTTCTATTTTTGACCCTTCAGATGATAGAATTTGTCGTCTTCATGAGAGTTGTAGCTCTTGAAGTCTTCTTTCCAAAAATCTAAAGAACACCTTAATCCGATATCTTTAGGGAAATTTATGGCAATTTTTCCAACCTTGTATCGTCTGATGACGTCACTTTCGTCTCAAAATGACGTCATATTGTCTGTTCTATTTTTGACCCTTCAGATGATAGAATTCGTCTTCGAGGTCTTCATGAGAGTTGTAGCTCTTGAAGTCCTCTTTCAAATTGTCTAAACATAAAATCTATCCGACATATGTAGCAAAAGTTATGGCACTTGCGCCAAGATATGTACAAGATGAGTAAGGACAAAAAATTTGTTTGATTCTTTTGGCCATAACTTCCTCTCTAGACCCCTAAATGACCTGATTCTTGAACCATTGGATTTGTAAGACATTGCTCTACATATCCACAAAAAATTGATGCTATCTGAAATGAAGTAAGAAAAATTTAGTGAAAAATATGGGACGGGTACAGTGAGTGTGCTCTTAAAGGATATGAACTGGTGTTATCCCACTGAACATACTTCAGTATTTTGATGTTTTCTAGAGCTCTACTGATCCAAATGAGATAATTTTTAATTTGTGGTAAGCTAGAGACACGGAGCTAAAGATTGTATGAGAAATTGGAATCTAATTCAGTCTCTAAGATGTGTAAATTTCATATGGAAGTTGTGCATAGTACATTGTTTTGGGACAAGAGCAATCCAAAAATGTTTGAAGTATATCTTTTGAACCACTTAACCAAATTGAATGATTTCGATGACATTAGAAACTTAAGACAATGGGGGGACATTTTCTAGAAGAAAGTGTTATGTCAAAATGTTCAAGGGTATTTTTGGTAAGACATTTAAGTTTAAAAGAACATAAGCCTATAAGGAAGGATAAAATGGACTTTTTGGACTCATTAAGGGCATAATTGGAAGA
>JANKOD010000192.1:16718578-16739248 GCA_026284645.1 Erythroxylum acuminatum
AAAATTCAATTCCATAGACAATAAATTCTAATACCGGTTATCAATTAGTCTGTCACTTGGCATTTTTCCTAGTCCAGGATTTACCCCTGAAAAACTACAGAAAAATTCCTAAAATTATCCAAAATTACAAAATCATTAATTCCACTCTCCAAATAAAATTTTAAGATCAACAACCCACAATTCTCAAAACATTGACAAATAAGACCAATTATACCGGGAAAGTCAATGGATGCATGTACAAATAATTTCATGTGCAACAAATTCATTTTTCACAATATAAGTATATCATATAATGCATGAACATGTAATTGCATTTCTAAACTCTCACTGAACACCCATATTTACTAAATTACCCTTCCCCTAGGTACCGGGATGTTACATGACAAGTTCTCCAAAACCTAATGTTTTTAAAATGATGTTGAGAGAGATAAAACAAAAGTCTATTATGCTTTTGTTGTTAAAAGCCTAATGTATGCTTAAGTATTCAAACATTCTGATATTGCTTTTATGGTTGTTATGTTTGGTAAATACTTAAATTGTGCCACTGGAAAGTGACTAAGGAAGTCTTAAGGTATCTTCAAATACTAAGAATCTTATATCAATATATCAATGTACCAACACTCAAAGTGATTGGTTCCAGTGGCTCTAATTATATAGATTGTATGGATGATAAGAAATTCATTTCTGGGTACATCTTTATAATGGTAAGGGGAGCTATTTATAGAAAAGTGTCAAATAGACACTTGCCTAATTATTTAGATTGTATGGATGATAAGAAATTCATTTCCGAGTACATCTTTATAATGGTAACGGGAGCTATTTATAAAAAGCGTCAAATAGACACTTAAAACTTATTTAATTATAGAGATAGAGTATGTGACATGTTATGAGGCTACTTGTCATTCAATATAGCTACGAAACTTCATTTCAACATTTAAAAGTTGTGGGCTCCATTTCAAAGCTGCTAAAATTATATTATGATAATTTCATTGATATATCTTTTTTCGAAACACTAAGGGCATTTATTGCTTTAAGAATATTGACATTAAGTTCAATGTATCAAAGAAAAAGTTATAGAGTCTCTAGCTACTATTGAGCATATATCTACAAGTAACTAATTGGTAGACATACTAACTAAAGGCTTACCTATCTATGTTTTTCAAGAACACGTCTCTTGCATGGAACTATTAGAAGCCTAGTTTATTTTTCTTAATTGGAGTTTTCGTTCTATTTATGTTTTGTGGTGGTTATTTGGATTTTGAGTAATGCATAGTATTTTAACATTTTGTATCTTCACATTTATGATGAGTAACAAATCGATGATATTCATTTTGTTGAATCCATATTGATATTATTGTCATGCTTTTAGATTAATTGTGCCTAATATGTACTACTTATATATCCCATCGATGTATCAGTTTTGTATTGATTAGTTTGGCTATGTATTGTGAAAGCATGATGGTATAGTTATGTTGTCTAATTGGGATAATATGGAATTAATTAGTATAGACTAGCATAATCTTATAATAATATCTTAATAATGTGCATGTGACATTAAGGTCATTTATGAGATTGGTATTATATTACTAACCGAACTATGAACCATCAAGTCCATTAACCAATATTAGTTAAGCCTACCTATAAGGCTTGTGGCCTATTATAAGTTACATTTAATTTTAATTGTTGTATTCTTAATATATTCTTCTCAATTGTTAATTTTATGAATTAGATTAACGAATCTTAAACTTTTTATTATATTTTATTTTAGTGTTACAACAATCAATCATGAAACTATGATTTCCATTCAATTTCAATCATGTTTAGCGAGTAAATCTCTAATCTTATTATTTATACTTATTTCAAAGTTATGAAATTTTATTTTTTAAATGATTAAAGTATATTAATTTTTTAATTTAAATTTAGTGTTAGTTGCCTATCCAACCTTACCAACATCAATATTTAGTTGAAGTTAACATAGTAATGGTGAGATTGGTGCAATAAAATGGGAGAGAAGCTCTACCATCTCTTTAACCAAACCTCACAACTACTACACAAACTAGCTCCCTCTTCTACATTTCACCCTTAACATCACTTAAACACTCATTCAAACTTCTTACACATGTATCAATTATAGCAGAAACCTTTATCAACACCATTCCTCTCTGCGTCTCTTCTTCACCCTATTATTTTCCCTCTTTCTTAAAAACTTTTGCTTAGCTTGTTTTCACGGTTAGACAATCTTAGTGAACCAGTCTGCCTGTTTGAGCCTTACCCCTCCCTTTAGTAACTGTGCCCTTAAATTTCACTTGTTCTCTAGCTTCCCATACCTAAACTTGTAACTTTTCTAATAATGTAGGCTGCATACCTAAATGATTTCACCCTCTAGCCCTCTTTGCTCAACACTCTCCAGCACTACCAAATGCCCAACACACCTTATCATCTTCTGCCACCTCCATCCCACAATCTAATCCATCCCACCAAATGTTAAGCCCCTAATCCCTTTCTTTTAGTCATCACCTATCTACCCCTCAAACAACCCTCTAGTTACTTTGTTTAAAGGACTCACTCCCCTAAACCCATCTCCCTCTTATAACTCTACCCCTTCCTTTACCCTCTTCTTTCTATTAATCCACAACTTCTTTTAGAAATAATAGACCTTCCTTACATCAGACTACACTATTCCCTATCTAAGGAGCTGAATGGTAGGAGTATTGCACTACTAAACTTGGCAATCTTAAGGGAAGGAACTCAGAGTTGGGAGGCCAGACTTGTAGGATTCTCCATGGATTATAGGCACTTATCCAAAGATAGGCTTTGATCCTCTGGAAGGGAAGGGATATCTCTAAAGTTATCCTTTTTTAAGGATAATCTCCTTTTGTTTATTTTTTCCTCAAAGGTTACAAAATTGAAGATAGTTGAAGAAGGGCTAAGACATATCGTTCAGTTCCCCCTATTTCTCCAAGTTATGCAAGCTGGAACCAAGATAGAAAATATTAAAGTCAGTAGAATTCCTTTATATATAAACATTCACAATATCCCACTAGAATACTAGGTAACTAAAGGGTTGAGTTTATTGGCTAGCTTTCTTAGAAAACAAATATATATTGATAAAAACATAGTTAAGTGGAAAAGAATTGATTATCCTAGAAATTGGGTAAGAGTGTACATCTCTTGTGAGCTTCTTAACCAAATTCCAATCATGTGACTATGGTAAACATCAACATTGTGGATGATATTGCTCAAGTTTCATACCAGTGGAGGCCCTTTAGTAAAGCTCAAGGGAAGATATGGAAATCTATAAGACACCTATTTAAAAATAGGGAATATAATGAACCGATGGGATTAGAGGAGAATGATTTTAACAACTCTACGAATAATTCAGGTTTTTCCTCTAAACAGATCCTAATGTAACACCTAAAGATTAAACCAAGGAAGTACCTATAGAAGCTGAAGACACTACATTGGAATCTCCTACAACTGCTAGTATAAAATTAATGAAAAAGGTTAAAGTGAACATAGATAATATAAAGCAATTTCATATAGTTACATCAAGAAAATCTTAAAGGAGCAAGAAGAAAAACTCTAAAGGTAAATAATTTAATGTCATTAATCATGTGGAATGTTCATAGGCTAAATAGCCCCAATAAGCTAAAGGTTTTAAGGGATTTTGTTTCTGTGGGCCTTTATATTTTGGGTATTTTATATTCTAAGATTAAACTGCAAAAATATAAATAAATTGCAAAGAATAAGGTCCTGTTGGAATTTTGTTAATAACCATCAACATCATACATATGGAAGAATTACTGTATGCTACAATACTAGCTTTATTAATTTAGAGTTGTTGGAGTCAAATGAACAGTTTATGCATTTGAAGCTATCCTATATAAAAAAGAATCTAGCTTTTTTTGCATCTATTGTCTATATTTTTAACCTTACATTGCAAAGGCCGTCCTTATGGAATAGTTTGAATACTATGAATGCAACGTACTCGAGAGCATGGTTGATATATGAAGGCTTTAATTCCACTTTGTACAAATCTAAAGCTAAAGGCAATTTCAATTTAAAAAACTTTTCTAATGACTTCAGAAACTATGTTAAAAGTATATGGGTGACTAATGGTCTAATAAACAATCGTCTAACTGGTTTTTAAGGAAGAAATTAGACAGGTCTTTGGTGAACTATGATTTGCTAAATGCTTTCCCTGAGAGTAAGGTTGCTTTTGTGGATCCTTTTTTATCTAGCCACACCTTATCAAAAAGGAAGGGCTTCCAAAGAAGATTGTTGAACATGGTTTATTCAACTTTAACAAATATTTACTTGAGATTTAAGGGCTTTAGGAAACCATGCTCAAAGGCCTAGAACTTCCTATTTTTAGTACTCGACAATATATTTGTGCACATAAATTAAAGGAAATCAAAAGAGAACTGAAAAAGCTCAATGCTAGAGTAGGCTTTAACACAAAGGAAACCATGGATAAAGTTAAGGAGGTCTTATCTACCACCTGAACATTAATTATTTCTCATCTTAGTGACCCTAGCTTGTTAGCAAAAGGAGAAAAATGACTAGAGAATTTCTTAAGAGCAATTAAGAAGCATTATTCTCTAATCCAATAAAGATGTAGGGTTAACTGGATTAAAAAAAGGGGGAAATGCACTAAGTTTTTTCATAACTCTCTAGTTATAACGAGAAATCATAATTTAATATCTTCTATTCATATTAAATATGGAAGAATCCTAAAAAAGTAGAATGACTAACTAAGGGATGCTACTAATTACGTCAAGAACTTAATTAGTACTAATTCAGATGCATCTCCATTCTTGGAGACTTTAAGCTAATTCATCAAGAAGAGAATGTCACACATGGATTCCCTAGAACTAATTAAGACTATTGATGATAGAGAAATTATGGAAACAATTTTTGAAGTTATTGAAAATAAAGCAACTAGGAAAAATGGATTAAATTGTTTTTTTAACCAAAAAACCTAAAATGATGTTGGTTTTTGTGTAAAGCAAGTTGTATTAGAATTATTTGCTAAAGGATCCCTCCTCAAGGAAATAAATAAGACTTTTTTTTATGTTTAACCCATCACAGTTTGGTGATTTTAGGCCTATAAGGTCATTTCTAAAATCCTTGCTAATAGGCTTAACGGAGTACTCAAATCTATAATTAGTGAAAACTAAGGGGCCTTTATGAAGGGTAGAAATATTGTAGATAACATCCTGATTGTCCATAAATTGTTAAAAGGCTATTCCAGGAAGAATTCCTCACCTAATTGCCTTATAAAAGTGGATTTTAGCTTTTGATTGTGTTAGCTGAGATTTCCTGTTTCAACTGGTGAATTTCTTGGGTTTCTTTAATACTTTCATTGGTTGGATTAAAGCTTGTATATCCTTTACCTCATTCAGTGTTACGGTGAATGTTAATCCCTCAGATTATTAAGGGAAAGAGGGGAATTAGGAAGGGGGAACCTCGTACCCTTTCATCCTTTGTTTAGAGGCTTTGTCTCAGCTGATCAATTATAATGTAGGGAAAGCTCTCAAGTCTAAATTCCACTCCAAATGTAGAAAGCTTCTTCTAACTAATCTGTGTATTGCTGATGACTTAGTTTTATACTGTGGAGCACACTTAGAATCTACCTAACTTCTAATGGATTCTATTTTTCGATTTAAGGCTTTTTCTATTTTGAGGATTGACCTAAGCAAAAGTCATAACTTTTTATCTAGTAAAGCGAAAACTTTGGAATCTTACATTAGAAAAATAACCGGTATAACTAGGAAGCTCACCTTATGCTATATTTAGGTCTTCCTATATCTACAAGAAGATTACACTTCTCTCAATGTATACCTCTAGTGGAGAAGATCTAAGAAAGAATTGGCTTACGGGTGAACAGAGAGCTCTCTTATGCTAGTAAGGTGAAACCTATTAAATAATTCCTATATTCCTTACATATTTATTGGAGCTTACACATTTTCTTCTCTAAAAGTCTTTAAAAAAACCATAGAAAGAATTATGGGAAATTCTTATAGGGAGTCAAATTGGATGGAAGTCAAGCTAAGGTAAAATTGGTTAAAGTATGTTTGCCTAAGGAAAAAGGTGGTTTAGGAATGCATTCTTTGAGGAATACTAGTAAAATTCTAAAATTAAAGAGACCGTGGTTAATTCTCCTAAAGAAAACTCTTTTTGCCTAAGATAGATGTATGGAATATAGGGAAGTCTTTCACTTATTTACTCCTGTAACTGAATGGCACCAGCTTGTTTAGAACAAAATCTTACTCACTAGGTTTCCTTTTTTTGTGGTTAGAAATTAAAAATAAACTTAATACACTGGAAATGTTATGTTACCAAAACTCAACACCAGTTACCTACTTTGTAACTTGGGGGAGGAAAGTAAGGAACTATTCTTTGTTTGCCCCTATTTTGTCACTATTTGAAACATTGTCAAAAGTAAATGTTACTAGAATATTACTTACCAAAGACTACAAGAGGTATTCAAATGATTTTTGGATAAAAGAAAGACCTCTTTGGGAAAACTTAGAGTGTTTTCTCTATAATATTAGAGAAGAACTCTTTATATTCCCACAAAACTCTTCTAAACGGGTTGACTATTATAAGATTTTGGTAAAGACTGGAGTATGTGATGGAAAATAACAAACTAAAAATTATAAAATACCTAGTAGAGGTGCAATTAGGCACATGAAGGATGAGATGATCAGGTGGCGTTTGGTTCATGCTACATCAACCAAAAAGAGGAGTTAAGGTAGTACCTTTGAGAAGATTAAAGAGTTAGGACATTCATACCTGTGTCACTTTATACTTCCATACAAGAATATGTGATTTAGGGCGATGGTGTCCTCTAAAGTCCCTCTAAATCATCAACCTTGATTTGGAAAATTTAAGGATCTCATGGCTTCACTAAAGTCTTCTATTTCCTTATTGATAGAGAATTGAGTTGATTAACTATGCTCCACCAGCTAGAGACAATGCTTTAAAGCTCCAATTGTTAAACCTATTTTGAATTACATCAACTAATGGTTTAAAATCAACATATGTCGGCTTGATCAAAGAGATTTGATTAGAACTCTAGGATAAATCACAAGTAGTTGAACATTTTTGGAACCTGTGAGGGATGAAAGACAAGTATGGATTATAACTCTAAGATAAATCATAAGGAGTTGAGCATGATTGGAACATGTGAGGGATGAAAGCCAAGTAGCCAATTAGAAGCATATATAAAAATATCTATTTCACTTTTTTCTTTATTTATACTTAGCCCTGATAGTTTTTTGAATAAATTCAGTGCTTGATAAGGGAGGATACATAATTTCCATCTGCTTTGATGAAGAGAAAAACATCATCAGCAAAGTTTAAACTTAGGATTCTTAATTTTTTGCAACTAGAATGATGTTTGAAAGAGCCATTTCTCTCCACAACTCTCCTATCTATTAAACACCTCCATCACTATTAAGAATAAGGTGGATCTCCTTGCCTAATTCCCCTAAATCCTTTAATTGTGTTTATTTGTTCACCATTTATTATAATGTTGAAAACATAAGTTGAAAGACATTGATCAATCTATGTATTGGAGAACTTACGGGGTGTTTGGTTGAGGGTAATAAGTATTCTATTACCCCTCTATTCCTGCTTATTAAGTATTCTGCGTTTGGTTAAAATAAAACCTACGGAATAACCAATCCGTAGCATTATAATTCCTAGAGATGGGGGAATAGCTAAAGATGCTCCCACCCCGTCTTTACCTATTCTGAACACATCCGGAGTAGATACACACGAGCTTTCTTTCTCTTGGACAAGTTTTGTCTCTCTCCTGTTGTTCTCAGCAAACTTTCTCACTCACGACGCAACACAATTCTCTCTCGTCTGGTCTCATTCACGCTCTTCGTCTCTGGCTCAGTGGCCCTCTCTCGCTCTTCACGCGATTGTCTCTTTTCTCCACTCTCTGGTCTGGTCTCATTTACGCTCTTCGTCTCTGGCTCAATGACTCCGTTTCTGATTTAATCGGTAATAATCTTTTTGCTTCCTAAATTGTGCTCTGCTTGTTTTCTCTTTACTCACTTCTGCTCATTTGATACAGAGCCTCCTTTCATTTGATACAGCCCTCAAGATCGGTTCTTATCTCGAGATTCTTAATTTTTCAATTCCTGCTCTTGTTTTATAATCGTTTCTTCTCACCATTCGTGAATTTTGGTTGTAGACAATTTCCATTCTTTTTGGGTATTAGGTAATCGACTTGTGTTCCTTGGGTAGTTGCTCTCAGTTTTGGAGGGAGTTATCATTGTCGGATTGCATATGGGAGTCGATTACTCTAGAAGGATGGCCTTTACTTGGTTTTCGTAACGACTCTTCCTCTTCTTCTTCCTGGGATCTTATTATAAAGGTATGCTATGTTTATTTTGTTATTTCTTGTTATCGGTTCTGTTTTCCTGTTGCTTGTGAGTTTTGCGTGTGAGAAATTAACAAACCCACTTGTTGTTTCCTCGAATTTTAGCTGTCGTGTTGAATTTTTGTGAATTTGAAGGCAGTCCCTTTGAATGATTTTATCTGTAAATGGTGAAACGTCCTTCTTTTTTCTGATCATGGCTGGTATAGAATCATTGGCAATTAATTTTAAGATTTATCTCACCCTGCAGTAATTAACAGGTGCAATTCTATATAGCTTTGGACTCTACCTGTAACTTTCATTCATTTCTCTGCATCGTTGACCGTATAAAGCAACGTGAATTTGTAGATTTAACCAACAAATTGATGAGAAGATTAGTGTTGATGGCACCGTTCATTGTGTATGTAGTTAATTGCTAGTGATGCCATTGATTTCCTTTTCTCCGGAATTGAAATATGATACTGACATAGGGCTGGAGGGAGACTTATGCTCGGGTTCTCAGGGAGAAGGGATGGAGGGAGCTGTATGTAAGGGTCCATAGAGAAATGGCTGGGAGAGCTGCCGCTGTGATTGAGTTTGTGGAACAGACTTCTTCATCTGAGCCACTTGAGGTTGCCGTTTATTACAAAGCAATTGAAGATTTACGTTCTATGCAGTTTGCGTTCAAAGATGTTGAGATGTTCCTTTTCAGGCCAAGGCTGACCGTGCTACTTAACTTGATTGGCTTGCACTACTGCATTGTTTGCCTTAAAATTCCAGTAAACCCCCCTCTTCTCAGTAGTGCACACATAATTGACTTTTCCTTTATTCTACCTAGAAGGATGTAGGAAAAATTTAGCAAGTTTTGTGACGCTTTGATGGATTCCCCTTGCTTTATTTGCATGTCTCATTAGCGAAACTGGCAGGCTAGACATGTCATGGATGTTCTGCTGAATTGCAAAATTTCAGAACGGCAAGTTTGTGTCAAATGGTGGAAGCTTGGTAGATTGTTTTATGGTTTCCGCATGAGGGATGAATGCCAATGTCGCTGTGTTTCTCTGGCAGATCTGGCAACAGACAAGGGAGATGATGTAATGGGGATCCTCCGTCGAGGTGCAATTCATGAGGTCTTGCGTGTTGAGATCTCCATTTCAATTCCCACCTCCGCTCCTTGGTCTTGTCAAAGCAATTAGAGGCAAGATTACGAATAGGAACTATAATTTGTATGCATACTGTTTATCCAATGGAGGAAAATAGGTCTTTGGGCTTCTTGTAAGATAGCATCCCAGAAGATACCTTTTATGGGTTCCATTTGCCTTCACCCTCTCTATGATTGTAATTAGTGGCATTATATAATGTTGATAGTAGTAATCCCAGTTCGCACACACATGGCTTTAGCATGGGACTGATCAAAGCGCATGTAAGTGGTGCATATTCGGGTGGAACATTGGGTCAATTATAAAATGAAGGTATTTAATTAACGCTAGTTAATGAAGATATTCATTAAAAGACGCATTGTCTTTGAGTTAATTACACTTTGTCACATAAGATCCTAATTTTTGAAAATTATCAGATATCCTAATAAAATTTAGTTTTTGTTTCACTTGTATATTTTAAGTGGCACTTTCTATTAAAAAACTTAACAAAGAAGCACAACAACAGTCAAAGTATCTCTTTGGTATAATAACTGGACCAGTTAAGGGGCTCTAATTCATAATCAGTTGGCTAGATTACTGCTAGGAAGGTTCTCAAGATGGCTAAGCTTCAAGAGATAATCAGAAATGATAGTTGCTTGCTTTCCTAAGAAGAACTAAGACTTTTGCCTATTTCACAATACAAAAGTCTCAGGGAGAATGAGATATATTTATGGGATGGAGTTCCTGTATCAGACATCACTAACAGGCAAGCTAAAAGCTAAGAGGGGGCAGTAACAAGAATAGGGTGGTGCTCCCTGATTTGGAGCAATGCTCTCAAACCAAATGTCAGTTTTCTCCTCTAACTGGCTATGTCGAATAGGTTCAGTACTATGGATAGATTGAAATTCCTATCCTCTCCTAAGCAATGTATTTTGTGCAATCTAGTGAAGGAGACCAGAGATCATCTGTTCTTTAAGTGTGGTTTTGCTAAAGAAGTGCAAATTAGAATCTCTAGTCTATGTGGCCTTGGAACTAGTCAATGCAACCTCACAGATATCTTATTAGAGATATTCCAACTGCCTATGTCTACTTATGATAAGAAAATACTAATGGTAGCAATTGCAACTTGTCTCTAGGCTATTTGAAAAGAGAGAAACAATAGAAGGTTTAAAGGATGCTCTAACAACCTAATCTCTCTTATAGAAGTCTCTACGAAAAATATTAGGGAACAACTGATTATAAATTAGTCGGGACAGCATAGTAGTGGAGGACTGGTTCTCGTTGGGAGAATATAGTCCTTAGGGCTTCTTTCTATTTGGGATTCAGTAAAGCAAATAGTACTTCCTAAGCACAGATGTTCCCTAAGCAACTTAAGCAATTCAAGCAGTTCTCGTAATAACCATCTCAAGACAATATGGGAAAGAAAATTAGAAGGAATATGACTCACCTTCGAAAGCTGCTGGGAGTACCTCTCTAGATCCACCGCTTACCAGACGAGTTAACGAAGGAAGACTCCTAATATTCAACATGAAGCATGTCAAGCTTGAAGAATAAGGAAACAAAACAAATAGTATCAAACATCCTACCTAAGATGTAAATGGAGAAATGACATTGTCAAGCTTGATTAAATGTTACATGGCACAAAAACAATCAAAGTTTATATGTCCATTCTTTCTTAATTTTTTCGTAAAGAGCAACGTTAAAGTATACAAGTGAAACAAATTGTTAATGTCTCTTACCCCGTGTTTGGTTACTGTCCCCGTGAATGGGGACAGTAGACAGGACCAAAAAATCCCGCCCCCGTATGTGTTTGGTTGATGTCCCCGCCTTTGTGTTCCCTGTCTCCGGAAGACAGGGACACGATTTTCTGTCCCTCCCAAAAAGGGAGGACAGAGACACGTTGTCCCTGTCCCCTGAAAATACGAAGACCCATTTTACACAACTAACCCCATTATTCTTCCCCGACACCTTCGGTCTCCTCGTCCCCGACTGCTGTTTCTCTGGCGATGAGATTGGTTCTGACTGTGGCTTTCATTTTTGCCTTTCTTCGCTGTATCGCGTCTGCCGATGACTTGCAACCATAGATTCGAATGTGACTAGATCCAGAGACGATAGCTTCGCCGACATGATCGATTGTGCTATGGAGAAGGAGTTCAACGAGACTGACCAGAGTGAAGGTCTCTACTAGATCTGAACTCCTCTATCTTTTCTCTCCGTGTATCTGAATTTTTCTCTCTTTACGCAACTCATCTCATTTTGGTACCAAAACCAGGGTTCTAGGTAGCTCTTTTTGTTTTCCCCCCTTCTTCAGTTTCTACATTCTTATCTATGGTTTCTTTTTTTTTTATTAAAAAAATCTGGAATTAACTTGATAACTATTGCGCTTCCCATTTTTTCGACTAGTATAGATTCAGTTGAACTTTTTATTTTCGGTTCTTGGGTGGTTACGAGAAATTTGAAGCTGTTTCCATAAGCTTCACTTCACAAAACTAAATCAATAGAGAACTAATTTGAAAGAACGTAAATTAGGGAAGATTTTCTACAGGTTTTTGAATTATACTGCTTCCCTTTATCATGCAGCCACTGATCCTGGTAGCTTCAATAACAGTGTTGCAGGAGAACAGGTTGGTAACTGCTTTAAGTTGCTGCTCTATTCGGTTATGTTTAATCTGTTGATTTGCCTCTCTTAAGATCTAAATTGCGATTGTCAAACAAGGGCAGTCGTTTTAAGTGAGATCTTAACTGATTTGTACCGCCAATCGGTGGAAAGTATCAAGGACTGTTGCAATTTCTGTTAAGCTAACTTGTTGGACCCTCGGCATTTGAGTTACTAAACTACTAAGTCCAATACTCCTCTCCCATAACCTTGAGCGCATTATCTTGAAGAGGTGTTAGAGAATACATCTCCTTGATTTTTTTTGCAAGGATTGTTGATGGATATTGGCGTTGTCCTGAGCAATAACATATAAGGTTGAGATGCAAGTTTTCTGGACTTATGATGAGAGTTGTTCACTGCATTTGTTTGACAATATTCTTAAATGATTATAATACTTTTACTGCACTTGTATTATTGGCCCTATCCAAGAAGTCCATGATTTTCCATATCTTTTTCCTCTGGCTAGTTATAACGTTTTGGAAATGGAATCTGAATTTAATTTGTTGGGGTTGATTCTTGAAAGATGATGCAATAGATCTCAGGTTACTTTCTAGGTTGCTTTATTGTGATGTAGTCTGGAATTGCTATTGACAAGTTGGACGGCCTTTCAAATTGGAATGACTTGCATTCCATCCAAGGAGTATGAAAATATTTGCCAGTTACCGCTAATGAATGATTTCATGAGGATGGGATTTATTTGTTCACGCATTTATGTACTTTTATTCATGTTCTTCATTTTATTTCAAGAAACTTCTAGTTTGATACCTTGGCTGAAAGGTTATGTTTGATATTACCAGGCAGTCTTGGAAACTGTTGCCAGAGTGAGGTCGAAGAAAAATGAAACTAAGGAGGATAAGTATGTATTCTGTCTGAAATTAGACATTTTGATTACTGCTTTTCCTATAAATTTAATGTGATTTACATAAATCCAATTAAAGAGTTGCTGAGCAGGTTGTGAATCTTCTGATAGGTCCTTTCAGTTTCATGATGTTTTCCATATGGAAAATGATAATGGTGCAGAAGAGACACCTACTTTAATTGATCGAAAGGTACTTTAGGAACATGTCATTACTTATTCTCACCTATTTGGCTCGATTAATCTATCGTAGATTGACAACCAATTGCATGCTTGTTCTATCATACTAATCATATTGATGTAAAATTTGGTGGTGCTGGAACTTTCCTCTTCAGGACAATGTTTTTATCATATCAAACCCAAAGTCAAAATACCCTGTTCTACAACTCGACTTAAGGTGACTGTTGATTGTTATTCTTTCTCTTTTCTTAATTTCACGGATGACTGTTCCAACTTAATCTAATAAAGATAATTGCAGATTGATATCGGATCTAGTAGTGGTAATTGTTTCTGCGACTTGTGGTGGAATTGCATTTGCTTGTGCTGGACAGCCGGTAATTACTGGATACCTTCTGGCAGGATCAATTATTGGGCCTGGGGGGCTGAGTTTTGT
The DNA here is from genome assembly GCA_026284645.1 of Erythroxylum acuminatum. Classification (NCBI taxonomy): domain Eukaryota; kingdom Viridiplantae; phylum Streptophyta; class Magnoliopsida; order Malpighiales; family Erythroxylaceae; genus Erythroxylum; species Erythroxylum acuminatum. The sequence continues at coordinate 16,732,214 of JANKOD010000192.1, forward strand.
TAGTGAAATGGTTCAAGTTGAAACAATGGCTCAATTTGGGGTCATTTTTCTTCTTTTTGCATTAGGCCTGGAGTTTTCGACAACAAAGCTTCGTGTTGTTCGAGCTGTTGCTGTTGTGGGAGGTCTTCTCCAGATTTTCCTGTTTATGTGCTTGTGTGGAACAATAGTCTTGGTATTCTGCATTTATATTATATTTGGATACATATTTAACAGATGAAATTACAATGCTGATAAATTTTTCTTTAAAATTTAATCAATATGTCTTGCAAAGAAAGGTGACAATTGGTTGCTCCTTCCTAGGCTCTCTGCACTGTCATCTGGAATATTATTCGATCATTTCGAACGACTTGAAAGGGTCTCTTTTATGTTAATAAAGAAAAGAAAATTAGCTTCTTGTAGATTTGAATTGACCCTTTGCTAACGAATGCTAGTATTCTCTGAGATGAAACTTTTTGGTTAGAGAATTGACCTTTTGCCTTTTCCCCTTTCAAATCTTGCATTTTAAATGTCAGAAATATACTTCCATTACTCAAGAATATTGATTTAGCTGTGACAATTGGCCTCTATCCTTCATGCAATTCTTGTTTCATTCAAATTACATTATCTTGAAGTTTTTGATAGGTATGTATATTTTCATCTCAGTTATGCGGTGGAAAACCCTCAGAGGGAGTATTTGTTGGTGCTTTCTTGTCTATGTCGTCCACAGCAGTGGTAAATATCCGCTCACAATGTATTTAAATAACTTCATGTATCTTATTTTTAGATTGTATGTTCGTGAGCCATAATTGGTAAGCTACTGCATTAAAGCTTGTGCTCATTGAGTAATTTTCTCATACTACTCGTCTTTGATTTGTATACTCGAACAATGTTGTAATTAGTGCTTCTTTACTAAATTACTGTTACCTTTGTACAGAAGGGTGGAAAAACAACATTAAGTTAGCAATGCAGCTTATTCTTCTCATTATGTTTGAGCTGGTTATCTATGTACCATTAAGTTTTGTTAGCTTATGAACAATTTTGTAATATGTCAAAAAAATTTATAGTTTAAAACTTGAATTGTTAAATAGAGTCTATTCAAAGGAGTCTCTCCAACAGGTGCTGATGCTTTAGTATGCTGAAGTGGATTGTGGGGATGGAGAATTGAGGATGCCATGTATGAGTGCTCATTTGGGAAGTGAATTTAGAACTTCACTGTCATCAAGCTTGTGTACTTAAATAACTCATCTTAGTCTAGATCAGTGTCAAGCTATCTTCCTTCTTATGAGTGTTGTTTAAGTCATGAGCCTCGTATCTATATTTCTCCCTTAGGTGCTTGATTGCAGTTCCTTTGTCATGTGATGATAATGACTGTTCCTTTAAGAGAGGTTGCTGAATATTCCTAACAATCTCATGAATCAAAATTCATAATTAACTTTTCAATTTTCCTTTGGGATAAATTTTTGAATGCTTATGTCATAACATTTAACTACCGTTGTGTTAAACAAGTTGCTCCTGACTTATTGTAGCTGACGTGATTTTGTTCTTCTAAATTAGAGTCGTGTACTTTTTTCTTCTGGATCGGAGTCCCAACACTTTTGTACTGTAACTAGACCATGTTTTATCGGATTTGCCACAGGTTTTGAAATTTTTGATGGAAAGGAATAGCATAAATGCCCTTCATGGTCAGGTCACGATTGGTACCCTGATCTTGCAGGTATTTATTGCCGATACTTGAGCAATCAATAAAATCTGAGATTATTTTCCAGGCCAGATTCTTTTGTTAAGGATAACTATTCCATCGATCTTTTATTTAAAAATTGAGCTTTTATACTGTGTCAGGATTGTGCAGTGGGTCTGCTGTTTGCTTTGCTTCCCATTCTTGGTGGCACTTCAGGGATTCTTCAGGGAGTAATGTCCATGACGAAATCGTAAGAATCTGAAGACGGTTCTCCTTTGAGTTCGATGTAAAGTTCATTTAAGTAATACTTGTGTACTCCATAGATGAGACAAAAAAACTCAACCCATTTATGCAATTGATACTAGTAGTTCTAAAGTACCTGTCTAAATGTCGGATTTCATCTTCTCTATCTTTCTGTTTTCTTTTTATCTTGCTTTACTTTACCAGTGGTGTATATATTGCTTAATGGATATGTGCTTCTAAACTAAGTGGTATTCTCAGTCTAGTCTAGTTATGGTCCAATACATAGATCATTTTTCTCCATTGAACACGGGTATTCTCATCAAGGTTCAACATAACGTACTCATAGTTGGAATAATGTGAAACATCAACCTTGATTTGATGCTGGCATTATGAACTGTCTTTACTGGATTCTTAAAGGTTGCACAATTATTGAGTGCCTTTTCAGGGATTCACATATTCATATGTCATGATTCATGCCATTGCCATTTTAAATTACTTAAATAAGTGTCATATTAATTCTGTTTGTGGTGTGAGATCTCAAAATAATTAACCAACATGATTATGAGATTCTTTTTTTCATACTCACATACGATATCCATGTTTTTCCAGGATGGTGCTGTTGGTTGCCTTTTTGGCCATTCTGACCATGTTGTGTCGTACTTGTGTACCGTGGTTTTTGAAACTTATGATAAAGTTATCTTCACCGGTAAAACTAGTCTATTCGCTTCATCTTTATGCTTTATGATGGTAAACTTCTAATTAAGAGTTACATTTATGCAGACTAATGAGCTCTACCAGTTGGCATCAGTGGCATTTTGCTTGCTTGTTGCTTGGGTAAGCCTTGTTTCAGAATTTGTGTTTTGTTTATGTGATGCATTTATTATGCTACTCAGCATGTATATGGGAGAGTTGAACTTTTTCAGCCACCATGACTAATTTGAATTTAGTTTGTTAAAATCAAGAAACCCAAATCAGATACAAGATGAATCTTACCCCACCAGCCAATCACTTGCTTTTCCTGGAAGTGTAGACGCTATATTATAAATCGCTTTCATGTTTCAGTGTAGCGATAAGCTGGGCCTTAGCCTTGAACTGGGATCTTTTGCTGCGGGAGTGATGATATCAACAACTGATCTTGCTCAACATACACTTGAACAAGTAAGGCTTTTGTTTGTTCTGATTTGAAAGTGCATATTGATACGTCTATCATCGTAATTATGGTAGTTCTTGTGACATGAGAGAGTCAATTGCCTATGAACTACCCTTTCTTATAAATCCTGTGCTGTTCTCTTTACCCTTCATTTTATTTTCTTCTAATTCTGCCATTTCAAGGGGAAGTTTCCAGTCTTCTGCTCTCACTATAATTGTTTAATTTGCAGGTTGAACCTATCCGTAATTTCTTTGCTGCTCTATTTCTATCCAGCATCGGGATGTTAATACATGTTCACTTCCTTTGGAATCATGTGGACATTTTAGTGGCAGCTGTATTGTTGGTTATCTGTATAAAAACTATTTTGGTTGCTGCTGTTGTAAAGGGATTTGGATATGGCAATAAAACTTCCCTTCTCGTAAGAATTTGTAGAAATGCTAGCACATTTTTGTCTGGACTGTTTTAGATTTTCCACCTGTAGAAGATCCTTACTTTATTTTAATGTGTAGGTTGGAATGTCTCTGGCACAAATAGGGGAATTTGCTTTTGTTCTACTGAGCCGTGCCTCTAATCTTCATCTAGTTGAGGTTGGTACTTAATTTTCCATTCAAAATATGTGGCTATCTTTCTTTTCTGAATTACCATTTTCTTAAAAGAATATCGTAGATCTGTTAACACAATTATGGTGTGAAGGGAGGACGTATAAGCAAGAGTTAAATGGTCATGTTTGGTTTATCTTGGTTCTACAATCATATACTCAATCTAATGGAACGCATTCTATGCATTCACTAGAAAAAAATCCTCCTTAGAGCTTGAAAAATAGAGAGGGACGAGAAATGTTAGAATTGAACTCTAAAAGAAAGATCTTAGAACTTCTCTTTCTCTAGCTCTTACACATACACAGTTGGGTGCGCCATACACTGCTTTAATCTACAATGTACTGAAAGTTCTGCGCCTGTTACAGGGTAAACTGTATCTACTTCTACTTGGCACAACAGCTTTAAGTCTGGTATGTTCTCAAGCATTTTCTTGCATGTTTCTAGACAAAGTGGCATTTTATAGTTTTAGGAGCACTCGATGTTAGGAATTCTTGGGTTCTTGTTTATGTTCTTGAGGAGGTTTGTGAGAAGATAGACTTGGACTAGGCTTAGTTCCATGCAACTTTTTTATGGGTTATTAAAAAAATTGATTAAGTTTAAACCTTAGGATTTATACATTAGAATATTAGAATAACAAAACAAGATCCAAAAGCATGGTAGAAAGAAATATACAATCTTTCCTGTAATGACTGTTGCAAAAATCTCTTTTCTTTCTTACACATTCTCCTTCTAGATGAATTTAGAAAATTCCCTTAAGTTTCTTTGCATGCTCCCAGTGGACATCAATTTTTTGTATGTATAGCATTTCTAGTTATTGAACTATGCTCACAAAGTCCCGGTACAGGTTACTACACCATTGCTTTTCAAATTGATTCCTGCGGTTGTGCATCTTGGGGTGCTTTTGAGATGGTTTTCCCCTGATAGTTCTAGTGAGGTAATGCCTTGGATAATGTATACACTTACCTAGCTTCTCAGTAGGAAATGGTGTGCTTTGTTGAGCATGTTTTGCTTGATTCCGATCAGAGCAAGTTTGTTGAGGTGTTTGCTTGTGATTTCTACTTCCAGATTGTATTTAAAGGAGATAGCTTTCGGACAGAGAGTGCTAAGCGTATAACTTTGGTGGTCCAAGGCCCTCATGATTCATGATATTAAATGATTTCACGTATCCGAAACTTGCAGTTTACAGCATTTCACCCGATTGCCTTATTACAATACTAGGGATGACAGGTGCTCAAGACTGGACAAGAGATTGACTGACTGAAATAATTTTGACATGCTAAGCTGTTTTCTGCTTTGGTCTTGAACCTGTTAACACAGTCAAGTAAAAGATTACGCACCACGGAGATTGAAATCAAAAGCTTGGAAGATCTAATCCATTCGCCAATTTTCATCTAACTTCGAAGGTCGGATCGTTTCCCCACTTTCCAAGATAGCCTTCTTTCTGTAATATAATGTCCATACCGCAGAATCAGAACACAATTTTCTTTGGCGTATAACTCATTTTCAATATACAGCAAATTTATTGGACTTGGATTATTCACTTAATTATTCGTTTTATGTCTTGACGTAGGCGATAGGCATGTAAATTTTTTGACAATATGTACTTATAACTGTTGAGTTTTTCTAATTTTTCTACTTGTTTGCAGTTTGTGAAAGATAATTTATTTTGATATTGCAAGGAATTGAATAGAATACTTTTGAACTATTAGTCTTGTGGACAAAGTTATGGACAATTTGCAGACTACTAATCCCATCTCACATATTGATGGTATCAATAGTTGTAAAACTCTCTATGCCACTCAACTCTTTTGATTAAACTCCATTGGTTTGAAATATGAATAGTATATATGTTCAATACAAAAATCACTTGCACATGGAGGAGAAAGTGATACATGTACCGAAGGTTCCGGACTTAATTTGATCAATTTTAAGTTGGAGAAACCTGAAAGCTAGTTCTTCTATCTTCCCAGATTTGTGTAATCATCTTGGTTTCAGTTCAAAGACATGATTTAGAGAAAAGCAACTTTGTTCAATGATGTATACTTGTACTCTTTTCTTTTGGTTGTCCTTTTAAAGTAGATAATAATAAGCTCTCATGGAAGTCACTTGTAGTCATCACCTGTTATTGGTTTATTTTGTTCATCATTGTCTCAAGCTGACTGATTTTCCCAGCTTTTAGTTTGTCTGCTTTCATAGGTATGAACATGTAAATAAGATGCAGAGATTCATCTTCTTCTACCTTCTTCACTCGCATTGTATTGTATGTGCTTTTGGTGATGTCTCATCAACGCGGGTACAAGCTACAGAGATGATAGGCTATGATGAGTAGAATACATAATCACTGCCTCCAAGAAATTAGAAAAGAGATTGTCGATAAGACCAATCACTCGATGAAAGAAAAGATGTACTACTCGTCTGGTTCTTGGTTTTCCTCTCTTAATAATATAATCAAACAATTCACTGTACAGCTTTAATCTAGAGAGTGTCAGAAGAAGGCAAAGTTTGTCAATATTGTAATTGAGTTTGTACTAATTTTATAATTTTAGATAAGTTAAAAGATTTTTTAATTTTTAATTTATAATTCATATTAAGAAAATATTCAAAAATATTGTATTTAAAGACTTAAATAAAGATAAAGATTTAAGAAAAATTATAAAAGGTGATCAGAAGTAATGTCGTCCTTCTGTAGAAAATAAGAAACAACCTCTCAATTAGTTAGAAATAAGGTTATGTTTAGACTTCTTCAGACTCTACATTTCAACAGAATTCTTACTCGAATGTTGTTGATGTAAAATTCCTCCCTTTCTGTTGAATTTTTTATGGCGAGCAGGAGTTAATATATTACCCTCAAAGGAACGCCTCCTCACGAGACATGTGCCTGTTGTTGATGTGTGTCTGCTTTGTCAAAGGAGTTTGGAGACAATTCTCCATATATTGGTCTAGTGCCCTTATGCACGCGAGGTATGGCAGTTGCGCCCCCTTGGCTGGTTCAATCCGTAAGTAAACTCATTTCTGGGTTGGTTAGCTGCTTTTACCTCTTTGTTCAATAACTGGGATATGGCTTTGGGAATATATATTTGCTGGAACATATGGCAGAGTCGCAATAGATGGGTTTGGCAGCAAAAGTTCACATCACCTGCGCAATGTTTGGTGCGATCTAAGGGTGATTTTGAGGTGTGGCGGTCAGTGCAAAGGAATGATGTAACAGATCATGGTGGCGGGGGATCCTAGAAGCAGGGTCGTACATTGGAGTCCGCCGCAGGTGGGAGTTTTGAAGTTAAATGTCGATATTACTACAGCCTTACCAGATCTGCAATTTGGTATTGGGCTGATTGTGCGGGACTCGGAGGGTGGGTTTGTAGCTGCTAAGAATGTAGTTAAAGATG
>JANKOD010000192.1:16769651-16784833 GCA_026284645.1 Erythroxylum acuminatum
TCGGGAACGTCCCGGCAACAAAAATTTTTGTTTTCCGCACCGCGAGTATGTGATACTTGCACCGGGATTTTCCTACAAAAACTCCACGAATCTTTGATTACCTTAAACAGTTGGTCTTATAGGAAGTAAGAACCATCCATACTCAAGGTGAGTATTAATGATTCACTAGTAGTTTCCTCAATTTGCTCCTCCTTTTGGTCTTCCTCAATCTCCTCTTTCCACTCTTCTACTTTCTCTTCTTGGACAAAGGCTTCCTCCTCTTCTTCTTCTTTAATCATCCTTTGTCATTTCTTTACTTCCTCTTCTTTGACGAAGGCTTCCTCTTCTTCTTCTTTTTCCTCTATCATATGTTTGTCCTTCGTTTCTAAAGGAGTAGTTACGCTTTGTCTTCTTGGAATGCAACTTTATTAGTGAAATCAACCTTCGTCTCTTCTTCACTCTGAGGTGTTAATAAGCTCAAATAATATGTTGTATTATACTTAATATATTCAGGTGAAGAAAATATCTCTTCGAATTCACGTTAGCTAGCTTTTTTTTGGCAAGGTCTTTCGCTATTATATTTATAAGTTGCTCTTCTTGCTGCTGTTGTTGTAAATATTCAGTTGAAGTATAATTATACCATCCATAAGTGTAAGATTTGCTCTACTGTAAATTATAAGCATTCTCATAAGGTGCACTCTAAGACCTGTTATGTAACATCCCATTTCCCATACTAAGGGTTAAAACCCTATGTGAGATCAATGATAGACTAAGAAAAAATGCATCTGATGCTCATGCATATTGTTAGCATACACATATATGAATTTAAATTTTGCATACATTAAAATGACTATACATGCATTCATTGACATATTCTGGGTATAATCGATTTTTATATGTGGATTGTATTTTTTAATTGAAAATTGTGGTTTTTATTTATGGAAAATTGATATGGAGAGGATAAATTGTTGAATTAGAATTTCTGGTGAATCTTAGGAAAAATATTCATGGATAGGATAAATTGCTTAATTAGAATTTCTGGTGAATCTTAAGAAAAATATTTCGAAAATATTGAGTATTACTGGACTAGGAAAAATGCCAAGTGGCAAGTAAATTGATGGAAGGAAATAGAAATGGGTTGAATAGTATTAGAGAAATTTATAGATGACTTTAGAATTTGTAAGAAAATGACTTTGTAGATTTAGAGACAATTGGAATAAAAAGACGGGGCTTATGAGACTAGTTCAATAAGAACTAGTTAGTTGGGAAACTAGCTAAGGACTATAGAAATTAGACAAGTGTCCAAATCTAAAGTCACGTCTTTCTTAGCTTTGAAAGATCAAGTATAGTACTCTTGTCTTTATCTTCTTTGTAGCTTTTTTCTTCACATTTCTTCATTTACACAGAGTTTTTCATCAAATCTCCATCAAAGTTAAATTTTGTTTTCTTATACTTTTTCCTACTCCCAACTTCGGTTTTCTTTCTTTTGCCTCAAGAAAAACGGAAACTTGTTAACCTCTACAATTGTGTATGTGGGTGCATGAGAGTTAGGGTTTCTGGAGATTTTGAAGATGTTAAAGCTTTAAACAAGTAAGCATGTTATGGTTCTTTATTTCATTTTAAGATGAAGCATGCATCACATTAGATCACTGTTAAATGGTTAGGAAATAATGATATACATATTTGCTGAAAAGTGAGTGAGTAAATTTTGGATGTGTCGTATGTATTGTTCTGCATATTTGACGATCAATATATTATAAGATGTTGAAATGATTTTTTAGTTAGAAAAATCATTGAAAGCTTGTATAGGGAGAGTGTAGAAAATTATGAAAATTTGATATGTGTATACTCTGTTTTCATGGTTTTTACGTGAAATTTTGGATGTTTTTATAAATGAACAAAAAAGCGAGTTTAGAGTGTTAAGGAAAAGATGTTAGATGATGTCTGGATATGAGAAAGATAAATTTTAGATAAGAAATTGGAGAATGAGCAGAAAATGAAAATGCAGAAACATTACATTGAAGGAATGTAGAAAACGTGAAATATATGCGTGGGTGTGATTTTCTGCTTTTGATAATTTTGAGAATTTTGAGTAAACCTGAATATTTAGTTGTACTGTGAATGAGTTGAATGGAAATGGAATAGAAAACGTAGAAATGAATTTGAAGTTTTGGATTTAGAGAAATAAGATGAGTTAGAGAAGTTGGCTTAGAATAAAAGATAGAAAAGAGAAAAAGGGATAAAAATGTGGTCTAAAATTTCCATGATTAAACTGTATTGATCTAGGAAGATTTTGACAAAATTGTCTTCATAAAAGTTGTAGATCTTTCTTTTAGCTTTTTATTGATACAAAGTTTGAATTTTTTCGAGTTATGGATTGAAAGTTATGGAGGTTTAAAAAAAGGGTGTGTGATTGGCAAAGTCATGATTTTATTGTTATTAGCTACGCCATGCACTTGCAATTTTAACATTGATAAATTTCTTATAAGCATAGAAATATTCAATCACGTTTTTAGTGTCGTCTTTGAGGATTAGTAATATTAGGAAAGCCTAAGTTTTATTAACCATTATTTTTGTATTTATTTTATTTTATTTTCTTTTCTTTTCTTTTTGACTTATATCTTTTGAACTTCTTTACTTTGACTCTAAGTCTGTGGCTTATTATTAGGGTTTGAGATACATCACTATAGCCACAACCTATAATGGAAGGATAGAGTGGAGAGTATTCTCATAAGAGTTATGATATGTCATCGCCTATGGTAATATCACAATTTTGAAAAAAAAAAAGGTATGGTGACATGCTTTTAGAGGCTCATTTAACATCTATGCTGTGTTGTGACATTTGGGGGTGTAACCATTACAATAATAAATTTTGGGCACTAAAATATATGTAGGAACAACTAAGTATATATAACCTGTTGGACCCCAAACTTTTCTTGAAAGTTAGAATTACTGTATGTGAAAGTGTTGAAAGTTAAAAGTTGGAAAATGTAATTGAAACATGTTCATCACCTATATTTTATTTTGCCTCCATTAATGCCCTTTTATAGTAAAAACTAAGGTTTCTAGGACATACCCAGTCAGCAGGCACAGACATGTAGGTAATCGTGTATCTCCAAAAACACCTAAATTTGCGATTTTACATGGGCATTGGGACATACACGAGTAACAGACACAACTACGTATATCAACATACACGAGCGTTTAACTTCACACAACCAGAACCAATATTCTTCAAATCTCCACACATATATAGAGACTTACATAGTAACTATATATGGTCGTGTAGGCCCAAGTTGCTTCAAATCTTCATTCCATGCCATAATTTCATCCAAATTCTTCTCCTTTTATTCCTTGAAGGCAGTGATCTCCTACAAATACACTTGAAGTGAATTAAGTATCCAAAATACTATAAAACTATTAAATAACAAACAAAACACATTAAATTTGAGTATATAATTATAGTCAAATAAGCATTTATCATTATTCCTAAGGCTATGGGCAAGACAATTGATAAAATACTCAATATATTCCTATGGTCTAGAAACAAAACTAAAAAATACAGAGTCTCTATTAAATGGTCTAAGTTTTACACTTCTAGGAACATATGGAGGCTTGAATAAAATTCCTTTGAGAAAGTTGAACTTATGTATGCTCACTAAGAGACTATAGAGATTGGTTGAGGATTAACAATGTCTCTGGTATAAATATGTACATGAATATTACATAAAAAAGCGAACAACTTATGTAATTATATGTGTCTATAAGAAACAGATCTATCGCTTTAAAATCCATCCTTAATATCAGAAGCACATTCAGACCAAACTTTGTTAAGAAGATTGGAAATGGGATCAAAATGCTCTTTTGGTATGATAAATGGCAAGCTAGAGGTCCTTTGGAAAATGTAGTGGAGCTAGACACTTTGACAAACATCATCTATGAAAATCATAATGTTACAACTACTCTTGAGCACAAGGGCATTATTCTGTCTAGAATTTTTTGATATTAGCTTGTCAAATAAGATTAACAATTTGGTTTTATAAGATAACATAGAGAGAAAAAAAACTGATGGCTTCCTTCCATTAGAGGAAACTTCAATAATTTGTCTTACAGAGGACTTTTTCAAGAGAATATTAGGTATGTTCTATGGTATGATGTTGTGTGGTCTAAGTTAACACTTCCCCCAAGTTGCAAAAACCTGATGGAGAGCTATCAAGAATAGGTTACCCACCATTGAGAGGTTGAATAAGTTTTCATTCATGACCAATTTGTATGTTCTGTGTAAATGTTAGATGGAAAGTACAACATATTTGTTTTTCATATGTAGCTTCACTAGTGCCTCTTAGAGGTTGATATTACACAAATATGCCATCATTAATCCCCCTAATGATTCCAACAAATAACCATATGGTGTTCAAATTTAATGCACATCAACAAAGATATAAGATGGTGTTTCTACATTGCTTTATCATATCTAGGATTGGCTATATAGGAAGAGAGAAACATGAGAATTTTCAACAATAAGGAAAGAAGCTTATAGATGTTTTCAAGAGAGTTATTAATTACTATAAGATTACACATAAATTTGTTCTGCGAAAAACTTCATTTGAACTCTGATTGTATCAATACGTGCTAGCATATAGCTTTTAAAACTAAAAGTTGTACTTTGTTTTATTAGTATAGTTTCCTATATTTGATTATGGAATTCTCATCCTAGAATGATGAGATTGTAGCTTTCATGTTCCAAAAGAAATCTATAATGAAACTTATAAGATATATGCCAACAAATAACCTAATAAATAAGCTAACAATTAAAGAAAACAAGGAACTCAAGCCACATAGAGGAGAAATTTTTAAACCAATCAGATGGGAAGATATGAAAATAAAAACAATTTAAACAATAGGATAACTAAAGGTTTTCAAACCCAAATCACTTAAACATAAAAGGTATTACAAACATGATCAATTAGGGATTTAATTATGGTTTCATTTATTGCCCAATAAATGTTTTAATTTAGGTTTTATGCTTCTATTAAGGATATTATGATCAATTAGAAGTTTTGATTGGGGATTCAATTAGAGTTCAAGTGGAGATTCAATTAGAGTTTCAATTGGAGTTTCAATAAGGGTTTGAATAGTATTTCAACTACAATTTTAGGTTTTAATTAGGGTTGCTATGATCAATCAAGGATTCAATTGCATTTTTAATTGGTATTTCTGTAATGGTTTCAATTACAATTTTAGTTAAGATTTTGGATTTCAATTATAGATAAATTAAGTCTTAAATATACCTTAGGAGTTGCCACATCATTAGATCCCAAACAAAGACCTCTTTTTGATCATATTAATGGTTCCAAGATTGCTTCACATTCCTAAGACAATATGATAAAAAAAAAAGAGTATAAAGATCCAAATTTTTGATACATTATTTTGAATCCACTATTATTTATTTTCTTTGATAAATAAAGATATAAACTTTTTAAGTAGTTGAAAATAACACGTGAAAGTCAACGATGTTGTTTATGGGTACAGTATTTCTAATGGAATGAAGCGAGATTTAGAGAGATTAGACATATTATTGTTTGTTGTCTTCGATAAACAAAGATTTGGAGTTCTAGATAGTTGCAAATAATACACAAAAATCAGTGGTTTTATTATTTTTGCTGCAGGAATGGAAATAATGTTATTTGTTTTCTTCAAGAAACAAATATGTAAACTTGTAGGTAGTTGCAAACAACATCTGAAAAGAAATGCTTTTTATTACTGCTAGAAATAGAATCACGTGAAAATTGGGGAGAACTTGGATGCTTATGATTAGGGATTTGATTAAATTTGAGGCAAATGGGATAATATTGGGTACTTTTACAAAATATAAATTTTTGTTTATTAATTAACTAAATATTTCACGTAAGATCCTTATTATGGGTCCATAATGAGTCCACATGTGGCGTCAATTAATGTTATTAAAAAGAAAACAATGAAATTTAGGGTTGAATAAATAAATATTTTTTTTTGAGGGATTATTAAAAAAGTTATAAAATGCCCCAAGAACCAACCTCTCCAAAAGAACTCATCGTCACCTCCTTTATGCTTTTGGTGGAGCAAAGATGATATTTTTCAAGTCAAGTCGGTTTTGCTTGCATATTAGTATCTCAGTCTTCCTTTTCTCTCCTTTACACGTCCCGCCTTAGACTAGACTAGACCTCAGCTTTTTCTTGGTTGAAGCCGCCTGACCAATCCATCCCACCAGTGATACGGAAAATTTGGTAGAAGTTGGAATTTGACAGGAATAAGTGTGAAGTCTGTTCTCTTTCCCTCCCTCATGTAGTCCTTCCTTCCTCTTTACATTACTACTAATGTAGGATTGTAGTCCTTCCTTATCATTATAAATAATAAATAATAATAATAATAGTCAGATCAGATAATGATATGCTGCTCTTTCTTTGACTGTCGTCTTTGGACAACTACAAATCATTGCTTCTCCCTCTTTACCTTTGTCTTAAAAGAACCCATCCCCATCCCCATACCCATACGTCTCTCCTCTTCTTCCTCCTTCCGTATAACAACTCACCAACCGATTTCTGTTCTCTTTTTTTTAAAAATATAATGTGGAGTACAAGCAGAGCCGGGAGTGATGGGGAATGAGAGATGGGGTGTGTGTTTGCGAAAGACGTAAAGAAGGCGGTTGGCGGGGAAAGGAGGGAGAGTGAGGAGGTTCGGGTTGATGCTGCGGCGGGGGAAGCTGGAAACGGAGGAATTCCCAAGGATAACGGGGAGCAAAGTTTGAGACGAAGAGGGGAGAGGAGTAGGAGGTCGTCGAGACCGAATCCGAGGCTGAGTAATCCTCCAAAGCATGTTCACGGCGAGCAGGTTGCTGCTGGTTGGCCCTCTTGGCTCTCGGCCGTCGCCGGTGAAGCTATTAATGGGTGGACCCCTCGTCGTGCTGACACTTTTCAGAAGCTTGATAAAGTACTGTTTCTGTCTCTTATTATTTGATGGCTTCTGTCTATAGTTCTCATGTCTTTTCTGTTCAATAGTTATCTAAAATGTGCCACACAAACAATAGCAAATTTCTACAATTGGATACTCTGCCCATTCGTTTCATTTAGTTCATAGAGACCTTAGTTGTCTTGAAGGGATACAAAATCAAGAATTTGGAACCAGGATTTAAATTAATTTTTTTTCTGTTTGTTGATTTGATGTTCAGATTGGACAAGGTACATATAGTAATGTCTACAAAGCCAGGGATACTCTTACCGGGAAAATTGTTGCACTGAAGAAGGTGCGGTTTGACAATTTGGAGCCCGAGAGTGTAAAGTTCATGGCTCGGGAAATTTTGATATTGCGTCGATTAGACCATCCCAATGTTGTTAAATTGGAGGGTTTGGTTACTTCCAGGATGTCTTGCAGTTTATATCTTGTTTTTGAGTATATGGAGCATGATTTGGCTGGCCTTATAGCAAGGCCGAATATTAAGTTCACAGATGCTCAGGTGATGTACTTGTTATCTTTCATGATTTTGTCGTTAGGGATTGAAACGTCTGTATTTGATTCTCAAATTTTGAGAATGTCTGGCAGGTCAAATGCTATATGCAGCAGTTGTTGTCTGGCCTTGAGCACTGTCACAATCATCATGTGCTTCATCGTGATATTAAAGGGTCAAATCTTCTTATTGGAAATGATGGAATTCTTAGGATTGCTGATTTTGGGTTGGCTTCCTTCTTTGATCCTAATCACAAGCAACCCATGACTAGCAGGGTGGTCACCTTGTGGTATCGACCCCCAGAACTTCTTCTGGGGGCCACTGACTATGGTGTTGGAATTGACCTATGGAGTGCTGGTTGCATTCTGGCCGAGTTATTATTTGGGAAGCCTATCATGCCCGGCCGCACAGAGGTAAGTTTTGATTTTTGATTGTTCAATTACTCAATTTCATCTGTGATTATTTTTATTCTTCTCTAATAGATGCCTTGGTTGACCTGTTCATTTTTCCAGCATATATATTATTTTGTGTGCACTCTGCTTTCTACTCATTAACTGTTGAATATATTTAATATTTGGAAAGCATTTGTTGATTGATACAATGATTATTTGCTTCCAATCAGTAATATAACATAATAATAAAATTCTCTGATGAAGAAGGGTGATTGTTTGCCATGCATCCAGTGCACGTATACACCGTGGTCTTCTATACTTATATTGGTTGGCATAGTTAATTCAGCAAAACTAGCATATCATGTCATGATCCTGACAAAGCCGGGGTCTCATCAGTTTTCCCACTTTATTTGCTAAGATAATTGTCTTAATTAGAGGGCGAGTGGGAAACAGGGAGAACTGCTGAAATTAGTTATTGTAGTTTATATTTTTTGTTGCTGTACGTAGTTATTTAGTTCTTGATGCTGCTTTCTTATTGGCTGATTAGATGACAGAAAGAAAAGCACCTATTTAAGAGCTTGTATATTAGTTAATCTTTTTATGCTGAAATCTATCCTGTTGTATAGGTGGAGCAACTACATAAGATATTTAAATTGTGCGGGTCTCCTTCCGATGACTATTGGAAAAAGTTAAAGTTGCCACATGCAACCATATTTAAGCCTCAACAATCATACAAGCGATGTATACAAGAGACCTTCAAAGCATTTCCACCATCATCCCTGCCACTAATTGAAACCCTACTTGCAATTGACCCATCTGATCGCCAAACTGCTACTGTTGCATTAAGGAGTGAAGTTAGTTTCCTTCTTCACCAAACCCATTACTTTTTTCTCTTGTTGTTGAATTTTTGGTTTTATTTTGATGTTTGTAGACTGGAAAATAAATGCTGGAAATGCTCATCTCTTGATTATATTGGAGCTGCAATATGCCAATCTATATTTAGATACCTAGAAATGACCATATCACAAAGTGCTTTTGGGCTTTGTGCTTTTTAGATTTGGTTTTGGCAAAATTTTTAAACAAGGAATCTAGTAGCATGAGTGTCTGCATAGGCTAATCTTCATTCTCAATTTTTGTGGTTTGGATACCTTGACCTGGTCACCTCTATAAACTTTTTATAATATTACTGGTAGCTTAAGAGTTTATCTTCGATTGCTATGGAGTATTGACATTTAGAAAATTCCATATTTTGCTTCTTTATGTGGAAAACGTGCACACAAATTTTCAAGAATCATATAATTTCCAGAAAATATGTTTTTATGAAATCAAAGTGGAGATCAACATAAAGATTAGGATCTTGTTTAAGCTTGCTTGAGTTGAACTTCTTTATTGGCTGGCCAATGGTTGTTCTAGGGCTTTTTTTTTTTTTTGAGCTTTATCTGGTTGACTGCTTAATTGAGAATGAAGTTTGGCTGTTATGACTGTTATCTATGCAAATGAGCAATGCAATTGTGTGTTGGGCTTTATATTAGAACCATTGTTTTGGTTGTCATTGTGGATGTGATTAGCTGGTTATAATTTTTAGAATTTTGCAGTTCTTCACTACCAAGCCATATGCTTGTGATCCTTCGAGTCTTCCAAAATATCCTCCTAGCAAAGAGATGGATGCCAAGTTACGTGATGAAGAAGCTAGAAGGTGGAATGGCTTTAATACTCTGTTATCTCAACCCTTTATTTTCTTCTCAAGCAAGGACCTGCACACTAGTTTCTACATTCCTGATTCATTTCTCCAGTGTTCCTCTACGCCTTTGTGCTACCACTTAGGCAATTTATTACATCTCTGCCTTTGATTTAAGAAAAAATGGTATTGATTGCTGCAGATTGAGAGCTGCTGGAAAGACTCATGCTGATGGTGTGAAGGCTCGCCACCGTGACCGAGCTGTTAGAGGAATTCCTGCCCCAGAGGCCAATGCTGAACTGCAAGCTAATCTTGATGTATGTCTATTAAGCCACTTTCTTTTTGAACTTTTTCTTTCTCTTTTTTGCTTCCATTTTACTTCCAGCCTTTACATTCTAAATCTGCTCTATCTGACTTGAAATCTGCGAAGCTTCTTTTGCTTTGTGGGACAATGAAAAATTGGATATGCAAGAAAAGCAATCAAGATTGATTAAGTGCAGCTTCATCAAATTCTTTTGATTTGAGTGTTTCAGAGCTTAATCCTACTATATATTTGTTAAATCTCTGAACAGGCATGAGATTCCTTAATTGTGATCATTGTCCTTGGGAATATGCTGTGTTTCTACTTTCTGACTCCAAGTTATGGTGTCAGGATATGGCATTTCTTTGAATTCCAGTCCTTAAGATCATCTTTCATATGTCCACTGCTTTTTCTCAAGGAATGTATTGATAAACTGTGTGTGTGAGAAAACTATTATGATAAGACACTTTAATGTAAATAGGTTATGCAATTACCAAAAAAGAAGAAAGTAATACTTTTATTTTGGTAGTGTTGCATGGAGCAGAATTATTTATTCTCTATCCAACGCCATATTTGTGGTGGACATAGAAATCAAAAGAGTTGCATATCAAGAGTGGTGTTGATTTATTTTCCATGTGTTTCTGTGGAGTCATGGATGTTATCGTAGGTAGATATTATAGATAATTGGGCATAATATTACTCCATCATAATTTTACGTATTTGTAAGCATTGATTTCTAAGTAACAACGTTGAAAGTACTCTTTTTGGAAAACATGGATAAGGGAATGTTAATGTGATTATTATTGGAATCATTTGGATTGATAGCATGAGACAGTCAATCTAAGCCCCAAAGTAATAAACCCAAGACTTTAACTACATTGATCTTTTGGGCATGAAATCCTCTGTTCACATTGGCCTGTTCCAACCGTGTTTCCACTCCAATACTACGTCGTTTTATG
Source organism: Erythroxylum acuminatum (assembly GCA_026284645.1). Classification (NCBI taxonomy): domain Eukaryota; kingdom Viridiplantae; phylum Streptophyta; class Magnoliopsida; order Malpighiales; family Erythroxylaceae; genus Erythroxylum; species Erythroxylum acuminatum. The sequence goes on from JANKOD010000192.1 coordinate 16,780,444, forward strand.
TATAATTAGATATAAAACGACATCGTATTGGGGCGGAAACAGGGTTGGACCAGGCTAATGGGAACAAAGGATCTGAACCCGATCTTCTGGCGTGACAATTTGTCTTGCTTTTAGGTTCACCTTTGTTGCTATCCTTGATTCATATAAAGCCTGCTGATTTTACCACGATCATGGTATTACCACATTCTCTTTTCCTGATACAGAGGCGGCGGTTAATTACACATGCAAATGCAAAGAGTAAGAGTGAGAAATTTCCTCCTCCACACCAAGATGGAACACTTGGTTATCCTTTGGGCTCTGTACACATGGATCCAGTTTTTGATCCTCCTGAAATCCCTTTCAGTTCTACGAATTTCTCATATGCCAAAGCACCTATTCAGACTTGGTCAGGCCCATTGGTGGATCCAACTGCTGTAGGTGCTCCCAGGAGGAAAAAACAGAAAGAAAGAAATTCTGCTCGGGTTAAAGACACGGAAGGCATGTAACATAACTGCTTGTTCATGAGATCATTCTTGGGGCTGGAAAATCTACTGTCCGGTCTTTCTTGTTTGTTCTGCAAAAGCCAGTTTAACTTGCAAGAATAGGTAAAAACATTCTTATACCCATTTATCTTATTCCTTGTTCTATTATTTTGAATCGTGAGAAGATTTTCTGGAGTTGTATATGTTTTTGTTTTAATGTTGTTGAAACCTACATTCAGGCTAGTAGAAAATTGATAAATTTGTATTTTGTGGTTTGTGTTTCAAAGGTATAATCAAATTTTGTAGATTTGTCTTGTTTTACAAAATATGCTGAAAATTTTCTCTACTGCTGGTTCCCTGTTTCATTCAATTAGATATCATGCTCCCATTAATTTAAGGAGTATGAAAAGTAGAGACCAGACCTTGGTAAGATAAATTTCTTTTTCAGTGATCTAAATGCAAATATATATGCACCAAGGATGTTGATTTCTTGTCTGGTTATTGTTCTGGCAGAACCTGTTGTTATTTTTTAAGTCCCTTTTCAAAGATGACTAAGCAGCTTATGCTATTATTGGATGTTAACAAGTCAACCCCTTTGTCCTGTCTTTGTAAGGACAAAACATTTCTTTCGACACAAATTTTACGCATGTGGAGAGATGTAAACGATTTATTAATGAGACCAAAATGTGATTTAGGGAATATTGTATTGCTTGATGTGTCCTTACCTATGATTGAAAGCTCTTTTGGATGAGACCCTCTACGATGCAATTCAACACTGGTCTAATTTTCCCTTTTGAACCCCAAGCTTGGTTTGGTTGGGGAAGTTTAATTATCATCTGACATAACCACGTATAGACATAGCTGTAACAAGAGCAGGAAAAATGCTCTCAGTAATGTCTACCTCTACAACAACAAGAAGCCGAGGGAAATCCGTGGCCCAGAAGAGATCGAAATTAATGGGATATCATGAACTACTTGCGTTGATAAACTATTAATGGGATATCATGAACTACTTGCGTTGATAAACTATTTCCTCGATATCCCTTACGGTAGTAGCTCCAAGCTGTGTTAAAAGGGAGTACACTTCGCAGTACAAGTACATCTTCACCAGTTCATGATAGAAAAGTTGCCCTTTTTAGAAGCGTCACTTCTGCAATTGTATGGTCTTCTCGGTATCAACTCATAAAGTTCAAAAGTTAATGAATAGGAGATTGTATTAATTCTGGTTTTAGTATCGGTATTTATCAACATTAAATATTATTTTGGATTGTGTTTATTTTAGAAGTTAATAAATAATGTATTCCAAAGGAAACATCCAAGGTTTACAAGCATTCAACAGAGTAACACAAGTTCAGCATGCAAGGTGGCCGACTAATACTTTTAAACAAGTAAAAAGCGAAGCAATAAGTCAAGCAACTAGCTAACTAGATTATAAGATGTTTAGAGATTGAAGTTGCTAGCTAATTATGAAGAAAGCTTGAGATCCTTTTCTCTAGAGAGGATTATCTATTTGATCCAACCAAGGCAAGGTTTATGAGTTTTAGGTTATAAAAATGCAGCTTAGTATTTGCAAACTTTGTTGCATTCCTGTCTTTCCAGAGAGTATAAATTGTTTAGCCCGGAGCCACCCTAATCAGAGAACTATCATCCCTAGAAAGTTGAACTAGATTGGATGCCTTATATGATGGTTTTCATTATCTTAGTTTCATTGTAGAAGGGGTTGCATGCTTGTTGAACACTCAACTAAAACTCGCTAGCAAATGAATGTTCAAAGAAAATGTGATCGATAGATTTTGGAGCTTGGTTGCATAGACTACACTGAGTATTTAGAATTGCATTGCCCTTAATTATGTCCAGTGTACTAAGCTTGTTGTGAATGGCGAGCCAAAAAATAAACAAAACCTTAGGAGCTTGATATTTGTTCCATAAAACCTAACCTTAGGGTGAAATGTCTTAGTAAATTCTGACAAGATTGATTAGTTTAGGAACTAGAGAAATGTCTTAACCATTTTGTTTTATTTGTTATGGATGAGTAAGGATTATAGGTAAGGATGTTAGCTCAAATGATATTACTCTTATACCATTATAGGACCATACACTCCAATTTATGAGAATTTGACCTTGATACTTATAGAAAAAGACAATCTGAAGCTATTGAATGAGGGCAACAGGTAAAGGGAAACATTCTTGCCCTAATTATCATACCATAACTAAAAGGAATCACCATTTTCTATCACCATTTTGATTTCATTCTAGTTTAGGGATCCAAGTTTCAAAAGCTGCAATAAGGACTAGGAAGAGTCACTTCTTGGCTTAAAGCTCTAGTGGTTTTTTACCTCTTGAATTGTTTCCATGGATCCATCTCACCCAAAGTGAGTAAGGACCTGTGATAATTCTCCAGTTGTGCTTGACAAGCAGGACTTTGTTCAGTAAAGAAATAAAGGCATTCCTACTCTACCTTGTGACTTGGGTAAACAAACATTTTTTCATTTAAGTTTGGCATAAGTATTTTTAAAGGATCCCTTAACCATAAGAAGTCTCTTAGGAGCTTCAATGTATTTTGTTATCTTCTTAGGTAACATTGGATGGGATGTCCAATAGATATAAACGCTATTGAAGATTGATATTATAAGTTGCATTATGCATGTATATGAAAGATTTCTATTAGACTAGTAACCAATTCTTCTCCTGATCAGGTCATAAAGAGGTTGACAGTCTATATAGGATAATCTTCTGGAGGTTATTGGAATCTCCAAGTAGTTGAAAGGTAGTGGTTTAAAGTTAAGGTTAGCTATAGTGGATAGTTTTGAAGATAGATTGGCATCAACTGAAATGATAGGGAAACTTTTGTTATTGTTTATATTAAGACCAAATAATAGGTTGAATGAGCGCAGTGTGTCCACCAAGCATTTGAGAGAAATGAAATCATCCTTATAGAGAAGGAAAGGTCATCAACATAATAGAGATCGTAGATGTGGAGTTACTATCACTTACTATGGAAGATGATGGTCATGTTTCTCTCATTATTATATTTACGTAACCTAGTCAGAACTTGATATAGATGGTGAAAATGTAAGGCAAACTGCGATCAACTTGCTTATTCCTTTTTTTCCCTTTTGAATAGTAAAGAAGTTTCACCATTGATATATATACTGAAATAAGGGGCGTTGATACATTCTTTGACTCATGCTATGAATGGAGGAGGGGACCTGAAAGCATAAAGAGAATCAAGTATGAATTTCCAATCAACCATTCCAAAATTATTAAAGTCAACTTTAAGGTTTAAAAAAAATTCAGAGCCTTTTGAGTGATAATTTTTGAGAAATTCCTGGACAAAAAAGATATTGTCCTATATTGATCTACCATTGATGAAAGTAGCTTGGTATAGACAGATGATTGAGTGTAAGATCTACTTAAGTCTAATAGTTGGCACTTTTGTTATGATTTTATAAAAGATATAGTAGCTAGCAATGAGTCTAAAGTCTTTTAAAGACCCAGGGATGAGGGATTTTGGTACCATAAAAAGATGAGTCTTATGTTGCATTTGGTTAGTGTCTTCAGCAAACAGGGACGGGACGGGACGGGATAGGACAGGACGGAACAGAACAAGAATTGGAGACAGTGAGATGTTTGGTTGCGGTGGACAGAACAGAGATTTTTGTCTTCGTCCTAAGTAAAAAAATGTGTTTGGTTGCCAGAAACAGAACAGAAAATAGTGTTAATGACGGAAATGCCCCTGTAGTATAATAAGAATAATAGATATAATTCATTGATTATTTTATAATTGTTGCAATATTTTGTTTACAATTTTGAAATATGTTATTATTATTATTATTATTATTATTATTATTATTATTATTATTATTATTATTATTATTATCATTATTATTACCTATTATTATTGTTATTAATATTATTACTATTATTAT
>JANKOD010000192.1:16796709-16810151 GCA_026284645.1 Erythroxylum acuminatum
ACAATTCTCAAAATAATCCCATTTATTACCAATTATACCCGGAAAATGTCAATTGAGTGCATGATCAATGATGTTAATGTGTGCAATAATCCAATTCATACATATGTACGCCAATATGATGCATTTTGTCTTAATCTCACTTAAACCCACATGTACCAATTCAAAATGGGCAAAAATGCGACTTACCACAATTGCCCCGAGGATGTCTGTTAAACAGACTAACATGTCCGTTAAACGGACATAGGTTGGCCAAGCAATCCAAATTTATCCGAGAAGGTCCGTTAAACGGACCTGTATGTCCGTTAAACGGATATGAATCATCCAATTTTTTCCAATTCACCCGAAGCTATCCGTTAAACGGACTTCCATGTCCGTTAAACGGACATACAACCCTTACACCCTCTTTCAAGCCTCTTCCAAGGTCTCACACTCATTTTATCAACATATTATGCTCTTTGAGCCCACTCATACCACATTTTAGGGTTCCAACCCTTCACTAGGGAACGGGATATTATAGATCATCTATAAAAGATAAGCAAAAGAAACCAAGCTCCGTGCATCTGCTATGAAACTTAAAGTAAGGGTCTGTATGTTCTTCTTCCCCAACCTAGAAAGAGATTCCATACAAATTCCATATAAAGTATAAATAGGTAAAGGGATATGGGTTCCCCTTGTCTTAATCCTCTTTCCCTTTTGAACATATTAGTGGGTTCCCTATTAAATAACACTAAGAAGGAAGCATTAGAGATGCAAATTTCTTAGGGAACTCGAACATTTCAAGTAATTGCCTAATGAATTCCCAACTTATGAAGTCATAAGTCTTGTGAAAATTAATTTTAATTGCATAAGTGAGAGGGGATTTTCTTCTATTAAAGCCCTTAAACAACTCTTGAGCTAATAGCAAATTATCCCTAATTGATCTTACTCTTAGAAATGCTCCCTTTGATACACTAATGATAGGATCTAGCACTATTCTTAGTCTAATTATAAGTAGTTTAGAGATAATTTTATAAAGATAAATGCAAAAGGATATTGGCACGGACTTATTCAAAGAATTAAGGTTACTAACCTTAGGAATAAATCAAATAAAAATATTATTGAACTCGTTAATCATAACTCCTTTCTCAAATAATTCCATGATTACATCTGTCACCATAAGCTACTGGGGCAAGATTTTTTGAAAGAAAAAACTATTCAATCCATCAGGGTTGGGGATCTTATCATGATTCATCTCAGACACCACCCTTTCAATGACTTGACAATGAATGAGCTATAAAGAAATGTTGATACCTCATTAGGGAACTAATTGTTAATAAAAGATTTAATAGAACAACTCATAGTATGAGTCCTAATAAAATTTCGAAAATAGTCAAAAGGCTTCTACTTAAGACCTTTTTAAGAGAAGAACATTTCACTATTAAGCTTAGTCAAGGAACGTATCATGTTTGTATTTCTCCTAGCTTTAACAAACTTGTGAAAACACCTTATGTTTTGTCCCCCTTCTTGATCTATCAGATTCTAGACCTCTGCTTAAACAATGAGTTATATCATCAAACAACATTAGTGTGGGTGAAAATAACACTCTTTCCTCATTAAGAAGATTAGGATCCCGTAGATTATTAAATAACTGTTCCTGCATCTTGATCAATTTTTTTTTTGGAAATCTCTAGAGTTTTAAATTTAAACTTACTAGTCATTAGTTCCAACTCCTCAGCTTATCTTTGATCAACTTCACTTTTTTAACACAAATGAGGGTTTTGTAACCATATATGGGCTTGGACATACCCTTGTAACAACATCTGAGAATCCTTCCATTTTAGTAAGAAAATTATTAAACCTAAAGGGGCATCTCCTCCTTTCACTAAACACATCCTATACAAAAATAAGGGAGTGATTTGAGAGTAAAGAAATCATTAAAAAAGCTTTACTTTGAGGTAAGCATGTAAGTCATTCGCTATTTACTAAGGCCTTATCCAACTTCTTCCTCAAGAACCATCTTGAAAATTGACTGTTGCTTCATATATGGAAGCATACCATAAATCCAATCTCTAAAGTCATAAAGAAGTTCCTCAGGCTAAAATGTCCTTCAAATTCTGAAATATATAAGTTACTATTAAAATCACCCAAGATGATCCAATGATTAGTGATAGAATTTTAGATGTTCTATAGTCGTTCTTATATCTCCTTTCTTTAAAACATATAACTAGAGTCATAAAAAAACTAACTAAAATTTTGGTGTTTTCTTACTAGAAAAGGATTGACATATGGATCACATGAGCACTAGTTTATAAAACATTGATAGTATCATATCTAACTATGCGACTATAGTGATGGTGATGGTGACTGGGTATAAAAACCATTGCTTTCCCATAAAATTTAACTTCAAAAACTTTTTTTATTCATTTTAAATTCAAGTATGCCAACTAAAACATCTTTTTTATCCTATAGAAACTCCTTAAGGGCTTGTTGTTTCTTTAACAATTGATGCCCCTAACATTTTAGGAAACTATGGACATGGCATGTTCTTTTGTTCGATCCCTTTATAACTATTATTTTTACCTTATTTTATCCTAATATCCAATTTGAAGTTCTCATTCATGACACCCTTACCTAGTTTGGTCTCAAGTGACTAAATGAATTCCTCAAGCTGACTCGTTTCTTTGTACAACCCTTCTTTTGTTAAGGGATTAACCTCATATTTTGAAAGCTCGTCAAACTTCCTCTTCTCAGCTCTAAACTCTTCTCTTACCTCTGTTATATTCCTCACCTTATTATCTCCAAAAGATGCATCTATTGGGGTCAATATTAACCATAAGTTTCACTACTGCCTTTTGCTTGCTAACAAACTTAAGAGGACTTAAGTTATTCCCATCACTTTCATAATTTGTTTCTCAACCCCCATAAGTTCATCATATTCTCCTTTGAAAAAATGTCTTCCTATAGGTATTCACTACTTGCCTTTCACTATCATTGAAGGTTTCCATTGGTATGAGACCCCCATAGTATCTTTAAAAAGCCCATCTGGGAGTTCCTTATTCAATATTACATTCACATATAGCCTAGCGTACGTGATCCTCATAATCAAAGTTATTGTCTCATTTATGTATAACAGTTTGCCTATATAACTGGCAAGAAGACTTAGGCATTTTGTGAACTAGTACTCTAAAGGTACATTATATATGTTGACCCAAATTGAAATATTCTCATATTGAACATTTTTTAATCATTAATTATACTTCCAAGGTTGCAAGAATAATGTAGCATTTTGTATTTGCTATAGATATGTACCTAATACTTACTTAGCATTGGTTTCAAATAAGAATCTAAAAAGCACTAAGATATCCTAAAAAAGGACTTCTTTTAAGCATGCATCTTTTAACTATTTAAAAGCCCAATTCTTAATTAAAGGAAAAGAGGCCGCTTCTCTAAGAAGAAGCCAACCAAGTTGGTAGACCATATCCTTACACCCTCTTTTGAAACTTTAATTTTTAGGGCTATACAGCTTCACCCTACTAATGACTCCAAAGAAAAATGAAGCAGGGAGGGACTAGTATAATAACATACCTCCTTCTCTTAATTAAATTTGGAGTTAATAATTGGAGAGAGATTAAAGAACCAAGGTTAGGGACATCAGAAGGAGGGATTGTTACTAGAAAAGCTCAATTAGTAGAGGGGTCTGAAGGGGGTCAAAACTAGCTTGGGAGGGATGAAGAAGGGAGGGGTGAAAAGGTAATTTATTCATCTAGGTTCTAACTGCTCGAATTCGAGAAGGAAGTTATAGGGAAAAGAGGGAAAAAGTTGGAATAACTTTTAATAAGTCCTTATAGATATTTTTTGGTGAGCGAGAACCAAAACCTGAAGAGGAGGGTGGATGGTTTGGGGAAGTACTAGGACATATAAGAAATGAAGCATAGGAAAGCTGTAGGTAAGGCAAGGAGAGAAGAAGAAGGCTATAAACTATTTCAAAGTTAGTCATCTCCATTATAGAGAGAAGTAACAAATTCTCTATCCAGCTCTATAACTATCATTAAAGGTAATTTATCTCTATGTTACAACCTAGAGCTTTATTGGGATTTATACTAAATAAACCTTCTTTTGACATTTGACTCTATGAAGGATTTAGTAAGTAATTGTATTTGATCATTTGTGATCAGCTTTGAGGTGAAAGCATCCAGAGGATCTGAGGTTATGCTAACTAGAGTACCAAATAAGCCTTTGTAGTATATTAGCGCATAATTAATCATTTGAGGTTGATTAGTGTGAATTTCACCATCCTCAGAGGTAAGACATGTGTATTGTTGGTGTTTCTTCTTGAAAGGAGGGACTTGTAAAAGTAGGAAGTATTATTTTTCTAGCCATAGAATTTTTTCTTCTTCTCTGAGTTAGGAATTATAGGCATTTAGAGCTTTGATGTACTTTTCCAAAGCTTGTTTTTCATTTTGCAATATAATAAGGCCCCGAGGATATGTTTAGAGCTCATTTTGGATTACATTTAATCTTGCTCAAGCCTCCTCCGAATCACTTTTAATGTTTTTGGTATTAGCTTTAATCAATTGGAACTCCTCCTTAACCCTCATTAATTTCTTTTATAATTTGTAAGATTCATTCCCCTAAATAGAAAGCTTTATTCCTTTTTCAGTGGCCTTATGGAATCTCTCCACTTCAAGTAGAAAATTGAAGAATCTAAAAGAAGAAATTTATCTAATAAACCTAAGAAGATATGTATTTTAATTAGGGAATAATATGATCATAGTTTATAGCTAAAGATAGCCTTGGCTAACAAGAGCTCTGTCCAGCTTCTTCCTTGTTGAGATTTCCCCTACCTACTTGTTACTCCAGGTGAAATAGTTCCCCTTTATAGTAAAATCAATGACTTTTGGGTCCATAAGATAAGTTCTATAGTCTTCATAAGGTCTCCTTACAAAGAGATTACCTTCTGCTAATAAGGATAGAAAAATGCAATTGAAGTACCTATAGTTAACAAAGTTATTTGTATTGATCTAGAGACGTTCCTTAGATTGTCCCATAATATAGATCTCTGGAAACCAAATTTAAAAGCATGGATGAAAGAAACATATGTAGGCCCCAAATTTTGCATATTTATTTATAAGTATATGCATTGGTCAGTTATAGAATCATTAGTTATCGTAATTATGTCAAGATAATAGGCCACTACTATCCTTCCTTTATAGTTTTTTTTCATAGTTTGAAATGATGCTCCAATGCTTAATTTAGTTTCAAAAAGACCAAAAATAGATAGTTTTAGAGAGTTTAAATAATCAAAATCAATACTTTATTTTCAGGGATTGTTAATTCCCTTAGTATTCCATGCAATCAAACACATTAAGGGAGGTTTGAGATTAGGCTTATCCCCTTAGCCTTGGGATTTCTCCTATATTTTCTCCTTTCTAATTTTTTTAATTCATGGTTGTTATGCATTTTGGTAATCTTAGCTTGAGGTTATCTCTTTTCAACATTATTAGAGGGAGCTATACTAGAACTAACCTTAAGGGCATTAGTGATAATATTAGGAGGCTATTCTTTTTGAACCGTGGCTTAAGCGTTTTGATTGATAGTAGAAGAATCTATTATATTAGTCTCATTAAAACCATTGGGAACATCTGTCTCTTTTCCATTAGTAATGGAGTTGATGTTAAGCTAGATGCCTTAACTTAGCCCTTTTTTATTGAATATAAAGCTTGATGAGATTTGGGAATGGTGGTGATTTGTTGAGGAGAAGCTTCATCCTTCTTTTGTAAGCTATGATTAGAGAGATTTTGTTCATTGGATTCTATAGTCAGTTTCATCAACTCCTAATAGTCCCCTTTAATGAACTTCCTTCCTGTAGGAACCCATTTTTTCTTTTTCTGCAAGGATTAAGATCTTCATTGATATGAAACTTAGACCATATCCTCCATTAGACCCTCTCTTTCACTTAATCTCTATGGAGGAATGAAATCAGGAAGTTCACTCTCCAAACTGACTTTAGCACAAAGTCTAGCATAGCCAATTTGCCTCATAGTTGTTGTTGTCTCATCTATGTAAAGAGAGTTCCCTATGAAGTTTGCTAAGTGCCTTAGACTTAAAGTGTACTAATATTCTAACAAGACATTATGAAAATTGATACACAATGGTATATACTTTTGATTTTAAATCCTCTGTAAGAACTTTAGGCCTCTATTTTTGTAGGAATAAATGTTTATCCATCATGTGCCATGACCATACCTTTACCACTTTTTCAACAGAGAGATAGTTGAACTTGAAAATGCACAACCTTTGTTCATCAAGAAAAAGATCCTAGAAGCCAAATGCATTCCAGTTTTTGGCAAGCACGTATTTCATGAAAAGCACGCTTTCTCTTAATAAAGAATCCAATTAGGCAAGCCACCTATTTCATTGCTCCTTTTAGGATTTGCTACAATGGAGAAACTAGGTTTCCTCCGTTTAAAAAGGAAGGGGGGAATGTATACAAGCTTCTCCACTAGAGAGATACATTAATAACTTATCTCTAAATATTTTTAGCTACATAAGCTAGTAATTATTTACTAGCCTTGAGGGTCACGGGGGTAGGAATAGGGGGATTGGCTGGATTAAATGTTGAGATGGAAGGAAATGGCTAGTTTGGTTGATGGAAAGGGGGTAAATCTTGAGGCAAAATATCGATTGAGTGAATAACAATTAAAGCAAAGGTGAATGGAAATAGAGGAAGGCTCTTAGGAAGGGAGTGAGTGATAAATGCATATTTAATCATATTTATAACCCATATTTGATTTATTTTTGCTTAATATTTTAAACTTTTATTGTATATTTGGTACTTAATTTGCTCCAAGTACATTTATAGGTTATAGTTGCCTTAATGGACCAAACGGAGAAGAATTCAGATGAAAACATGACATAAAATGAAGATTTGAAGCAAAGGAGGCATACATGGTAGTGTAATTTCATCAAAGCCGTGCAGAATCACAAATTCAGGAGGTTTTGTGTTATATACGGTCTAGTGCACAACCATGTATCTCCCAAAGCCCTAAAAATTACTATAAAAAGATATGTTTGGAGGCAAAATAGCAGCAAAGACTTTTGGGGACAATTCATGACACAGAGAATGTCCAGAAGGGACAATATTGATCCAAAAACGTGGAAACAAAGAAATCATCAAAATATCCAAGAGAATACAATATCAAACCTCTACCTTGCAAGAACATTCGATAGAAGATAAAGGGAGATTTAGAATTATGAACATTTTGTCTTTTATTTATTTTCCTTCCTATTTATGTTTGATTTCAGTTTCTATCATGGGTAATTAAACATCTTTAGTGTCTAGGTAAGACGAATCTATATTTGTGTTATAACATGTTTTTTTATCTAATGTAACGGTTTTTATTAATTTATTGTGATTCAATTTTACGTTTAATATATGTTCTAATAGATCTGAAATATTAGTTTGTAATATGATTTCATAGCATAGAGATTGAGAAATCCTGTGTATAAAATAGATCTACCATAACTGAAAGGAGTTGATAGCAAACCTAGAGATAGGTCGACATAAATTTTTTGGACTAAGGTCAAACCTAATAGTAGAATTGACAAATCAATAAACTTTAACCTGAGTAATTCGGTTAATAGAATTAGGATTAGATGTTAGCAGACTCGAGAGAGCTATTAGCATACGAACAGAACTTCAACAGTCTAATAGTTAACAAAACAATTACATAATAAAATGTTAGGTATTTAATGGTTTTAGGGGGATTCATTATCTAGACACTAATTCCTGTTATTGATTGTTTTCTAAGTGATTTCTTTTGTTTTTGTGTTCAATATTGCTGCTTATTTTATTTTAATTGTTTAAGTTTTAATTTTATTTATTAAAATCCAAAATCAATCCTTAGGCTAGATAATAGGAGAAAGGTAATTACTAGTAATCACTGTTTTTGTGAGATAGACTTGTACTCGCCGGTACTAGTTACAGCTATGCCTTGCACTTGTGGTAAAATTAATATTAGTATAGAAATAAATCAATCAAATTTTTGGCCTCATTATTGGGAATAGTAATATTAGGAAAACCTGGATGTTATTATTATAGTCATTATTTTTTGTATTTGTTTTGTTTTATTGTATTTTATTCTATCTTGTTGTATTTATGACTTGTTCATTTAATTATCTTTTGAACTTCTCTACATTTATAGTGTGTTTGTGGCTTATTTTAAGAACTGAGATTTAATTTTATAGCCACAACTAACAATGGATGGATGGTGCGAACAATACTTTTATTTTAAGAACTGAGATTTACATTATTTGGTTATTTGAAACTTGAAAATTTGAAAGTTCTAATATATCTTTAATAGTGGTACATGATGAATGCTTGAAAACTATTGTGATTAAAAAAAGGAAAAGAAAAAGAAAAGAAGAAAGTATATATAGTACCATTGGTTTTATAATGAATGGACTTGTTTGTATTGTGAACAAGTTTCATATACTGTATCTTTAGTAATTTTCCTTCAATTTAACACTTTTTATTATTGTCCCAATCTTACCTGACCTAAGCCCCATTACAACCCTATAAAGACCTTTTGATTTTTATGTCTAATTTACATAAATGGTGGAGATGTAATAATATTGCAAGCCTATGGTAAGATTTCTACTATACATTGATTTAAGAGTTTTGATACTTTTCACCCTAAACACTTGAGCACATGGAGTGAAATCTTGGTGATGTTGTAAAGTTTATGCTTTCGATTTCAATGTGATTATTGACATGATTACTATTAATATTGACTCAGGAAGTAAGTTTTAGGATAACTTGACTCTAATTGTGTGTTAATTTGATTCTATAGGATATGATGATTTATAGTATATATGGACGAATCAAAATTAATGAAGGGTAGATGTTGTAAGATTTATAATTTTGATTATGGTTTGCTAGAGGACAAGCAAAAGCTTAAATATGGAGATGTTTGATAGATACATATTTGATCATAATTATATCCCATATTTGATTTATTTTTTCTTGATATTTTATGCTTTTATTATATATTTGGTACTTAATTTACTCCAAGTGCATTTATAGGTTATAATTGCCTTCATAGACCAAACAAAGAAGAATTTGGATGAAAACGTGACATAAAACCAAGATTTGAAGCAAAGAAGGGATACACAATTGTGTATCTGGCTGTGTAATTTCATCATGCTGTGTAGAATCATGAATTCTGGAGATTTTGGGTTATACACAGTCTAGTACAAAGTCATGTATTAGACCGTATATCTCCCAGAACCTTAAAAACTACTATAAAAAAGACATGTTCAGAGGCAAAATAGAAGAGTAGAGTTTTGGGGATGATTCCAGATGTGGAGAATGTCCAGAAGGGAGGATATTGATTAAGGAACGGGGAAATCACGAAGAAATCATCAAAGGATACAAGAGAATACAACATCAAATCTCTACCTTACAAGAACATTCAATAGGAGATAAAGGGAGATTTAGAATTATGAACTTTTTGTCTTTTATTCGCTTTCCTTTCTATTTATGTTTGATTTCAATTTCTATCATGTGTAATTAAACATCCTTAGTGTCTAGATAGATGAACCTATGTTAGTAGCCACAACTAACAATGGATGGATGGAGTGGACAATACTTTTATGGGAGTCAGAATCTGTCTTCACAATCTTTAACATCACTATATAGGAAAAAGCTATTTCCTCACATGTTTTGGGAAGCTTAACAGATTTCCAGACCGTGTTGCAACATTTATGGGAGTAATTACTAAAATCATGAATGTCAAACACCGAGCGAAAAAACATGTATAACCAACCTCATGGCCCATCATATGAGAATGAGTATAACTCATAGTGGAGCAACATTTATGCATATGGATGGAATGACTATGCTCCAATTGAATATGGACAACAAAAGTAGTGATACAAAAATATTACAGGTAAACTAATGGAATGCCTTACCGAGAGAGTAGCTAGTCAACATGAATTTGATGAGAGACTTTCTTCACCTACAGATGATGAACATAATACTTCATATTATCTAAGATCCCTAACGTCTCAGAGTAAAGAAGAGACAATGGCCAATTTCAAGAATGAATATACATTTTAAGAAGGCGAGTAGGCAATTGCTACTTTGAAGGATATAATGGCTGAGCTTATTCAAGAATCAAACATGAGGCATCAGGAAATAGAGGCTCGTATATAGAATATGGTGAATTGGATCGACCAGCTGGTGGAGATATTATTTGATGAACTGCAAGGGAATTTTCATGATATTACTGACACATATCCTAAGGAAAATGGAATGACAATCATCCTTAGAAGTAGAAATGAGCTTCCAAAAGATAAATACCAAGAAGAAGAGGCGGTCTCTATCTAAAAAGAGGAAGTAGAGGAGTAGCAGGAGGTAATTAAAGAAGATGAGTCATAACCTTTGTCCAGAAAGAAGAAGAAGAAGAAGAAGAAGAGCGGACAAAGGTGGTTGAGTAAGAACTAGTAGGGGAGCCAAGTAAGGAAACTATTGATGAGGCATTGGTGGTGACCTTAAGTACGAAGGGTTTCCACTTCCTCGAAGGCAAACTGTTTAAGTTAACCGACTATTAGGTAGTTTTATTATTCCCTACTTTATTAATAGTTTGTCATAAAAAATGACATTAATGTATATAATTGGATTTATTAATTTGATAAATTATGTCCTTATTATTACTTTGCAACAGGTAGCTTACTTACAAGCTACAAAACCCTTATGCGGAGAAACAGGCGAAAGCAAGTCACTGATCATAGACCCAATATGAGGTTCACCATACAAGTTATGTCAAGCTAATGACATTAAAGAAGCGTTAAATAGGAGGAAACCCATGAAATATAGTAGGTTTTATTATGAATTTTAAGCTCATTTTTTTAAAATTTTGTATTTATTTACTTAGTTGCTTTGTTATTTTTATTTTATTTATCTTTTATCTCTTTTCTTCATATTTGCAAGGATACAATCGACTATTGGATGAATCAAAGTTTGAAAATCGTCATATTAAGGAAAATATCAACATGATTTATGTGAATTCAAGTTTATATAAACAAATCTCAACACGATTGGAACTAGGAATGATTTCCAGAATATGAAACTATTTTATCGCTTTTATAATATAATGGAGTTAGGTGGTTTATACGTCTCTTAAGAGATATGGAAAGATAGGTTATCTCACTTATGCCAGCCCATCTATGGAGGATATAGGATTGAGAGCATAGGAAAAGGAAGACTAGATGAACATATCTTAGTTTTAGAATTTAATGTAACCAGATATTAGTAAGAGTATAATGTTCCTTACCATAGAAAAGGCCATATGGGAGAATCTACAGAAAACCTACTCCAATATGTCTTTTACTAATTATTGTAATCTAGATGA
The DNA here is from genome assembly GCA_026284645.1 of Erythroxylum acuminatum. Classification (NCBI taxonomy): domain Eukaryota; kingdom Viridiplantae; phylum Streptophyta; class Magnoliopsida; order Malpighiales; family Erythroxylaceae; genus Erythroxylum; species Erythroxylum acuminatum. The sequence continues at coordinate 16,808,103 of JANKOD010000192.1, forward strand.
TATGATTATGGTTAGATATTGATCACTACCATGACCTACAGTTAAAGTACAACCATGACATTAGTGCCATGCAAGAATTTCTTGAGCATGATTAGGTATTTGAATTTCTAGCAGGATTAAATTTATAATATGTTCAAATTATAATTCAAATTCTTAATAAGGATCTAATATCAACTCTCCTATGAGATTTTCTCAATTGTTCATGTTGAAGAAAGTTATCGAGGTGTCATGTTAAACCTTATAAGAGGCTTCAACATTGTTGTCTCATTAGACTTGGAGTAGGAAATAAGGGGATGATAATTCACAATAAGGGGATGATAATTCACAACTTGTTGAATCAAAGAAACCATCTGACAAAGATGCACTATGACGTTCTTACTATACTAAATCACATCACACACATTAGCATTGTTTAAATTTGTATGGTAAGGAACAAGTTTTGATACAAAGTCGAAGTTTCCAAGGCCAAGCACAAAGTCAGTCTAATATAGTAAATAAAAAGGAGACAATGAGTGAAGCTATAAAAACAATTAAGGAAGATTTCGCATAGTTTAATAAGGAAGATGTAAAAGGACTGAGACATCTACTTGACTTACTTGACAAATTAGGTTCTTGTTCTCTTATTAAAATTGGTATTTGTCTTATGAATAATTGTTTAATGTATAAAATACTAAGCAATTTGAAACATGAGTTGTAGATTTAAGGGAACTTACCATATGACTCATAATGTCACTCTCTTTGATTCATGTAAACCCGTTTTAGGAAATCAAAACAACATTGTAGCTAATGGTTCTCCTATTGAAATTACTAGATAATGCAGCTTACATCTTAACCCTTTACGCATGTCCTTCATATCCCGAAACTTTCCATAATAAAGCTCTATTACAAAATAACCTTTTTTTAATTCACTTTATTTTTTTAAGATAAAATCTCAGGGAGGATGATTGGATTTGTTAGAGAACGTAATAGGTTGTGCTACCTTGAGGACCTATGAGGCAGTGGAATAAAGGGATATCAATTCACCCTATCTCAAGTCCTTTTAACTACAGTAACCAAGAATAAAATATGGACACGTCACCTTTGACTTGATTATCCACCTTTTCCTTTGCTAAAGTAGATGTTTCCCTCTTTGTTTAGAGATATAGTTGTTTCATATTTTTAGTGTGAAGTTTGTCAATTTTCAAAAACACTATCACGCTTCATTTCCAACAAAATCCATAAAATGTAGCCAACATTTTTCTTTGATAAGTTTTGATATCTAGAGGCCTTCAAAAATTTCTAATATTTATAGGACAAAATGGTTCATAACTTTTATTGATGATTGCACTCATACTACCTGATTATTTTTACCAAAAAACAAGTTTAAAGTTAGTTCATTAATTCCCTAATTTCAAAAAAATGATTTTTCACTTAATTTGGCATAGAAATAAAAAAGGTCTTAATTAGATAATGTCAAAGAGTATTCCAATCAATGTCTTTCTTCCTTGTTTAAAAGGAGGGTGTTATTCATGAATCCTTATATGTTGAAACACCCCAATAAAATAGAATTGCCGAAAGACAAAATCGTTACCTCATAGAAGTCACTTATGCTCCTTTATTTTAATCCAATGATATTAACTTTCCATAGGGGAGGCCATTTTAACTACCACTTACCTCATAAATTGCATGTGTCGGACCCCGTTTCCGGAGCCCAACGGGCCTGAGAGATGAGCCTTGCTGAAGCTCTGAGGGGTCATTTCCTGACATTTCATAAAGGTAGTGGGCATAAACTAATAAACCTTAAAACCCCAAACCTGCCCTTAATATAAAATAAATATAATAAAAATAAACAAAAATAACTTTCCCAGCACATGTCCGTTAAACGGACATGCGTGTCTGTCTAACGGACATGAAGCAACTAAGGGGTGTTTTTCACCCGAGGCTGTCCGTTTGACGGACACAAGGCAGCCAAAGGGTACTATTTCACCTGAGGCTGTCCGTTAAACGGACAGTCATGTCCGTTTGACGGACACAAGGCAGCCAAAGGGTGTTTTTCCACCCGAGGCTGTC
>JANKOD010000192.1:16814857-16840005 GCA_026284645.1 Erythroxylum acuminatum
ACAATCATATGAATGTGCAAAATAAATGTGTATGTCACAATTAACTTATGCATGACATGCATTTTCCTAATTTCACAATATTTTCTCATAAATTACTATTCTAGCCTTAACATGGGTATCGGGATGTTACAACTATAGAAAAATTGATTACAAAAGAGGGGAAACCAGTCGCATTAAAAATACCTTATGGAAAGGTTCATTTAATATCCAAAAATTGCTCAACAATAGTTCGAAAAGTAGGCAATGCTAAGGTAAACCAAACAAGTTTAGGAAAACTCAATTTAGGTTTAATATTATAGCCCAATGGGGGATAACCATACATGTTAAAATTATATCTCTCAATTTGGATGCCATGCGATAGGCCTTAGAAAGTTTTAGAATAAGCTAGATGAATTTGCAAAGTCTCCAAATGTAGACCTCGTAGGGATTTGAACCATTTTGTTTGAGTGAAATAACTTAGAAGAATACCATATATTTGATATTGTATTCCACTTGAAGAAATGAGTGTTTGTTTTGTCTCTATATGATTTCTTTTCTATCATAAAGAGCATTAAGTTAATTTTCTAGTAAGTGAAGTTCATCACAATTTTAGTTGACTTAAAGGGAAAAGAATTTTGCTATAAGAATTCACTCTTTTTTAATCTACCATTAAATATGCCCAAATATGGATTTATTCAAACTCAATAACTCACCTCTCACTTCTATAAGTTAGTGCTAGAAGTTTGGGAAGTGAGAGGAAGTTGAGATTTGATTCGACTAGTTTTCTAGTAATGAATGGAAAGATGGATGCTAAAATCACATACACTTAAAGCAAACAAAAAAAACTAGGAAATATTTTCTAGGATGAATATCAACCATCATAGGTAGATTAAGGCAAATGCAGGCAGTCAAACTTCAAAGGAGCTAGGAGCAAGGAGGTTAAAAAGGAGCTGAATGGATTAGTTCAAGACATATATATTGATTAAGTTTGAAATGGCACTTTGAGAACTATTTAAGAGGCTTTTTATATTTAAAGGAAGGCTATCAGCTAGTTAATTTGGTTTAAGCTAAGGATAGAGAAGACTTTGAAATTTATGGTTCATCTTATCTAAATACGATCGATATGTGCTTAATTGATTGTACATTTATTCCATAACACTTAGTGAATAATGCTATGAAATGTTCAAGAAACTCATTTTGGTTCATATTTGATTTTAGGTACAATTTGGAAGCATAAGAGCTAAATTGAGTTAAAAGCACATTCTTTGAGCTATCTTTTTGATGTTCAAACTTAATTGTCATTATGGAACAAGAAGGAGACAAATTGGGGTGAAGATGGGATAAGAAAATGGAAGAAAGTGAAGCTTTGGCTGTGTAAGTTCACGAATTGGGCAAAATTTATGACAAACACGGTTTGATACACGATTGTGTATCCAAAATTTTTAATATAAATTGACATTTGTACGACAAAATATAAGATGGATCTATTTTGGGAGAAAATGAGGGATAGAGCACGCATTCTTTGGAGAACCATAGAGGGCTAGGCTTTCCCATTTCGGTTTCGAGGTGAAATTAAAGCCGAAGACATGTTTTAGGCATTTCTCTATTGAGTATTGTGTTCTTTCTTCCTTAGGGATTGTTTATGTTATCCTATGTTTATTGAATTAGGTTTTACGTAAGAATGATCTTAATGCTCTATTAGATTGTTTTTATGTAAACTTATTGCTAGAATCTTGAATACAATATGTAATACTTGTGTTTGGATTCATTTTTGGCAGCTAATGGTGTCGAATCATTAGGGATAGCGTATCCTTGGTTAAATGACCTGAGCTTACATGGTTGTTATCTTGATTAATCTGATTTCCTAATTTGTAATGTGGCTATCCTATTAAATCTAGAGAGCTTGTTCTAGGTTGTTTGATAGCTAGATTTAGTTAAAGAGCATGTTTTAACTAAAAACCTAAGGGAAAACTAAGGTTAACAAAGCTTATTGTTAACCTACGATTAATAGTTACTAGGAGAGGTATTAGAATAACAAGACATTGAAGTATGCTTATTCGTGTGTAGGATGAGATTGAACTGAGGATCGGACTCTAAATCTATTAATCACTTTTTGATCGTTTTCTTTAATTTGTTTTCATTAGTTTAATTTCACTTTTTTTTCTTATTTGAAATCAAACCAAACCCCCTCTATAAATTAAACACCAATTCTTTTCTTTTCAAAAGCAGACACACACTCTCTGTAGGATTAACCTAAACTTATCACTAGCTATAGTTTTAAGTTTAGTTATTTTGTGTAGTGTTACGATGCGCTACTAATTTTGGTGCCATTGTCGGGGAGTATGGTACTTTAGTTTTTGTTCTTAATTTTAATTGGTGTTTTGTCTATATTTTTTTCTAATTAGTTTTTACATTTATTTCTTGATCATTTTATGTTTATTTAATAAAAGAAAGACATTGCAAAGGAAGTATGTCAATGTTCTTGATGGAAACTTTGCCTATAGCCTATATTCCCAATCTTATAACCTAGGTTGGAGTGATCATCTGAACTTAGGTTATGGAGGGGATAACCAATAAGACTACTTCTTAGATGAGTTACAGGATGTACAACAATTTCCACATAGACCAAAAGCCTCTTCTTCTAACTCAGGTGTATCTATGGAACACTTATTTATGTATCTTGCTACTAATTCTCTACAATTTCAGTAGGAGATGATACAATTTCAGCACGGTACAATGTCTAGAATCTAGAACTTGGTAAGCTAGATGGGTTAGTTGACGGTAGTTATCAACTGCCTAGACTCCCAAAACAAAGTGAATCAACTATCTCAATCTAAGGTGTATCAAAAGAACGTTAGTGCGAAAACCTTACAAAGTGGGAAGGAGCTTGAGAATCTTGAGAGGACTACTTAAGGGATTGCTTATGAAGAAGAAATGGCGAAGGTGCTCGAAGGAGAAAAGAATATATCATTTAGCTTAAAGGTGAGTGATAAGTCCCTTATTGTTGTTAAAAGTAATCCTTCACATTTACCTAATAGGTTAGATAAATTAATTAAGGAGGAAAAGGGTGAAGAGATATTTCAGATATTTCAAGAATACAGGGACTCTGTAAAGATTAAAAGTTTGAAGATTGAGAAGACACTAAACATTAGGGGCCATCTACTCAAGTGTTATCCCGAATTACCTCAAGTGCGAAAGGCGCAAATTGTGACACCTGAAGACCATTACTTTGTCACTTGATGAGGAAAATAAGGAGTCGAGCCAACGACAATAAACAAAGACACTTTTTAGGAAGCAACCTAAGGGAAGTTTATTTATTTTCCTTTACATTTTTGCATTTGTTAGGATATACATTTGTGTTTTTAAGTTTGTTTGTTTCTTACTTGTTTTTAAGTTTTCAAAAAAAGAGAGGGAGAATCAATACAAACAAACAAACATTTTATCTTTTTCTGTTGCTTCTAGGACTATATGGTCATGATTAGAGAGCGAATTAACTAGACAAATTCATGGAAACTTAAGCATGTACTTTTACTCTTATGATTGGTCAATATACATTATCTTTAGGAAAGTAGTGACTAGTAGTAGACGTAAGCCAATGAGATTTTTAAGCCTTCATAGACTGACATCTATATCAATCTTATTGTCTTTTGTTTATATTTGACCTTCATGACATGTACATTCTAACATTGCTTTGAACTTCTATTCAACACCACATTTTTATCACATGTGTTGACATGAAAATGATATAGGCATTTTTTTTATTTCATAAGCATATTAGCCAAATAACCCACTTATTCATATGAATTTCCCATTTATTAAGCCCCCTTGAGCTTTATTTTCCTTTTTTGTGCTAATGACTTTACATTCCGTAAACTTAAGTCAATATTTTGCCCAAGCCTTAAAACTAAGGAAGCATTTATTGATTGTTGATGATTTTGGATGCACAAAAGTATAAGTGTCGAGGTGTGCATATTTGCAGGTTAGTTATAATTATTGGGATGTCATTTTATGTCTTATCAATGAGTTCCAATGTTCATGTAGCTTTTTTCAATTTTTTCTAAAAAAAGGGCAAAAGAAAAAAAGAAAAAGAAAAGACAAGAAAGAAAAATATGTTTAAATAAAGGTATCAAGGAGGAAATTCATTTGTTTTGCAAAGTTATTCATGAGGATTTTTTCCTCCTAAAGTTGTATGGAATATGTGATTTGAGTATGATGCATATGAGATAGATGTTGTTTTGAAGGATCAATCCTTGTAGTTTCAATGTATTATTTGTCATCGATTTTTATAAGTGATCCCTTCTAATTGGTTATATTTCATGTAGTTTGTGGAGTGAGAGCTTGAATTTGAGTTGTGAAACATAGTTTTTACATTCATCATAGCTAAATGTACCCAGTTTTATGTGAATGTTAGCTTTTTCCCTTGATATTACATTGATTGCTACTTTTACTTCACTAGTTTTGTTGGCTTTTGTGCTACATTACCCAAATACATCTCACCTTGACCCTTGCCTATATTACAACCTTAAAAAATCCTTTGATTCATGATTATGAATATGAATCCTAGTGGTAGAGAAATGAAATGATATGCAAAGTCGTGGAATATCATGATCATGAATGGTGTATGAGTGTACCCATGAATCTATCATATTTAAATATATTTTGTCCAAGTTTACCTCTAGATTGCTCAGTTTTTAAAAGTAATGATTGTTGATTGGTCATGAGTAGAGGCATTGAGTGTTTATTTCTTTTCATGGTTTTGAAAGTTATTCCTCTTTTCTTATGACTATCTATTGTTGGAAAATATGAAAAATGAGTAAGCGTTTTGATTTGTGACTTTGATTTTATCATTTTTCCCAAGGATGGTCAAAAGTTAAGTGTGGGGGAAATTGATATGTGCTTAATTGATTGTACATTTATTCTATAACATTTAGTAATTACTGATATGAAATGTTTAAGAAACTCATTTTTGGTTTATATTTGATTTTACGTATAATTTGGAAGCATAAGAGCTAAAGTAAGTTAAAAGCACATTTTTTGAGCCATCCTCCTGATGTTCAAAATCAATTGTCATTGTGGAACAAGAAGGAGACATATTGGGGAAGATGGGACAAGAAAATGGAAGAAAGTGAAGCTGTGAAGATGATATGGAAGATATACGGCCATGTAAGTTCACAAATTGGGCATATTTTATGACATGCTTAGTTGCATACGAGATTATGTATCCATCTATGTGACTAACTAGTTCCCTAATTTTTAATATAAAATGACATTGGAATAGAAAAGCACAATATGGATCAGTTTTGGGAGAAAATGAGGGACAAAGTACGCACTCTTTGGAGATCCATGGAGGGCTAGGCTTCCCCATTCCAATTTCGAGGTAAAATCGAAGCCAAAAACACGTTTTGGGATTTCCCTACTGAGTATTGTGTTCTTTCTCTCTTAAGGATTGCTTATGCTATCCTATGTTTATTGAATTGGGTGTTGTGTAAGAATGATTTTAATTCTCTTTAAATTGTTTTTATGTAAACCCATTAAGGAAAACATAACCTCGGTTAAATAACCCGAGCTTACATGGTTGTTACATTGATTAACCTGACTTTCTAACTCATATTGTAGCTGTCCTTCTAAATCTAGAGAGCTTCTTCTAGGTTGTTCGATAGCTAGGTTTAAATAAAGATCTTGTTTTAACTAAACACGAACTAAGGGAAATCAGGGTTAACAAATTATTAACTTACGTTTAATAGTTGCTAAGAGAGGTATTAGAATAACAAGACATTGAAGTATGCTTATTTGTGTATATACTAAGATTAAACTGAGGACCAAACTTTAAATCCATTCATCACTTTTATCACTTTTTGATTGTGTTCCGCAATTTGCTCTCATTAGTTTAATTTTAATTTATTTTCTTATTTGAAATCAAATCAAACCCCCCCCCCCCAACATAACTTAAACGCCATTTTTTTTAATTTTAAAAGTTTTACATGCACTCTCTGTGAGATCGACCTAGACTTATCACTAGCTATAGTTTTAAGTTTAGTTATTTTTGTAGTGTTACGACGCACTACCAATGACCTTAGACACGACAGTGTTATAACCTATGTAACTCTAAAGAATGAAAAAAATAAAGAACATAGCTTAGCCCACAATCATATATCAGTCCATGTAACTCTTAAGAAAATAATTTGTAAAGATATAGCCTCGAACATAGGTGTATCCTAAATTATGTTTGTAAGGTTTCGATCATGCTTCTCATACATAATATATATATCAAATATACGAAGCGAAAAATAAAACAAAGCCTCAAAAACTAGATCTAGTCATGCATATAGATATAGAAAACAAAAACATGAAATTTAAGATGTTTACATACCTTTCCGACTATCTCCTTCGTTCTTTAATCTTCTCCGCATTGGGTTGTTGTAAACCACAACAGTCAACATAGACCATCTCTAATGAAAGCCCACATGAAGATAGAAGGATGAAACCTCACTAGGAGATGGCTAGAATTTTTTTTTTTGTATTAGCAAAGACAAGAATTCTTGTGAGAGTTAGAGAGAAAAAAAGTGTGTTTAGGAAAGAACCTTTCTTTTTCTTGTGTCTTATGCAAGATGTACGAAAATCATCTTTATTTTCTCCACCATTTGGCCTTTCATAACTCCTATCACTAATGGAGAGTTCTGGGAAGTTAATGGTCATGAATAGCAAGCATTAATGGAAGTTATGGGAAGTTAAAGGTCATGAATAACATGCATTAATGGAAGTTTCGGGAAGTTAATGACCAAATTGGTAGCCAATAACACTTGTTTCTAATCTATTCCATGAAACGCTTTTTACCACGATCACATCGCGATACAATCCCAAAACAATCTCTCATATCTTGAATCACAATTTAAGACCATTTTACTCATCTTTCAGATCTCCTATGTGTGTGACCCATTAGGTTCCCAGTTATATTGGCCACTTAAATTAACACTTAATTCAAGTAACTCAAGAGCGGTATTTAACATCACGTCATGACTCCCAATTGACCAGAAAATTAGTGGTTTGACTACGAACCCTTCCATATGCAGTGTTGCCATGCAATTCATCTGTTCACCATCTATTCCCCGTTTGGGTTAAGAGTATGGTCAAAGTGTCAACTCCCACTAGACTGACTACATCAGATATAGTCTAAGTGATATTAGATCTTGTCCTAAGGATCTCATTACTTTATTTATCATTAAAGATTCTCTTCATGACACATATTTGCTCTAGCCAGAGACTCCTAAGTAATGAACCTGAAAAGAGGTCGTGGGTATCATCTACTTCTAATAGGAGTGGTGAATTTTTATTGGTTGCTCAATTACCTCTGAATACCTCAAGTTGTGCCCAATCACCAACATATGAGTAACCCTTGAAATGCACTGATGAATGGAGTCAAAGCATAGGATCAGTATCTGTGATATCCTTAAGCACCTCAAGTCAAAAGATACTTGCACCATTACTATTATGAGACTATCATTGATAATGGAATAGAATATCCATATGATTGTCTCATAGTAGGCCAATCCAATGTACTTACTACCCTTAGTAAGCATCCACATGTTAACTCCAAACAACTCATGTCTACAGCTTATGAGATCTACTGCTTGATCCAATCAAGGAGTATAACATGTGCTAGTCTATCTGGATTAATGATATCCCATCTCATTAATCCTATAAATAGGGAAAGTTTAGAAAATAATTACATATGATAGGAATCTCATTACATGATCTCATGATGATTTCCTCCATGCTATGTTTTGTAACAAGGACTTCATTAAATCAATTTAAGAACAACATTAAATCCATAATTGTATGAACATCGAAATAATGAAAAATGCCTTTATTAATCATAAAATGATTTGTATAATAAGTGCTAAAGGTGGTTGCCCTTAGAGCACTTCTCTAACAAACTCCCAATTTTACTAAAGCCAATTGCCTTGACATATAATACTATAGGCGTATACATGTGACACAAAAATCTGTTGGGAAACAAGCTTAATCAATGGATCAACTATATTATGATCAGTGAGAACCCTCTCTATCTTGACATCATTTCTACCAATGATTTCTCTAATCAAATGGTAGCACCTGAGTACATTTTTGGGCTTCTGATGAGACCTCAGTTCCTTCGCCTACGCTATATCCGCGTTGTTGTTACATTACAACTGCACTAGGTCAGCAATGCTCAGAACCATACCAAGTTCTATGATGAACTTCTTGATTCAAACCACTTCTTTGCCGCTTCTGAAGCTGCAATATGCTCGGCCTCTGTCTTTGAATCTACAGTTGTCTCTTGCTTGGAACTTTTCCAACTAATTGCACCACCATTCAGTGTGAATACATATTCGGACTGGGATCTGAAGTCACCCCTATCGGATTGAAAGATGGCATCAGCATACCCGCTTATCACAAGATCAACTTCTTTATATACTAAGATTGGTATCTGCTTGTAACACTTAGAGCATACGATACATCGGGTCTAGTACATAACATAGCGTACATGATTGCATGATTGATCCTATACATAGCGTACATGATTGATTCTATAGCCGAAGCATAAGGAATCAAACTCATGCGAGTTCTCTCATCTAGTGCCTTTGGACACATAGATTTAGAGAGTGTAATCCCATGTACCATGAGAAGATAACCTTTCTTGGATTACTCCATGCTAAACCTCTTTAGCATCTTGTCAATATATGTAGACTGAGAAAGACTAAGCAACCTCTTAGATCTATCTCTATAGATCCTTATCCCCAAAATATAAGTTGCTTCTCTAAGGTCTTTCATAGAGAAGTTCTTAGCTAACCAAATTTTGACTGATTGCAAAGCTGAGATATCGTTTCCTATTAGCAAAATGTCATCTACATACAGTACAAAGAACACGATTGCACTTCCACTAACCTTCTTATGCACACACGACTCATCCAAAATTTGTGAGAAATCAAACTCTTTGATTGTCTCATCAAATCAGATATTCTAACTCTTGGATGCTTGCTTCAATCTATAAATAGATTTCTGAAGCTTGCATACCCTTTCTCCATTCATGGATATGAAACCATCAAGTTGTGTCATATACACATCCTCGATTAGGTTTCCATTAAGGAAAGTCATCTTCACATCCATTTTCCATATCTAATAATCATAATGAGTGGCAATGACTAGGAGTATCCTAATGGATTTAAGCATAGCTACTGTGCTAAACGTTTCGTCATAGTCAACACCTTGCCTTTGACAATAACCTTTAGCTACAAGCCTAGTTTTATAGGTAACTACATTACCCTCCATGTTAGTTTTCTTCTTGAAAATCCATTTGCACCCTATAGGTTTTATCCCTTCAAGTAGGTCAACCAAATTCCATACTTGATTTTCATACATGGAATCTATTTCAAATTTCATAGCTTGAAGCCATTTATCAAATTTTGAACTCTTCAGAACCTCTTCATAGGTAGTAGGCTCATCATCTTATATGAACAATACGTTGTTAAGTTCACTTATGAGAAATCAGTATCTCTTTGGAACTTGACGTATCCTACCTGACCTACGAATTTCTTATATGTCAGAAGGTTGAACTATTGTTTCATCTTCATTAACAATAGTTTCAGGTCCAAGCAGTTGTTCTGCGTCTATTTGAGCATCTTGAAATTCCACAAGTTTAATTTTGCTCCCAATGTCTTCTTTTAGAAGAAACTCTTTCTCTAAAAAGACAACATGTTTTGAAAAAAAAACACATTTTGTTTTGAAAAATGGTAGAATTGATATCATATAGTTTCCTTAAGATATCCTACAAACAGACACTTATCAGATTTAGCTTCAAGCTTATGTGACTGAATCCGCTTCACAAAAGCAAACCAACCCCAAACTTTCATATGAGAAAGGTAGGGTTTCCTGTTAGTCCATATCTTATATGGAGTAACATCAACTGACCTGGATGGGACTCTTTTTAATACATAAACAGAAGTTTCAAGTGCATATTCCTAAAAGGATTTTGGTAAATTCGCTAAACCCATCATAGACCTCACCATGTCTAACAAGGTTCTGTTTCTCCTCTCAGCCACACCATTGTGTTGTGGCATGTAAGGTGGAGTCCACTGGGACAATATTTCATTATCCCTGAGATAATCCAAAAACTCTTGGCTTAAGTATTTACCATCTCGATCTGATCGAAGTGATTTAATACTTCTCCCAAGTTATTTCTCAATTTCAATTCTGAATTCCAATTCTGAATTCTTTGAACCTTTCAAAGGCTTCAGACTTGTATCTTCTAAGATACACATACCCATAACCATCGATAAAGGTAATGAAGTATACGAAACCACCTTTGGCATGTATGGACATCAGATCATGTACATCAATATGTATTAGGTCTAAAAGTCATCAGATGCCTTCTTCTACTTCAAGGACTCAAGATAGGCCTTACAGTTTCTCTTTCAGTGGCCATCCTTACCACAGTGGAAGCAAGTTCCGTTCGAGGCAGTCTTCTTTGCTTTCTTTACACCTTCCTTAGGCTCTACGAATTTCTTCTTCTTTTGGCTCTTTTTTTCGACCAGAAGAGTCCACCAGCATTACAACCTTGTCCTTGCGGATAGATGGCTCAACTGCCATGAGCATGTTGACTAGCTCAGGAATTCTGCTGAATATATTGTTCATCTGATAGTTAAGAACAAATTGTGAGTAACTAGCGGTTAAACCCATCAGAATTAAGTCAATACTTAATTCACGATCCAAAAGAAAACCCAAGGAGGCCAACCGCTCAATGTAGCCATGTAGTAGGTATCGATCATACCAATTACATCTCTAATACAACTATCGAATCTAGTGTTATCAACTGTTGATGTCTGCACACTCACTGGGTTATCAACTCTTGACACATATACATCTAATGTGCACTACCCAACTTCGCCTCTATCCACATTGATCTTGAGTTTGCTTAACAAACCAACGCTTGTAGTAAAAACTGACCCATTAATCTAGAAATCCTATTTTCATGGTTCGAACATATCCGTGTAAAGTGGGCTTAGGTTTGCCCAACAATCCTAACTTTAAACGGACTCTGGCTCTCATCATATTAAAGGAAGGCATTAGTTTTGATATTCTAAGTGAGGGGTTTGACTAAGGTCTATATATATATATATATATATGAGTTAATATCTATAAGATCATCTAAGTTAGATGAGACTATATAGTTACTATAACTACATGACATGATATGTACTACCTAATCAAATTGGGCCTAAGCCCATAACCATCCATCATGCAAGCCCACACATTCTCCTAACCATGCATTCTCTAATGCATATATGTAAACATGTCATTTTGGTTATGACATCTTATGGATCCTGATACGAAAGGCCCAATCCAACACTTGGATCTAAGCTCAATCCAACACTTAGATTTACTACCTTCCTTTTACTAACTTGGCTAAATTTACTATTGTATGTTATTTCATTTGGAATTAATATTAATCTAATTAACATTAATGCCTAATTCCAAAAATTAATTCATAATTAATTTACCTTAAAATAATTATTTGATATCCAAAATTAAACAACTTCAATTTTGTCACACCTGCCAATTTTTCTAGTCTTACTAGAAAATCTATTGCTCTACTAAAATTAATTCAAAATTAATTTATATAATTTCACAAAATATCTAGAATCAGATAATCATTCTAAGAATCTCTAGGTCTTTTCATGATGATCAAAATAATTTAGGAATCACCCAAAAATTATTATGATCATCGAAATACCGATAAGACATTCCTTTTGATTTAACAAAAAAAATACCGATAAGACACCAAAAACGACAAATATGACATCTAAAATTTGTTTGGAAATCAAATTTCAAGAAAAATCATTTAGGAATGCATCAAAAATCAAATTAACACATTTTTATCACATAAAAATACTTTTAAGGTTCTAGAACCGAAATATAAACATACAAAAATATCATACAAAACAGATCCTACAATTTCTAGAAAACTGTCCAGATCTAGAAAATTGATTGATAAAATTATTAAAACATTTTTAATAATTCTACAAAAATTATAGAGGCATACAAACATCCCAAATATGTTCACATAATTTTTACAGAATTAAATTCCACGAAAATCATGTATAACCTCATCAGTTTGGCAAATAGACATCAAATGCCTAGCAGAAAGACAGATTTCATGCATGTCCTTGTAAATTCGAAATTAAATATTTTAATCACATTAAAATTATTTTCAATCACACTGAATCATTCACTTACATCTTATGAATAGATTGGTAAAATAAAATCTTGAAAAACACTTTTCTATAATTAATTTCAAGCAAAACATTACAGGACCCTAAGCTGTCACAACCATGAAAACAGTTTTCACATATCATGTATTCTATATCTAACAAGGTACAAGATGTTTTTGATACCACTGTAAGGTTTCGATCATGCATCTCATACATGATGCATGATCAAATATATGTAGAGGAAAATAAAACGGAATCTCAAAAACCAGATCTGCTCATGCATATAAATATGGAAAACCAAAACATGAAATGTAAGATGTTTACATACCTTTCTGACGATCTCCTTCGTTCTTTAATCTTTTCCATGTTGGGTTGTCGTAAACCAGAACGACCAACGTAGACCGTCTATAATAAAAGTCTATATGAAGATAGAAGGATAAAACCTCACTAGGAGATGGCTAGAATTCTTTGTTTATGCTTGATAAAAGATAAGAACTCTTGTGAGAGTTAGAGAGAAAAAAGGTGTGTATGAGAAAGAACCTTTCTTTTTCTTGTGTCTTACACAAGAAGCACGAAAATCATCTCTATTTTTCACACCATTTGGCTTTCCATAACCCCTATCACTAATGGAGAGTTATGGGAAGTTAATGGTCATGAATAACATGCATTAATGGAAGTTATGGAAAGTTAAAGGTCATGAATATCATGCATTAATTGAAGTTTTGGGAAGTTATGACCAAATTGGCAGCCAACAACACTTGTTTCTAATCTATGCCATGCAACATTTTCTACTATGATCACATCGTGATACAATCCCGAAACACTCTTTCATATCTTGAATCATAATTCAAGACCATTTTACTCATCCTTCAGATCTCCCATGTGTGTGACCCATTAAGTTCTCGGTTATATTGACCACTTGAATTAACACTTAATTCAAGTAAGTCAAGAGAAGCATCTAACAACACGTCATAACTCCCAATTGACTGAAAAGTTAGTGGTTTGACTATGAACCCTTTCATATGCAATGTTGCCATGCTATTCATCCTTTCACCATCTATACCCCACATAGATTAGAGTACGATCAAAGTGTCAACTCCCACTAGGCTGACTATGTCACATTTAGTCCAAGTGATATTAGATCTTGTCCTGAGAATCTCATTACTCTATATGTCATTGAAGACTCTATTCATGACACATATCTCCTCTGGCCAAAGACTCCCAAGTAATGACCTCGACAAGAGGCCGTGGGTATCATCTCCTTCTAGAAGGAGTGGTGAATGCTTTATTAGCTACTCAATTACCTCTGAATACCTTAAGCTGTACCCAATCACCACCCTGTGAGTAACCCTTGAAGGGCATCGATGAATGGAGTCATAGCATAGTATCAGTATCTGAGATATCCTTGAGCACCTCAAGTCAAAGGATACTTGCACCATTACTACGATGAGGCTATCATTGACATTGGAATAGAATATCTATATGATTGTCTCATAGTAGGTCAATCCAATGTACTTACTATCCTTAGTAAGCATCCACATGTTACACATGTTGTAACATTTTTATATCTAAGGCCTTGTTCAAATAAGATGAACCATAAATGCCCAAGTCTTCTTCATCCTTAGCTTGAAACAAATTAACCAATGTTTTTTCTTCCTTTATATTTAACAAGCCTCCTAAAATAATTCTCAAAAGGCCATTAGAAACTTCATCAATATACTTATCTTGAATCAATCCATTCAAAGCCTCATTAACCTTCTTCCTCCTAAATCTTATAAATGGTCTATTAGGCATAAGTAATAGATCCTTTGAATTTTGACTACTTATGTTTTCGTCAATCTACTTATGATGGTTAATGTTGACCCTAGAGAAAATGTTTCCTTGGGTTTATTTTTGCTTTAAATGTATGTGATTTCAACATCCATCTTTTTATTCACTACTAGAAAGCTTATGGAATCAAAACTCAACTTCATCTCACTTTCCAAACTTTTAGTACAAACTGACAAAAGTGAGTGGTGAGCTATTTGGATTGAATAAATCCATATTTGTAAATGTCAAAAGGTAGATAAGAAAAAAAAATTAATTCTTATAACAAAATTCTTTTACCCTTTAAGGCAATTGAAATTGTGATGAAATCCGCTTACTAGAAAAAGAACTTAATGCTCTTTATAATATAAAGGAAGTCATATGGAGACAAAATTCTAAATACCTCTAGCTAATATATGAAAACAAAAATACTAAATTCTTTAGTTGTAATATAATATCAAATCTATGGGATTCTTCTAAGGTGCTTCACTCAAACAAAAATAAATTATATTCATCTTGTTTGATTTTTTCCCCTTGTTGTATGCTTCTATTAGTTGACAAAATGTTTAAAATCTCATTAACCATCTTCAAAGAAAGGTCTTCTTTTATATGAATAATTTTCTTCTCCTTAGTTAAAAGATTAAATTAAATATGTCTTGTTCCATATAAATCTAAACAAGACTCTAGAACTGGATAACTTCACTTCTTTATTTACTAACACTTTTGAAACTCATTTTTGTGATAGACTATGCAAAGTAGTTTTGGAGTTCTCAACGAAGGTCAATCCTTTGATTTGGTGAATCATACTTTCATATGATTGATCCCAAAAACAAATTCATCTAAAAGCATGAAATTTTTTTGTCTAATTTTCTTATGCATTATCTCTTACAAAGCGGTTTCAAAATTCATAGAAAATTAAATTAAGCCTCTTTTGGACAAACAAATTTTGAAAAACCAAAGTTCTTTCATTGCTAGTCATTTAATCAAAGATAATATTCTAATGGCTTTTAAATATATGCATTGTTTCAAAAACTAATGAAGACTATAAAAAAGAAACATGACCTTCAAGTTTGACATTTCTAAAGCATTTGAAAAAATTGAATGGTCTTTCCTCCCTCATGTTATGAAGAAATTGGGGTTTAGTTGCTAATTTATAAACCTCTTTTTGAGACATATTTGTTGACCAAATATGTTCGTAACACCATGATTTTGATTTTTAAAATAATTGCTATTGATGAATTTACTTTTAGTGATATTAGTTATATTACAGGGGAAAGTTTAATAGAAGTTCAAATTGAGCAAAGGACTCAGTTAAATGAATTAAACAATTAATGTTTGGAGAGCAAAGTTGAGCATATATACAATTCAAGTGAAGAGTTAAAAATAAAGGGGAATCGAGCATATTAGACTTGATTAAATGATTATAATCCTTCTTGTAACCTTGTCTTGGTCATTTCATTAAATTAGGAACTCAGTCATTGCATGATTATTTGCATCTAGGACGTAAACTTAAATCCTTTCATAATAAATAGAAAACTTACTTTTATCTTTAAAGAAAATTTCTTGATCATTAAAATAATTTTAGAAAATTTTTGAAAAGATATTGGATCTAGTTTTAGCCAAAGTAATGTGATTTGATCTTTAAAAGAATTGAAAATCATTAGAATGATATTTGCAAACACATTGATTGATTAATGTATAGGTGCAATTGACCATCAAATAGATGTGATCAACCAATATGTTGTTTATGAAAACATTGGTCGACCAATGTTTAGGTGTTATTGACTAATGTATTAGAAGAAATGAAAATTTGTACACCATAAGTTTGCATGTCATATTGGTTAAAATATTAGTTGACCACTATGACATATTGGTTGACTGATGTCAATGTTACTAGTCATCGTAATAAATAATTTTTGTTTATAATGATTTTTAAGGTTTCAAGAATATAAATAGACTATATATAAGTTGTGAGAAATTTTCTAGACAAAAGAAAAAGTTGCTAAGAGTCTTACGAGGCTATAAAAAGCATATATATGTTACATAACACATATTGAGCCCTTTTTCATTGATATGAGTAAAAGGAGTTTTTTGAGTTATATGCTTATTATTAAAAGGGAAATTAATTAGGATATACTTTGTGAGAGTTACTTTTTATGTTAAACAAGACTTGTAAAGGATTATTCTTCACTTGCAATAAAGCAAGATAATTATATGGGGTTGCTCTTCACCCATGGCAAAGAAGATGTTGTATTGAGAGTTGTTCGTCACTCATTGAAGGAAGTGTTTAGTGAATTCTTAAATGGAGTTTGATATTAGAAGTAAATTATTAATTGTTTGGTCGGACCAGCATAAATTGATTTTATCTCTCTTTCTCTACTCTCTTTTATTTATTATTGAAATTGCTTTATAATTATTTTATGTGAATTTACTAAAATCCTTTATTAGAATAGGCAATTAATTCATTAGTTTATAAACAGGGAAAAAATGAACACATAATTCACCCCTCTCTTATGTGCTATATTGGGACCAATAATATTTGTTTAATTTTTTTTCTTCTTCCTATTCAACCATTCATATGTGCCTTCTTTCAAACTATCAAGAGGCCTAGATAAAGGAATCCTCTTTTCTCATTTTAAAATATCCATGAAAGCTCTAAGTACTTGTCTAATTTTTGAATCTAGGGTCAAGAGGCTAAAAAATTTCTTTATTTGTAAGAGTTGTTCCCTTATTTCTCATATCCTATTTGCCGATATTTTTTAAGTGACAAGGGAAAATTATCCAAATGTTATTTTCATTATTTTAATCAAGCTTCTAGTCTAAATAAAAATCTTCAAAAATAATTAATTATTTTCAATCTTAGACAAATACAATAATTTTATAAGAAGGTTAAGTATTCACTCCTCTAAGCGACATGGTAAATACTTTGACCTCTTGACAATGTTAAGCAATCTAAATTCTAATATTTAAACATGTCCATGAGAATTTCAGAAGAAAGATTGGAGGATGACATAAGAAACACCTATCACTTTAAAGGTAAAGAAATTTAATTTAGTTAGTACTTCAAGCTATCCCCTCTTATATAATGTCATCTTTTAAGTTTCCTATAAATTTCTTGACAGAGTTATCTTCATTAGAAATAGTAAACCATTGCATGGTCTAGGCCTGATTCGATGGTCGATTGAGCTTGGCTCATATTGTATAAGCTTAAACTTGATCAAGTTTGAGTGACCTAAAATTTTTTTAAAACCTGACTCTAACTTAATTCTAGTTTGAAGCATTGCCAATGACCAACTCAATGACTAGTTTTTGACAATACTTCATATTATTCTCAGCTTCGTCAACAACAATAATATGTACAGAAAAATCGAGCCAGGATTTGATCTCGCACGTGCTGAAATAATCACAAATTTTTTTCGTTTGACTGTTTGAAAGATAAGATTACTTAAAATTCTATAAAAAGATAAAACATAAATTATAATAAGCATGAATTTTAATTCATACCTTATTTCGAATCTTGATCATTTTCTTCTCGTATCCTTCAAACCATCTATATTTTCGGCTCATCTCAATCCTTGTAGCCACATAAGAGTTCAGTCTTTAATGATATCCACAGAACAAGTTACGGGAACTCTGTAATTATTATAAAAAGGTTTTATATATGTCGGACATTAGGTCTGGTTAGATTCTTAAGGCAGGACTTGAAATTCAAAACGTTGTTCGTGGGGGGAGGGTCCAAGCGAGTCCTCTTGGAAATGCCATGAATCCCCCTTCAAAGCTTACCCTTGCAAGATAGGCTCGCAGCTTTGGAAACGGAACATTGTCTTATACTCTATTATCCGCAGAATCTGCTGAAGAAAAAGAGGAAATTATTTGATTGCTCTATTCGCATGTCATGCTACTCGTTCTTTATGGTTTGTTAGCGCACTCAGAATGAGACAAACATAAACCACTTACTTCACTTTTGTTGATTGTTGTTTTCATGGTATTATCTCCATTGTCGATAACCCATTGGAAGAAGGGTGGTGTTTGGATGTTTTTGACGCAATCAGAATCTTTCATAACCTCGGGGAATCACTAATTGGGATGCAGGTGTTCGACCATGGCTGGTCATGTCCTTCTGTTGGCACCTTGAAGATGAAAAGAAAGCAGGTTGTGAGGTCATTATACGAACTTCCCCTTCACCTGTTACAGATTTGTGTTGAAATTATTTCTCGCAAACAAAATAGTCATATATCACCACTTGCTTCACACTTGTCAGTATATTAACCTGAAAACTAAAGATGTACTACAGGGGTCACGAAAATTGCAATTCAATTTATTATTCCAAAACTGTAGATTGGATAGGATGATACCAAATCTTCTTATCCACAAAAAAATCCCAAAATGGAGGCGACGGTTGGATGACCCCAAGAACTGACCTGGACCTGACTCAGCTTGCAATAATTTTGTACCAGTATGTGGTAGTTGGCCATGTGGTGTCAGCGTATCAACAGAAACTGGGTTGGTGTTTCTTATCCACATAAGCGTATGGCTTGTTTACTTTTGTGAGTGTATTGTTCCTGGTCTTTTCATAAATCAAGCTGCTTTTTACATCAACTTTGAATTGGAATAAGGCAACAGATCTTCTTGGCTGTTCATTTATATTATAGCAAGACAGTTGGGAGGGATAGAGGAGCTTTATTTTTCAAAGAATCTGGACATACCAGAGCGATTTGGTTGTCCCCTTGGAAAGAACATTACATTAACATAGTTAATACACGAATAACGTAATGGTGGATAAGGTTTCTTTGCAAGTGTCCATGGTCTAAGGTCATGTTCAAATAGTTGTTCTTTTTTAATAATTCATAATTAACAACACAAAAAAGATTGGATGGAAAGTTTTTCATTCTATATACGAAATATGTCTTCCACAATTTTATGAGATTAACGAAATAAAGAACAGAAGAAATAGGAAATGAAACACCCCTGTTTTACAATTCTAAAGCACAATTCAAACAATTTATAACTTGCATTTAATGCACCCCTTTTTACTATCTAGTCAACACAAATTGTTTTCTTTTGAAATTTTGGCACTCCCTGATTGGGAAACGTGGCATATGTTTCTGAGTTCTCCCATGTGGTCAGAAAAAGCGTGTATATAATGTGGAATCCACCTTCAATGCCTCTCTCGTACACGTCTCTCGCCATCCACTTTTTTTCCTCGCTACCCAAACTATAATTTTCTTCCACATCCTCGCAAACCAAACACCCAGTCATACTCCTATCCCCCAAAATTCTCCAGACCCATTCGACTCTACCCACTCTTTCTTTATTCGACTCTACCCTCTCTTTCTTTCCCATCTCCTGAAAACAACTTCCAACTTTCCCTAATCTCAAAAGCGAGTTTTATTAATTTCCCATTTCCTTTTCTTTTTTTTTTTGGATTATCTTTTCGTGTGTAAAGATCTGCAGATGGAGGTCTCTGTGATGGCAAGTTCTCGGGCAAAGGTTTTCAGGAGCGATTTATTGTGCAGAGATCTGAGGTTTTGTTGTGTTCCTCGTAGCCCCAGTAAAATTTTCTTCTGGGATTCAAGTGCCAGGTTGAGAAATTCTCGCCTTCGCTTTTCCTTAAATTCTGCTCTCCCATCTGAACCTGTAAGATCTGACAAGGCTGCTGCGCTTAGTCGATCTAAACCGGTAAGAGGATTTCAAAGATTTCCTGTTTCCATTCCTTTTTCCTTTCCTGTGAAATTGAGATGGCTTTTGGTTTGAAGCAGAAATGATTTCTTTTTATTCATTTTGTTTTATTTTCCTATTTCCGTTTGTTAATTCTGGGTTTCATGGGGTTTTCTTTAATTTAATCTTCGTAAGCGATTACTGTTTGTTGGGGAAAATATTTTGAAGGAGAAAAGATTGTGTCTTGAACATAAAATAGTGAAATATGCGAGGTGGCATGTGGTTATTATAAGGTGATTTTTGTTTTTGAATGCGTTAAATTTCTGTTTCTGTTTTACACGCTAATGTGTATTAGGACGATGATGCCAATTATTCAGGTTGATGGGGTGAGAATATTTGTTGGATTGCCTCTGGATGTAATTTCAGATTGCAATACTATAAACCATGTTAGGGCGATCACTGCTGGACTTAAAGCTCTTAAATTGTTGGGAGTTGAAGGTGTGGAGCTTCCAGTTTGGTGGGGAATAGCTGAGAAGGAATGTAAGGGGAAGTATGAGTGGTCTGGCTACCTTGCTATTGCAGAGATGGTCCGGAGTGTAGGTCTTAAGCTTCATGTCTCACTTTGCTTCCATGCTAGTGAACAACCAAGAATTCCTCTCCCTGAGTGGGTTTCTCGGATTGGTGAATCCCATGCTTCCATATACTATGCAGACAGGTCAGGGAATCATTTCAATGGGTGCCTGTCATTAGCTGTTGATGACTTGCCTGTTCTTGATGGGAAGACTCCTGTTCAAGTTTACCAAGATTTTTGTGAGAGCTTTAAGTCTTCATTTTCACATTTAATGGGCTCGACGATCACGGTAGTGAAATTTGATTCATTGTTTTCATAATTAAGCGCCAGAAGTTTTGATAATTATTACAGGCATAATTGATGGCTCATGTACTATTTGCTTTTGCAGGGTGTTACGATGAGTCTTGGACCAGATGGTGAGCTACGATATCCTTCCCATCATCTGCTAAGCAAAAACAGCATTATACCTGGAGTTGGAGAGTTCCAATGTTATGATAAAAACATGATTAACCTTCTTAAGCAACATGCTGAATCGACAGGTAACCCCTTGTGGGGGCTTGGTGGTCCTCATGATGCACCTGGTTATGACCAGTTTCCGCATTCCAACAACTTCTTTAAGGATGAATGCGGATCATGGGAGTCGTCATATGGAGACTTTTTTCTTTCCTGGTATTCAAGCCAACTGTTGTCTCATGGCGATCGCTTGCTTTCTGTTGCCTCTGCTGCATTCAGTTGCACTACTGTCTCAGCATATGGTAAAGTCCCTCTTGTGCATTCGTGGTACAGAACCCGTTCACATGCGTCTGAATTAACAGCTGGTTTCTATAACACTGCCAACAGAGATGGTTATGAAGCAGTTGCAAAGGTGTTCGCTAGGAATTCGTGCAATATGATCTTGCCAGGAATGGATCTTTCTGATGAGCATCAGGCTCAGGAGTCTCATTCAAGCCCAGAATCATTGCTTGCACAGATTAGATTGGCTTGTAGGAAGTATGGGGTTGATGTTTCTGGACAGAACTCATCAATTTCTAAAGCTCCCTATGGTTTTGAGCAGATGAAGAAAAATATGAGAGGTGATAAAGTTATAAATTTGTTCATGTATCATAGAATGGGAGCTGATTTCTTTTCACCAGATCATTTTCCTTCTTTCACTGGGTTTATCAGAAGCCTTAATCAACCTGAGATTCATTCTGATGATCTTCCTGAGGAAGAAGTTGCTGAACCTCAACAGATGAGTACAGATTCGAGCATTGAAATGCAAGCAGCTTAGAACTTAAGTGTTAAGTTGGACAACATTTACTGTAAATACAAAATTATGTGCACCGATTATTGTATGAGAAGAGACTAGACAGTTATAATTATATGGAGTATATTTGTTCAATATTACTATCTGTGTGCTGCCCATAGTTTTACTTTCGAGTGAATTGTAACGTAGGAAACAAACCATAAATGGCAACAACAGCCTAGGACACTAAAGCTTAGAAGCCTAGGACATTCTCGTACAGAAAAAGCTCTTGGGTAGTTTAGAGCCAATTGAACCGGACAAATCGGCTTCGTAAAAAGTTGAGCATCTTCGAAATCAATAACTTCTCTTAAAGTGGCCATTTGTGTTTCTCTCTCTTTTTTCTTTTTTCTTTCAATCCTTTTTGCTTGCAAGTAGAAATAAACTTGCTTCTGCAAGTAATATTTAGAACGAACTGCAGGAACTTAGTTCAGACTTTTATTCTGCGCACAATGGTATAAGACACAAACGTAACACTGCTCTGTCCCTTCTATTGACCTCTTTATATATTTTAAATTCTGAATCATGCAGCCATCTCACAAGCTTCAAAAGAGCTGCAGCCGTTTTGCATTCCTTTAAGCATCACTATGCAGTCTCCAACCAACTCTTATTGCTTAAAGAGATCTAAAGCATCACTATGCAGTCTCCAACCAACTCTTATTGCTTAAAGAGATCTCAAAACTGCACCACACATGAACCAATGCAAGAAAGGATTAATAATTGCCCTGTTAATAATTCTACAGAAGCAATCTAGAAGTAACTTCTAGGTTCTACATTTGGGACGTAGCTTTGAAAATATTGCAGCATCCAGGCCTCGAGGGAAATATTTAGTGAAATTGTGGTTCAGAAAGTTCAATTTCTATAAACAACTTAAAACCTGGTCAACTATGCCCCATTATTCACATGGAATTTTCGTGTCAAAGTTGCCGAGGCAAATCGCAAATGCTTGGAATGCAGAGATTGGATACTGATAATCCATGGTAAACAAATCCTTCCCCACTTTTCCAAATTGGAGGATGATCTTCTCATGCTCTGGTCGCCAAGGTCCATCCTCAGGTGAAGCAACTAGTTGAAATTTTTTTACTGAAGCAACTGTGACTCTTCCATGGAAGTTCAAACACCAGCACTCCATTCTGGAGCCTTCTCTTTCAATACCAGTGCCCCATCCATTTGACCGGACAAAGGCCCTGAGAGGAGATTCTCCCTGTCATTTGATTTTGATCGGAAAAATGATAGTAGTGGTAAGTTATCTACAACAGGACGAGAATACTCGTCAGTGTAGGCGCTACTCCACCAGGTCCAATAGCATTGGCAGGAATTCAATATATGACAAAGTGGATTCTTCTTGGTCCCCTGTTTGTCAAAGAGATCAAATTTGATGACTATTACCTACCATCTTGGGTGGACAAGCATCTAAGTTGGGATCTAATAACAGAAAACAAATCACAACCACAAAATGCAATTCTGAGATTGGCACAACTGAAGGAATCAGATAGTAATATGTTTGCTTCCATGACAAAGAACTAATTGGAAATGGCTAAGAAGACTAAAATCTCACCGTGAACCCGGCATATTCAATTCGTAGAAGATGTGTGCTACTCGATAGTTTCCAGCAAGATTAGTGAAACTTGTTTTAAATTTACCAGTCTAGTAGAACGACTTGTTTACATCTTGGCCCCAGCATGAGGTGGTTGTCCATCAAAGACTGCAAACTTGGTCCCAAGAAAGTTTGATCTTGCGAAAGTAGAAAAGAATCGTATATTATTTCATCAGCGAAAATATAGAAATTCCATTCGTTTTTGTGAGTTAAATTATACCTGAGTTTCTCGACATAAGTTTGGCTGCCCTTTGACATATCATCAGCATGCAGAGAGATGACAAAATCTGTACAGGTAGGTAGGCCCTCTCCACTTATATGCAGAAAGAAGAAACTTTCCATCACCAGCTAGTGCTGTATAAGGGAACAGAGGTAGTACGTTTGTGTGGAATAGCACCGGTTTATAAAGCATTGGAGGAGAAATCCCTTGGACCAGGCTGCAAAAAACATCCACTGGATGAGGCATAAAAGGTGGACTCCAAAAGAAGAAGAGTACGAGTTGATCAACATGGTTAAACATTATAGAAATATGTTGCAATCCTCATCCCATTTGAACAACTTGAGTCTAGTGATACCAGAAACTATTCGTAGCAACAGAGATTACTGTGGTAAAGAAGCATAGGATTCTTAGAAAAAGTTTCAACATCAATCCAGGATTTTCGAAGTTAAAGATGACAGTGAACCTATTCAATAAGGCAAATAGTGGTCCCATTACGGACATTTTTTAGCATTATTCGGTGTAAGCATTGGACCAATCCTATATTAGGACAGTCACAATCCCAGCTTCCAAGAAATAGTTGTAACATTTAGATTAAACTTTTCAAAACCTAGAATAGAATTATCACATCCCAAATGACTTTCCCGTTATGTGGAAACGTGAGATAAGCTAGTTGTTATCAACATAATTTGATGCTTATTGGTAGCAATATCAATATGGTGCATAAATATCTTCATTTCAACAAATTAAATAAGCAAAGAAGGAAGTATTAGTAAACAAAATATAATGAGAAAAGGGACTAGACAAACCATTAAGAAAAAAATATCAAGCAAAGGAGTTTTTTTCTTTTCGCTCTAGCGTTTTAAACCATTAAAAAAAAAAGAGCTTTTTAGACTCAACTCAATCTCAAAAAACCAAGACGCCAGCTGCGCAATACCAACTTAGGCAAACAAAGTCAGAATTATAGCCTGAAAATTCCGGATACCAATCATCACCAACAAATAGGAAAGCGCAAATCCCCGCGCATAGCTATCAGTCCATGAAACAAAAATCAAAACTTCAAATAACTATCTATCCAAACACGAATATTTGAACTATGCCCATTATGCGTACCTGTTTAACAAAGATGGGGAACTTTAGTTGATCACAAAATTCAGGAACTTTAAGAAGATCCTTAATGATGTGCCTCTGAAGAATTATTTATTAGTTAACAGTTTTCGTTACAGTTAGTTTTTAGTTAGAGTTAGTTAAACAACCGTTTCTTTTCCTTTTCTTTTTTTTTTAACAAAGGAATTTTTTTTTCAAAAAAAAAAAACAAACAAAGGAAAATTACAACCAAACTAACATAGGTGACGGGGGTACATAGCCCTGTGGGCGTCATGATGAAGCAGCTCCTGGACGACCACTGGAGGATCCCGGAGAATGTGCAGTCCGGGAGATAAAACAACGACGCAAATCGCTAGTCGATCAGCACACTGGTTGCCCTCACGCAAGACATGTTGAAGGTGGACCTCCCAGTCTCGTTGTAAAAGCCCACGGATATCTGCAATCAAAGAAAAATCCTCAGTTAGGACCCACGGGGAAGAAGAGAGAATGTTAATTACCTCTAACGAATCGACTTCAGCGAGCAGGCAACGATAACCCAAGTCCCAAGCCAACGCGAGACCAGAGCGGAGCTCGTGGAGCTCGGCAGAGAGGGGGGTACACCGCCCCTGTTGGGCCCCAAACCTGTTTTATTTGTTTTGAGGCATGTTTTGAATTTTTGAAGCCTTATTAGATCAGTAATTAGC
>JANKOD010000192.1:16871121-16890440 GCA_026284645.1 Erythroxylum acuminatum
TCATTTTATTCCCTTGCTTTAAAAGAAAACATTTATGGCTCATTCATTCTATTATAAACATGAAACCCACCTTGATTCCTTGCTTGAAACTTGACTTAAATTGCCTCCCCTTGTCTTTTCTTGATTCCTCTTGCCTCTCTTAATCTCCTTCATCCAAGGCAAAATTTCCAAATCAAAAGGAGTTCAAATTGAACAACACATAACACATAATCACCAAAATTGACCTTAGAATTCATAAACCCATACCATTCTCAAGCCATAAGAACCAAAAGCTCTCTAAAAATCCAAAGATTTAAAATCCCACTTACTTTGGATCTTCACCAAATGAGGAGTTTCTTGACTCATATGGAAGCTCTCATCTTCTTCCACCTTTTCCCCTTCTTGAACAACTTGAAAATCGCTCTTAAAGGCTTAGAAAAGTTGAACCCTAGCATTTTCTTCTTCTTTCTCTCTTCTCTCCTCTTCTCCACGATCTCTCTCTCATTTCTCTCTTTTCTTATGTTTTCTCCCCCAATTTCGTGCATGCCTCTTTCTTAAAAGCCAACCTACACTTCTATTTACAAAATTTCTATTAATGAATGAGCAACGACCCTTATATCCTTACATGTAAGCCTTGTAACTTACATGCTCAAATGGCTTGCCAATTTTGCCCCTCATGAAAACTTACCACCTTAATACTATAATTCAATCAACTTATGTCATATGATCTTACTCAAATTAACATGCTAATTAACTCCCATTAACATGCTAATTAATTCCACAAAAATTCTCTATTAAGACCTCAAAATTCATTTAAATCATGCTTAACTCCTTCCGAAACTCAACATCTTTTTTTAATCATGCAATTGAAGGAATTTGCTTGCACTTCCTTATAGCGAAATGTTCCTCATTGTCTTAATTTTTCAATTGATACCAAAATCATTCAATTTGGTTCAGTAGTCTGAAAGTTATACACCAAATATGTCAGACTGTTCTTATACTAAAACATTATCCTGCGCTTGACTTCCATCCTAAAATTGATATTCTGAAAGACTGAATCAAAACTTGATTTCATCAAACAATTTGTAGCCTTATATCCCTAGTTTACTCCAAATCAAAAATCATCTCATTTGGATAGCTAGAAATCAAGTTATGGCTAAAGCACCAGAGCATGCTCAAAGAACATATACATTTTTCTGCTTTTAACTTCCAACATTTCACATGTAATCCATCTTGTATCTAAACCATATTTTCTATTTCATTTCAAATTCAAAAAATTTTCCTTTCTTTTCACATGAATAATTGCCAATAATTTCCCATTTAACAGTTCTAGGTTCCACGAAAAGTTTGGGGCCCAACACAACCTACACTTCTGTTTACAAAAATGCCATTAATGAATGAGTAATGTCCAAAATACCCTTCCTTATAAGCCTTGTAACCTTAATGCTTAAGCAGCTTGCCAATTTTGCCCCTCATGTAATTCTTACAACCTTAATTCAATTTAATCCATGTCATAAGATCTTACTCACATTAACATGCTAATTACTCACATTAACATGCTAATTAATTCCACAAAATACTCTATTAAGACTTTAAAATTCATTTAAATCATTGCCTAACTCCTTCCAAAAATAAGACCTTTTTCTAATCATAAAATTGAAGGAATTTGCTAACACTTCCTTCTAGAGAAATGTTTCACATTGTCTCATTTTTCCAATGACACCAAAATCATTCAATTTGGCTCCATAGTCCAAAAGTTATACCCCAAACATTTATGAACTATTCTTATACTGAAACAATATTCTGTACTCAACTTCCATCCGAAAATTTATACTCTTAAAGAATGAATCAAAACTTGATTTCATCAGACCATTTGTAGCCTTAACTCTCTAGTTTAATCCAAATCAAGAATCATCTTATTTGGATAACTAGAACAAAAGTTATGGCTCAAACACTTTGGGACTATTACTAAACCGAGACTGTACACTATACCCAAATTCACTCTAGAAATTGAAAGTCTCAGGGATTGAATTGAAATTCGACTCCTTCAGATAACTTGTAGCTATATGTCTCTAGTTTAACTAGAAACAAGAATCAGCCCATTTGGAGCTCTACAGATCAAGATATCACTAAAATATTAAACCATGTTCAGTAAAAATATCCAACTCATACTCTTTTAACCGGTCATCTCAATTTGATTCAATCAATCTTTCTCAAATTATTCTCAAAAATCATAATTTTTTATGGAGAGGTAGAGGAATGTCTTAGGAATCCAACTCTTCAAAAAGTCGGGTCAATCGGAGGTCGAACGAAGAAGTTATGGCCAAAAGAGTGAAGAGAGGTTGGATCAGGGGAGGATCGGCCAAAAATCGACGCGCACGCAATGCGCGCTGAACGAGCGCCTCTCCGACAACCTAACTTCCAAACTTCATATCTTTTGACCCAGAACTCCAAATTTTACAAACTTAGTATTAATGGAAAGCTAAAAGAAAGCTCTATAACTTCCATGAGGACTTGAAAAAAATTTCGGTCTCTAAAAGGGTCAAAAGTCCACGACAAAGTGACTATTTGTCAACTTAATCCTAAACAGCATCAGAACTTCTAAACATCATATCTTTCTACTCCATTGTCCAAAAATTCCATACTTTATATCAATGGAAAGATAAAAAAGATAATCTACAACTTTCATAAAGACCCTAAGAACAATTTCTAACTTTATGAGGGTCAAAATGTCACTCAAATTTTCTATCCCGAAAGTTCATCCTAAACAACATCAAGACTTCAATCGATAATAACTTCCAACCCCGATATCGAAAAAATGTCATACTTTATAGCGTTAAAAAGCTGGAAAGATAAACTACAACTTTCATTAAGACAACTTTGGCTAATTCTATCTAGATCAATACAGAAAATTTATGCAAGTTCAGATCAAAACTTCAACTCTCTCATACTATTCATTCCCAAAATTTTCATACTTCAAAGTTTCAAAAACACAAACAACAATTCAACTTTTTATTCTAGTCATTTCCACTCCATTTCTACCAACTTATTCATCATAAATTTCATAGCACTATCTAAAAATACAAGACAAGTTTCTCATCACCCACAACACATACATACACAAAACACCCATTTCATGCATTAACCTCAAAATATCATTGCAATTGCTCCAATTAACATTACCCAAATAAAATATTAAACACCATCAATTCCTCATTTAATTTCATTTAATAAATCAAATTTTCAAGAAAAGTTCGAGGTCCAACATAATTTTTCCAGCTAACTAAAATTTCACGAGAGAAGACTATATTCCAAGTATTTTAAGCTCACAACAAATACTATAAATCCTATAAGCAAATATTTCAATAAAACAAGAGGGAACTTTATTCACCAAATTGTTAGAGTTCATATTCAAAGAACTTGAAACTTATAAGAGAATATGAAGCCACAACTTTAATAAGTAAAAGTAAAAGGAACCATTAAACCATTATCAAAATGGAATTGAAAGGTGCAATTAGATTTAAGCAAAGAAGTTGCATATCATTTAATCATTGTAAAATCTAATTCACACACCTAACATAATTGGAATTGGAAGCACATTTAGGAGAAGAAGTCATGCTTATAGTATGTAACTGTAAAAAAAATATAAGATTTGTAAGTAATATAATAAACTACAAGCAATATTTCTCTTAAACTACTAATTGTTAAACAACAAATCATTTCAAACTTCACAAATGAAACCAAAACCCATTATGAAGATATCAAATAATAATAAAAAGATAATAAAATCCAACTACAAATATCGAAAAATAAAGATAATAAACCAGTCTATAAAATTCATAAAGTCCACGAATTACAAATTAAACATATTTAAAATAGAACAAATAATGCAATAAATGTTATCTCCGTAGGTATGGTCATATAGGTCTATAAGAAAATTTACCTAATTGATACAATTAATTGCAAAGTTGGAGAGAATAAAGCAAGTGAAGCCTAAGAGTGAGAGAGATCAAAAGACTAGAGACGTGAGAAAGAGAACGAGGGAGGCAGATGAGACAAGTTTGGGGAGGAGAGTTAGTCAAGAGACTCGTTTACTTGGGAAGAAAATGATGTCATTTTATATACATAAGACTCGAAACTTGATCAACTCAGAGTAAATCCGTTGACTTCAGATTGGACCCAAACTTATTGGTCAAAGCTAGATATAGTTGCATAGGTTTTGTTACACTTTTATAAGTTACGCCAACGTTAATTATATTTTTAGGATTAACGTTTAAAGTATCTTAAGAAGAGAATTTACATAAATCCTTGGGCCAGTTGTCCCACTCTATGAGGTGCCTACAAATCAGCGAAGGGATTAGTCACTGGGTCCGCCGGTGGATACCCTAGTCTAGGACCAAAAAAAAAAAGGAAGAGAATTTACAAGAATGGTATGGTATTTATCTTGTAAAACCTAACTACAAATTGTAAATAAATGACTTTTGACTTCAATAAATAGTTGTATTAAAGTAAAAATGAAATCTAATTTTTTAATATTACAAAAAATTAAAAAGGTTTAAATGAACAATATTTAGAGAGGTAAACATACCAAAATTTCATTGAAATGGGCCCACAACTATATGGATTTTGTTCACTAAATTGAAAATTTTGGGAGGACCAAATTAAATGGTACAAAATTTAATAAATTAAAGGGTAAAAGATTATGAAGTTAACTTTGTGGTTTAAGTAACTTTTTAAAAGGTTATTTTAATTTTAATTTTTTTTAGAAAAACTCCTTTTATATTTTTGTTAAAAAATAATAGAGAAACACACATGATATGAATAACACATATCATCTAATTTGATACAACTCAACTCAACCAAATCCGATTTAAATAAATATTTTAATATAATTATAATAAATTATTAATTTAAATTACGCTTAATAGTTCACGTGAGATTTAAAAACTAAGTTGAATCATCGTACCAATATTATTTTATTGATCAACGTGTAATGTTAATGTCGTGTATTTTTTAACAAAAGTTTAGAAGAATATTATTTTTAAAGAAGTAAAAATTACAAAAATTGATATATAAAAAATTAAGTTATTCACATAAAAATCTCTTGTTTTTTTACATTAAATTAAATAAAAAATTATATGGTTTAATTAATTTTGTATTCAAAGTTAATGGCAAGTAGGAATGTTTTATTTGTTAAGATTTAAATTATAATCGAGATTTATACACTTTTTATGTGCTGTAAATAGTTCTCGTTTGTATAACATTCTGTTTTCTTAAATTATCTGTGTACAGCGCTTTTGGTACTAAAAAAGGGTGTTGTTTAGTGTCTACTTTCGGATTATCTCCTTTCACTTGCTGGGCTACTGAGGACAACTCCAGGTCTTAGACGTTGAAGAAAACCCCTTCTTTTCGTCCTCCAATTTTATCTTTCATACTTAATGATGACATTCTCCAGAGTGCCAACAATAATTGTTATTATTAATAATTGAATATAATATACGAGTATACAAATATTATGAAATAAAGGATAGCGTATAAATACACTGAAGATATCTTATAGGAACCAGTTTAGAAGATTCTGCATTATCTAATCCTAAAGTAAGAACCACGAGGGAGCACAAAACAAGCAATAAGAAATTAATCTCAAACTTGTTGACCAATGTGATAGGCCCAATTAGGAAGAATAATATGCTATTACTATTACTAGTTCATCACTTTCCCTCTCTCGACTTTGATAAGAATCCAACTCTTATGAGGAAAAAACACAAATGAGGAATACCATCAGGCAAAAGGCCAAAAAGCTACCACCAAGTATTGTATTCATTCCATCACATGTATTTTAGGGAATTTAGAACCCAAAACTATTTACATGCATAATTCTTGAAGGTAAGTTTTTAACAAAATAGATACTTAGCTCATAAAGAGGAAGCATGGCTTGTCCAGTAACAGGTCATGATGACCCAACATCACTGGAGCCAATGTACATTTGAAGGAAATTGTCAAAAGTAGCAACAGCGCCATTGTTTAGAATGAATTGACAGCATTTTGGAAAATGGCTATATTTCCTTTCTTGAAATTCAATCTCAAAGTGCCATGACATGTCATAATCAGACCAATAGCTATTCATCCATGAAAGACAAAATCAACTCAATAACATCCACGGTAACTAAGCCACATCAAAGAAAACATTATATTTACGTTCAAAACCTGAAATTCAACTATCCAACCAACACCAAGCACTTACACACCAGGCTGTCCAAATCAGCTGCTTTCATGACTTCATCCTTGGCCACTTTCATCTGCATAACAGGGATGTTGCTGGTGGCAACTTACCCTAAGCTGTTTACCAGAATTCTAATCCATGAATTAAAAATCTTAGTATTCCAGCTGTTTTCAACTGTCTATGATCACTTAATTAGACCTTTATATGAAATGTTAGATCCAAATCATGCATTTAACCAATATCTAACAAAATTGTTTTTTTAAACGTTCAGATTGTTAAGTTGTACACTACATAAGTTAA
Organism: Erythroxylum acuminatum; assembly: GCA_026284645.1. NCBI lineage: Eukaryota > Viridiplantae > Streptophyta > Magnoliopsida > Malpighiales > Erythroxylaceae > Erythroxylum > Erythroxylum acuminatum. The sequence continues at coordinate 16,877,624 of JANKOD010000192.1, forward strand.
ATTGATGAAAATTTGACATAAACCTAACTCTAAAGTTTTAAGGTGCTATTAATACAGTTTTAAAAATGTTAAGGTGTAACATACAATTATAAATATCGATAAGAACTTCTGTAAACATTTTAGGAGTCCTTATCATGCAGCTCAAAGCATCGAATTTCTGCTTCATATTCAGTAGTTTTCCCATCATCATGATAATCAATCAAGGTAGCAGTGGAAAGAGGGACAAATAAAAGACAATTAATAAGAAATCTGCATATATTAGGCACAAAAAACAGAGGAGAAACGAAAATTGTGGAATGGACTACTTCTATTTAGCTACATTCATGCTGAAACATAAGGAGGCACCTTGTCAAATCATAGGATATCATGTCAAGCCAATTATTACATAACTTCGCAAGGACCTTGGAAAATGGAAACCAGAGAAGAAAAAGGTCAGCATGAAATCCTGTTAGATGTTGCCAGATTTATAGAATGAACTAAAATATGAGCTTGCAATGTTCATGATGCACAAGCATAATTTAATTATCATCGCACTGTCAAGGCACTACACTTCTCAACTTGTCTTTACCTTTATTGTTCAAATATAAACAGGTCAGATGTTAAGATAATACAAAGATTTACAAAAATAATTTCATTCGATTTACTTCTTAGTTCAAAAAATTGATTTTAACCTCATGTATGGTACTAGAGTTTTTTGTTTCTGACATGTATGGTACTAGATACAATTTACTCAGCCAAAATTCCAGCTACGGAAAATTCCTACAAAACTGGAACACTGCCATTTGATTGCTGCATGTTTCCAAGTGATTTTCCTACAAATAAGAGAGATTTACCCATCAAATCAAGAAATGAAGAAGAGATTCTGCTAGGCAAGCTAAAACATGAATGAGTGGCAATGGTGAAAGATTTCCATGATAGTGTTTCCATTGACCAAAGTTATGCAACATTTTTCACATATGAGGAATAGAAAGACTTTATGGTGAAAATTTCATCTATCAAACGTTGCAGAAACACTTACAGGTAAATCACAACCTTTTCGAGATCACAGCAGCATATGGACCAGTTATTAATATATAAAACTGTTATTAGCGGCCTGTAACCAAGATGTCCAAAAATACTGTCTACTACCTCAGTTTATTTAAACTAGGGAGCTCATCAGAAAGTAGAGAAACTCTCAAATTAATGAAAAAGCTGGGAGGGGTCATCAATTGGATGACCTTCATGGTTATCATGGTCAATAAATTACTTCTACACACCATAAACCATGGTGTTGTGTGCAAGGGTAATTTATACAAAATTAACTATGATGACCATAAGAGCCACCAAATTGATGGCCACCTAGTTGGCTCCTCAAATTAATAACAAGAAACGTCTATCAAAATACCTGAGTTGCCAGCTAAAGAATAAGGGCGATTTGAGAGATATTTGCTTTGGAGCAATCCAACTGGAGCAGTCTGAGGCCTCTGAATATTGTTAATAGATAAGTGACTTGAAAAGTTAGCCGATGGTATGCATCCTCCTGATTTTTCCATGCCCACATTGGAATTTTGTTTGAAATCTTGATCAGGTTTACTAATAAAAGGAAGTCTCTGCTTCACCAGAAATAGAGATGGCAAGTCAGTAGCCCACTAAACCATGGTTGAAGTGCAACAATGACAAAGTGAGCTGTATTAAGAACCATGAAGAATTTATAGTTCCTTCTAATTTGGTGAAACTGCATTAACTTCAATACCGATACATAATAAAAGCCAAGAATGCCCATAAGTCATGCAGAAAAACTAGTAACAGAGTCCACTTTATTGTCCATGCAAAAGCAAAATAGTTCTTCAAATTTTTTTACAATTAATGAATTGATTTATAAGTTTCATCATGTAACTTGCCTTCCAAATCATACAGTTTGTTTGTGCTCCAGATGAAAAAGTACAATATATGTTTTGGCATATTAGCTATTTGCAAGAACGACTTGATGGGCTGTCGTGAGTCTTAAACAATATACTTCCACTAATATTAATGAAAGAAAAACAAGAATGAAACGTTGGGGCTAACCTTCTCATTAAACAAGTCTTCCGATTGTTCACTTGAAGCAACCCTCTGACACTTAGATCCCATTATGACTCCATGTGATACTTCTGGACTCACTATCCCAACATTTGATCCCTCAGCTGATACTGCATGGTACAAATTAGCAATTGCTGACTGGAGACGATTGTTCCTTTGAGAATAATATACTTTGGTAGCAATAGGAACTGGAAAATCTGTCGAAAACAATTTATGGGATCCATCAATCAAACCGATAAATTAGAAAAGGAATGGTTCAACAAATTTCAAAAACAACTCTTACAGAGAATAATTGTTTGCTATCAGAAGTAGAACACAAAGCAATAAGAGAAGGAAAAATACCTTTTCGCATCTGGTAAGGTTCATAAGCTTGTTGACAGATTTCAGTAACACCTATAGCACCACTATGCAAGTCACTTACTGAAGTGGATTGCCTTTGAAATTCCCTGCCTGGTCAATACATGAAAATAATCCTCAAGATATATATATTAAAAATCCACAAGATCGTCAAGCATATCATTAAGGTATATAATATATGCAGGCAAATTTGTCAACATCACAAACAACAATTCTAAGCATTGTTCAAGCAATATTTCATCTTGATGAAGCTTAAACTTAAACCAGCAGAGAAAGTAGACAACAAAGAACTGTATGTAAAGAAAAAATAGAGGTCAACACTGAAGGAGCACACTACAATGTTTTTGGCAAGTAGATGGCCAAAGGGAATAACAAGAAGGCAATCATAAAATGATACATGTGACAACAGCATAAGTATGAAACAATATATCTGTACTTACATGGATAAAAACCCTGAGTGCTCTCAGTGTTTGCTAAGTGGGACGATATTTCTGAATAATCTGGTTGAGGCAGAAGCCGATTCAATGCACTAAATGAAGAAACAAAATCAGTGAATAATGTTTCAGAAGGCATATAAAAATATATACAGGTTCGTCTCAGCAGTTTTAAACATAAAACTTTGTGATGAACAGAGATATTGGTATTGTTAGCATGTATGAGTCATCAGAGTTTAAATTAAAGCTAGAACTGTAGATCATAAGAGTGATAAGAGCAAAATAACAAATTTGTGCAAGCATCAAACAATCCCAACTTCCATAATAATCCTAATATGGAGGCACAAGGATAGAAACATCAATTTTAAACACTAATGATGCATGAATGCAAGACTCAAAAGATACCATCACAACCACTCAAAAACCATAATTATTCAAACAGAATTTGCAACTCACTGTATACAATTGTACAGTAAGAACACAGATCATAGATAAAGGACATCAGTCATCAAAAAAGTGAGCACATAGATGAGATTCCGGGATCACAATTTCTCGAATAAGTAGCACACATAGATCAATGAAATTTAAAGTAATAGCACCAGGAAAAGAACAAAGAAAGCATACAGTTTGGAGCGTTTTGTTGCAGGTCTCATCAGACAGGCTGAGGGATTTGTATTCTCAGGACTCAATCCTTTACTGTCCATCCTTGATGTAACATCTACACATGCGAAATTTCCTAACAGGCATTTTAAAGCAAACAATCGAGCTAAACTCAGAAATCAGAACAATATTTACATCGCAAAAGGAAACTGTACACAGTATAAGAAGCATATATCACACTCCCTAGTTTGCAGCCCAGAAGAAACAATACAACAATGGCAAATGTGATGCCCTAGGATAAAGGGCATGACTATCCTAGCACATCAGAACAGCTATATGAAATAAAGCTGAAAGGACATCAACTTCTTGGATAATACTTAATCCCAGTTCATGCATCTAGGGTTTGTTGATTCATAAGAAAAAACATTACGTAGACAATATCACTTCAAGATAAGATGAAACTCATGAAAAGAGATCAGTTTCTTGAAACTGATTGACAAAGCGTTAGTTCTTGGATGACACAATCCCAAGTTGCACTACAGAAGTACCAACTGCTGCAATGCAGGCTACTTGCCAACTCACAGATTCAGCTGAAATCCTTGCTTCAGATGCCAAGAACAGATAAGCAAATGTTCTTGTGTCACTACAGAAATAGTTAAAACAAATACAGAGTGATAAAGACTGCCTTCGACAAGTGACAATCAACTGTCAACCCTAAGAAATGTAACAAGCTAAACCCTAAAAAATATGTGCCGCCAACTAACCAAAGACGTTAAAATGTTAAAAAGTTAACTGCAGATATAAGAAACCAAGCATAAAAATACTTTAGTTTAAGAAAAAGTAAGATATTAAAAGACAGAAAATAAGGAGTAAATGGGAATCACTTTTTGTATCGATGGTGACAGGAGAAGGCAATACAGATTGCCTGTCAAAATGAGATTCTAATGCAGCTGTGTCATCAGCATCTAAGGATTCAGACCATTCTTGCCCCCCAGCTGGTGTAGCTTGATCTACGTATGGTTAAGTTCTAAAAGGTAAAATTCTCAATCAGCAATCAAATGCTCTATCATTTAGTTAAAAAGATAGGGCCGTAACATCCTTAAAGTTAACAAAGTCCTCAACAACAAGAGCATGATTACAAATAAAAGAATTATTGAAGAGAACTACATTCAAGACTCTGCAATTTTCTCCTATATGGCTAGAAATGACATGAAGATTTTAGAGATACCACTGAACTCTAGATTAAAACAAAATACATCCAAGGATACTAGAACAAGAGCTTAATGACTTTTTTCTGTCCTTCCTTGGAGGCTTCCTGTGACCTATACCACCAGAAGGCTGCAAGAACATTTCTCCTGTAGAAATTAAGGACCTACAAAGTTCTGAAACAATAAGAGGGAAAAACGAAAAAAAGAACCAACTCAGAGCAGCACCTGTACCATCAAATTTTAAAGCAACAAAACTAAGGGTTTTCAGATGGCAAAACTGTTGGCCAGCATCATTTGGACACACCATTAAACCACAAATATGCCATTAACTTGAGCAGGCATCATTTGATGTACAACACCCTAGTGAACTTATTGCTGCTTGGTGAGATTCAATTTTGAAATGCAAAATAATGGAACAATGGCATCTGATACCAACTCTATCGGGTAAAAATGGGTACCATGTGTCCTTTGTTAAATAACTGCAAGTGCTGCAATTTTGATTTCTATTCCATTTTATGGGAATGTCTAACTAACTGTAGGGGAAATAAAAGGCATCTCCATACCAACTAGTATATGTTCAAGAAGAAATTGAGAAAAAAAATGGAAAGAAAACTGAAAAGAGAGCATCAAAACCTGCATGAACGGCATATTGACTAGCCTTCATTGGCTTCTTACATGCATTGCAACATACCTTCACAATGACATTCCATAATCAGATCAATTGCATGACGTCAATAAATTCACATTGTAGATAGATAAAAATAAATATATGAGCAGTCAAGTATAGTCATTACATCTTAGAAGTTTTAAATCTTAATCATTTTATTAGAATTTTAATATGGGGTAGAGTGTAACGCCCATTAACTAAAATTGAGCCTGGGTCAACTATTGCTAAAATGACTAGAATTAGTCATTTGAATAGTTGACCCTTACTACTTATAAACTTTTAATATTTTCATGTTTAATCAATATGGGATACTCTAACACTCCCCCTTAAGTGAAACTGGAACTGGAAATCCAATTGTTACTTGAAATAAACGCAGCGGTAACCGGACCAGGTTGCTAGAACTGGGCATCTAGACAGGCAATCGAGAAATTAATAATCCGGACCAAACCTGCTTTGATTCCATTTTAGAATTTTTAATATGGGTAGAGTGTAGAGCCCATTAATAAGAATTGGACTTGGGTCAACCATTGCCAAAATGACTATGTTAAATTTGCAATAGGCCTAGGGCCTACACGAGGAGAAAAATTAAACCACACACAAGCCCAAGTGAAGTTCCATCCTAAAACTAATTAACAACAGGTGAGTCGCCCAATAGAGTTATATGTTAATCTTCTTTCTCCTCTTTCTTCAATGTGGGTATCCTCAACACTGTCCCTCACATGTAAGTTCCTTTTTATTTGGGCAATTTGTATAGGTACGTAACGTAAACAATCCTTATCAGGCCTAGACTTCTGATTGAAGTCAAATAGGGCCCCTTCTTAGGGCAAACAATACTGCTAGCCCACTTACTTCATGCAGACTTCAAATCCTTCTCCAATTGCTTAAATGATGAACCCCTTCTGGGGTAAACAATAGGCCAAGATCTTCATTGAATCTGATACCATATTAGAATTTTTAATATTAGCAGAGTGTAGAGTCAATAAATTTGGGTCAACCATTGCTAAAATGACTACAGATAGTCATTTGAATAGTTGGCCCTTACTACTTATAAACCCTTCAACATTTTCATGTTTAATCAATATGGGATACTTTACACTCCCTCTTAAGTGCCACTAAAACTGGACATTCAGTTGTTACTTGAAATAAATGCAACAGTAACCGAACCAGACCGCTGGGATAGAACATCTAGAAAAACAACTGAAAAATTAATAATCTGGACCAAACTTACTCTGATATCATATTAGAATTTTAATATAGGTAAAGTATAGAACCCATTAACAAGAATTGGGCTTGGGTCCATCATTGTTAAAATGAGTAGAACTAGTCATTTAAATAGTTAGCCCTTATCACTTATAAACTTTTAATATTTTCGTGTTTAGTCAATATGAAATACTCTAACACAGGCATCTGCAAACACCCCATCAAAAAATTGCCACCAATAGAATTTTACACCCACAAAGGAACGTATAAATATTCATAGCACATACATTTGCAAGACAAAAAGATACATAAGAAAATGAGACAAATTAAAACAAAATCATAGCAATATCAAACCTTACCAAATCCAGAGAGTCAGTCATAGGCCTCAAACCAAAAACATGCATATCTGCCAAAGAACACCAAGCAATAGAAAAATTGAAATTGACAAACCAAAATATTTAGCAGGAAGTTTATAAACCATATAAAGAACTTTTGTAACCGTTGGAGCCTAGAACTCCTAATTTAGGATATTGGATTCCAACTCAACTTATTGATCCAACTAAGGCCCTTTACATTTGCTCATAAAATGTTGCAGAAAGCAACTACCTTCTTCATTAAGGAAATTTGGATCATCTGCCTCACGTAACTCTCTATTGATGAATTGAATAGCTAGTTTTTGTTGGCTTACATCATCTGCCAGAAAGTGGGCGTTGTATGAGTACAAAACTAAAACACCTATATGACACCACTATGGAAATGACAATTGCTTCATATCATTTTCTTTTACCGGCAAGAGTTTGTGATAAGCTTCCTTCGGCCAAAAGCCTAACCATGACTGCCATTTTCCCACTTCCAAGCGAGCATACCATCTGTACTGAATAGTGAACACTAATTGCATATATCTATACACTGCAAAAAGCAATTCCATCAGTTAGAACTCCTAACAACACTTCAAAGTACACCGTCACACAACCAATGCCCAACTGCATTTCCGAAGCAACCATTGAAAATCATGAGCCATAAAAGAAAAATGGAATAGTACCAACAAGAATTAAACCCAAGAAATAAAGTTAAAATTAAAAAACACCTGCCCCAAACATGATTGAATTTGTTAATTACAATCAAAGTTCAACAAAACCACATTGCATTATCACTAAGAATTTCGGCCGACATGCAATCCAACTCAAGTAATCACCAACCTTTGTATCAAACAACCCATAAAAACCGAAAGAAACCCACCTGGAATCTACTATAGAAACAGATATTCGCAATAATAAACGAAAAAGAAAAACTAAAAATAGACGGGAAAACGGCAAAATCGAGTATATATCCAAGAATGAGTCGAGCCCGAGGCAATGCAGGTTCACTTGGAGGTCCGACAGAAAAAAAGATACAAAGAAGCAAAAGGGGAGAGTAAAAACCCTAGTTTCAGAGAGAAAGGAAGAGAACTTACAGCTCTTTTGGATTTTTTAGCTCTGTTCATCTGTGTTTTGTTTTTTCTTCTTCTTCTCTCCTTCAAGAGGAGAGAGGGAAGAGATGTTGCGAAGAAACAGAGAAAGTTGGGAATTGTTTGTTTAGGAACGTTTGATTCCATTTATCTTTTTCCATTCTAGATTTTAGTTTTGAATTTTTTATTTATAATTTTTAATTACTATAGGTGAAATATAAAATTTACCAAAAAAAGAAATATAAAGATAAATTATTTTTAATTAATTTTATTTTACTCTCAAATATAATATTAAATTTTTATTTATAAATTAATTTTTATTTAAAAATTTTGTATTTTAGGATATTTTAAATTTAGTTATATTTATTAACAATTATTAGATTAATTTAATTTAATTTAATTACAAAAATTAAATTATTCATAATTTTATTAATAATTAATATTAAGAATATAATACGTAATATTAAATTAAATTATACATAATTATTATTAATTAATATAATAAATAACTAAATATTATAATCATGTTATGAAAAAATAGAAAAAACAAAGTTTAATTTTTAAGACTTTCATAAGTTTTGAATACTAAAAGAAACCAAAACAACTAAAAATTCAAACAAAAAGGTTGTTTTACTAAATTTAAAAACAAAAATTAAAAAAACAGACCTACCCTTTTCTTATTTCTTTTTTAATTGTTTGGAGGCTAGTGGTGATTTATGTATTTGCATTTGTCTTAGCTCTTCTAGGTTAGGTTGGGTTAGGTTGTGGACTTGATGCCTGCTATTGTTATTTGACTATTCTATTTGTTTTGTATTTGAAACTAAAGGGGCGGTTGGTTCAAATGGAATAATGATAATAGGAATAAGAATAAATATAATTATTATAATTATGATAGCTCTAGAACAAAAAAATGATTACCATTACCATTAATAGTTGTTGGTTTGTTAAAAATAATGAGAAATAAAAGTTTATTAAATTTGTGTTTTACATCAAATTTTAATATATTTTAATTAGTTATATTTAATTGCTAAAAAAGAAAAAAATATATAATTAATTGTTGGAACAGCCCGGGATCATGCATCACGTGTATAGCAAGGTAGCAGAAGTGTCAGAATTAAAATTCTAACTTCCAAGATATCCACATGAACCCAGAAGCCATGTGTATGTATAAACAGAATGTAAAAACATGAAATTACAGCATATGTATCTTACAAATGCTCCTCCTTTATTATTTGGGTGTTAGCAAATACCAAACACCTTCAACAGCCATTGAAAAACACACAAAGATGAAAAAATATATTATGTAGGGAAGGTTTGAGCACTAAACAAGATGGAACGACAAGTAGGATGCTCAATAGGAACGATAGAAGAGAATTATATCACATGCAATAAACATCAAACAACCTTTGCTTGACACGCAAAAAAATTCTCCATCTAACTCCCTCTAAATGTTCATAAAATTTCTAAACTCCCTAGTTATTAATCTCTATGTTTAAGTGATGAGACATCACTTATATATGTTGTTGGAATTAGTGGGTCACGATCGTGACTTAGCTGGTCACGATTGTGACTCCACCTTGGACATTCATGCAACATTTGCTTCGTCCATTCCTTTTCAACATTTCTTACCATGATCATATCGCAATATTATCCCAAAACATTCCCTTAATCTCCTAAGCGTGTGATCCTTTAGGTTCCCAATTTTTGGCTACTTGAATTATCTTTTAATCTAAGCAATTTATGAATGGTTTCGTGACTCTAATTTACCAGAAAGTAAGTGGATTAACATACGAAATCTTTGATAGTCAATTATCCAACTTTTTTTAAAAAGAAAAATTGATTAAATGAAAAAGGATAAGTTACAAACACAAGAATGTTCCAGGTAGAGACCGAAACTACAAATTTAAGGAAAAGTAACTATCCAGTCATAATAAAAGAACAACATAGGGAATTAGAACTCTAGAGCTTTGGAACTGCTGTAATAATGTGTAATGTGAAACAATTTGCTGCAGTTAGATCAGGTCAGTGGCGCCTTTGCAACCCCACTCGAAGATGTGCTAGGATGAGCTGCTTTCCAAATAGATCCCTAAATATGTAAAGAGGAGCGTACAATTGGTCTGCAACTTTGATGTAGCTTCTTGGTCATAATTATCTCTCAAATCTCCGCTAATATTAAGGATACTAGACATTCTTTAGTGGATGCTTGGTGCTTGAACCGTCGAAGATTCCGCTCCCTTCACAACCTGTAAATACAAACTCCCAAGGCAATGATGTGAATAGGTAATTGCGCTGAGAGGCCATTTGTAATCTTTAAGATAGTAGCTCCTAAATCCGTCCAATAACATGAAGCAGTGACATAATCCCATATTGCTTTGTTAAAATGACATTAAAAAAAAAGAGATGGTTACAAGATTCAAACTGCATGGAGCACATTGGACAATTGTTATCCATTTGGATATATGGAATTCGGTCTGCTGTAGAAAGTTTGTTCTAGATAGCTAACCAGTAGATAAAAGATATTTTCGGCATTAAATGCTTGCTCCATACCTTAGTAGCCAAAAAAAATTGTGGGTCAATGTCTGCATAAGTTATCACAAATGACTCTATTAGTGAGCTTCTCAATTTGAATACCTTTCCAGAAAAAGATTTCAGGCTCCTGCGAAGTGGGAGGACAGTTAGGCTGAAACTGCAATAGACTTCTAGGAAATTCGATACACTTCCCTCTGTGAAAGAGTTTATCCAAGTTTTTAAAGAAAAGGATGAAGAAGCTCTTGGAATATTCATCAATTGTATTAAGGGTCCCCTGCTGGACCAATTGTCGAACCATAAGGAGACCAGACGACCATCCTTAATTTCACATGAGCTCTCCTGATGAAGAGCATCTCGCAACTTCAACAATTGAATGAGGAAAAAATAATGGGTATTTTTCGATTTAATAGCCCATATGCTATTCCCCATAAGGAAATATACATGTAGCCATTTTATCCACAACCTCTTCTTGTCTTCCAATATCCACCATAGTCTTTTGAGAATGAGAGAATGGTTTGCAACTTTAATGGAGAGGATGTTCAATCCTCCTTTTGGTTTCGGAAAACATATATCAGCCCAATTCACCTTTGCAGCTCCAGGGTGACCATTTGAATGACTCCATAGGAATGATCTAAGGATTCTTTCAATTTCTTTGATGATGCTTTGAGATAAGAATATAAGGGAACTCCAGTACACATGCAAAGAATTAAGGACGGATTTAATAAGCTAAAGCTTACCCGTATAGGAAAGTGATTTGTTCAGCCCGGAATTTACTCGCTTCTGGATCTTGTCTAATAGAGGTCAGCGGTCTGAAAAAGTTAGTCTCTTTATCGACATTGGAAGACAAAGGTAGAGAAGAGGGGGAGTTTGCATTCTCATACTAGTTGCCTCTATAATTATGTTTTCCATGTGAGCTGCACCTTTAGCAAAAAAGGAAATGACTTTTGTTGAGATTATATTGAAGAGCAGAAGCATGCTTAAAAACATTGAGGGCACACATATAAGAGCGAATATATTCCAAATCAGCCCTACAAAATAGAATAAGGTCATCTGTAAAACAAAAATTAGTAAGATCAAGTTTCTTGTACTTTGAATGGTGTTTGAAGCTGGGATTAGAGGTGGTCTCCTTCTTTATGATTGCATTTAGGATTTCTATGGCAAGTATGAAGAGGTAGGGGGAGATGGGATCACCCCGTCTAAGGCCCCTTTGGCTTTGAAGTATTGGTAAGGGGATCCATTGACTAGAACCGAGAAGGAAGCTGAAGCGATACATTCAATGATCCACTTGATAAACTAATTTGGAAACCCAAAAGCTTCCAGCATATATCGTATGAATTTCTAGCTGATACTATCAAATGCTTTATGGAAGTTAATCTTCATTATGCAGTTTTGAGGCCTATTAGAAGTAGAGTAGCCCTTCAATAGTTCTTGGACAATAAGTATGTTATCTCCGATGTATCTATCCGACAAGAAAGCACTTTGATTTTCATTAATAAAAAAAGCAAGAACTCTCTTCAATCTAGCAGCCAAAATCTTTGAGATCAATTTATAAAGGAAGTTTGTACAAGAATAATCAACAAAGCTTTTTGGATTTGACCCTTTGGGAATCAAACACAAGAATGTTTTGTTGATCTCCTTGGGAAGAACTCCATTTCTGAAGAATTCATGAATGGCCTCCTTAACAAACCCACCAATTATATTACAAGAATGTTGGTAAAAGTAACCATTAAATCCATCAGGGCCTAGGGCCTTTTTACCATTCATTTCAAAGAGAAATTTCTCAATCTCACTATCCTCGATTGGCTTGGTTAACAGAGTAAAATCTAAATGAGAAATTTAGTGCAGATTAAGATGATAGAGATCTCCACTTGAAACATTTGTTAATACATCAGTGTCAAGGGAAGAGCTAAAAAATCTGAATGCTTCTTCATGTATTTCCTTCAAATCCGTAATGACAGTGCCAATATGAGAAGTGATGGAAAATTTTTTATTGAAATTCTTTCGAGCTAGTATCAAATGGAAGAAAAATTGAGTGCAGCTATCCCTATCCTGTAACCAGTTCAGCCGAGCTCTCTGTTGCAAAAGGGATGAGTGATTACTTCTTGCTTGAAGATAATTGTGTAAACGATCTAGAAGGGGGGTTTGAATAGATCGATGAAACTTTTCGCAATTTCTACACAAAACACGGAATTAATACACACAAAACAATTTAATCAAATTAAATAAAGAGTAGGGAAGAGAGGCAAACGCTGTTTTTATAGAGGTTCGGTGCTAAGACCTACGTCCTCTACCTAAGCTCCCACTTAGGATTTGGCAA
>JANKOD010000192.1:16894412-16911334 GCA_026284645.1 Erythroxylum acuminatum
GTCTTTTTATCTTTCCATGGAGATAAGATACGTCCTAATCGGAGTTAGGAGTAAAAAGTTATGAGGGTCGGAAGTTGGCAAAAGTACTATTCATATGGTCAAAAATTTACTATTCATTTGGTAAGTAGCTAGAAAGCAACTTTGGACCTCCTAAAGAACCGAGCTAAGTTTTTAGTATGAAAATGGATTTAAGATGAATAAGATGAAGAAAAAAAAATATCGGGATTTTCGGTTTAGTCTAAGGTTTCCAACGCAGATTCGGGTTCCAGTTTAGTTTTTCGTAAGAGGTTGGACTTCCGGATACGGGTTCCAACATATGTGGTATCAGAGCAAGAAGAGTTTATAAGGAATCATGTGTGCGTATGAGGGAATCTGTATAAGTAGTTGGATTTCGGGAACGGGATCCAACAACAAGAGGGATAATAGATGCAGCTACTGAAGGGTTGTTGATGAGGAAAACCATTGAGGCGGCTCATGATCTTTCTGAGGAGTTGACGAGTAATAGTTGCATATGGTCGAATGAAAGGAGTAGCCAAGGCACAAAGGAACAAAAAAGCATGATTCCAATTGATTCTATCACAACCTTGCAAGCTTATATTACCGCCATCACTAAGCAGTTGAATAATATGCAAGGAGCTTTTTAATCCACAACCAAAGCTATGCAGGTCCACTGTGAGTTATATGGGCAAGACAACCATTAGGAGCTAGTAGCATAGAACAGGTAAATTACTTAGGCCAACCACATCGAGGTAACAATCTATACTCTTAACACTTATAATCCAGGGTGGAAAAATAACCCAAATTTTTCTTGGAGTACTAACAATACAGGTGGCCAAGTAAATCCACAAGGACCGCCCAGATTTCAATAAGACCGTCTTGGCTCTTTAGAGAACAAAATGGACAAGTTAATGGATATATTAGGGTTCAAATTCTCAAGCCAAGAGGAAAGTTAAAGAAGGTAGGAAGAGAATGATAAATGGATGTTTGTAAGCTAGGACGCCAAATTTGACCAAATCTTGAAGAACCATGCTTCCTCCATCCACAACTTGGAGGTTTAGGTAGGTTAACTTGCTACTGCTTCATCTTTTAGAAGTGCAAGTAGCCTACCAAGTAACACTGAAGCTAACCAAAAGGAACAACTCAAGGCCATCATACTTCAAAGTGCCAACCAACTAGAGGAGCCAAGTGTGATAAAGGATAGTCAAATGAAGGAGAAAAGCAAAGAGATAGAAGAAGAGACAGTAGAAGAGAGGCCATATGTACTACCACCACCCCTACAAACCTAAACTCTCGTATCCAAAAAGGGTGAGACAACATCAGGTAGACACTCTGTTTTCCAAGTTTATAGAGAAACTAAAGAAGCTTCAAATTAACTTATCATTGGTGGAAGCCTTGGAGTTCATGCCTAAATATGCGAAGTTTCTTAAGGACATACTCTCACATAAACATAATTGGGAGGACAATCAGACGGTACCTTGACGGAGAATTGTAGTTTGATCATATCAAGCATAATGCCTTTAAAACTACAAGACCCAGTGTGTTTTACTATTCTATGTGTTATTGGTGACTTTGAATTTTCTAAATGTTTATATGATTTAGGTGCAAGTATTAACTTTATGTCTTTTTCTATTTTTAAGAAATTGGGATTAGAAGAGGTCAAGCCAATATCCATACTTTTTTAGCTTGCGGATCAATCTATTAAGAGGCCATTTAGAGTTGTAGAAGATGTGTTGGTAAAAGTAGATAAATTTATCATTTCTGTTGATTTTGTTGGGTTAGACTTTGAAGCAGATACACATTGTCCATTGATTTTGGGTAGGTCCTTTATGAATACTAGTAGGGAATTAGTTGATGTGCATGAATAAAAACTTGTTTTAAGAATTGGTGATGAGCAGGTTGAATTTAACATGTCTAAATCTTTGAAGAAACCGATGGATGGTAATGCATGTATGAAAATTGATGTTATGGATGAGTGTATGAAGGAGGTTGAAGATGAAGTTGATAAAGTTATTGAAGTGCACAAGGATGAGGGTGTGAGAGAAGAGGAATTATGTGAGGAAGTTGGGCTAGAGAAGTTAGAGAGAATAGATACACCCACACCACCTTCCATTATTAAGCCACCCACTTTAGATACACCTTTTTAGGTAAGAATCATACCCTACCCATCATTATCTCCAACCAATTGGATTGTGAGTAAGAAGAGAAAGTAGTGGAGACCATTAAGAAGATGATGAAAACCATGGGATGGCAAATTTATGATATGAGGGGGATTATCCCTAATGTGGTGATACATAGGATTAACCTTGAAGAAGGATGTAAGGTAGTAAGGGAGATGCAAAGAAGGTTAAATCCAAACATGCAAGAGGTTGTGAAGAAGGAGGTAGTGAAGCTCTCGGATGCAGTGATTATTTATCTCATTTTAGATAGTGAGTGCGTGAGTCTAGTGTAGTGTGTGTCTAAGAAGGGTGGCATAACAATAATAGAGACTAAATAGAGACTGAATATGGCAAAAAAATTTCTACTAGGACCATCACAGGTTGGCAATTGTATATTAATTATAGAAAGCTCAATTTGGCCACCAAGAAAAACCATTTTCCATTACCTTTTGTGGACCAAATGATTGACAGGGTGGATGGCCATTCTTTTTAATGTTTTCCTAATGGATATTCAGGGTGCAATCAAGTGCCTATATACCTAGAAGACCAAGAGAAGACCATTTTCACTTGTCCTTATGGGACTTTTACTTATCAAACGATGCCTTTTGGTTTATACAATGCACCTGTCACATTCTAAAGGTGCATGATGGTCATATTTATGGACATGAATGAGAACTTCATGAAGGTATTTATGGATGACTTCTCTGTCTTTGGAGATTCTTTTGATCATTGCTTGTCTAATTTAGGCAGAGTGCTTCAAAAATGTGAGGAGTCTCATCTAGTATTGAATTGGGAGAAGTTTCATTTCATAGTCCAAAAGGGAATTGTATTGGGTCATAAGTTCTCATGCAAGAGGATTGAAGTGGATCAAGCTAAGATCAAAGTGATTGAAAAGCTACCACCTCCCACCAACATCAAGGGTATCCGAGCTTTTCTTGGTCATGTAAGGTTCTACGAATGGTTCATCAAAGATTTCTCTCTTATCGCTAGACCCTTGACTCATTTATTAGTTAAAGATATGCCTTTTATGTTTTATGATGCTTGTTCAGATGCTTTTAATAGGTTGAAGAGGGCACTTACAATAGCACCCATTCTGACGTCATCGGATTGGTCTCTTCCCTTCGAGATTATGTGTGATGCAAGTGATCATGACATTGGCTGTGCCTTTGGCTAGTGAAAGGAAAAGAGGCTGCACGCCATCTACTACTCAAGTAAGACCTTGGCAGGAGCACAATTGAATTACACAACTACAGAAAAGGAGTTGCTTGTTGTGGTATTTGTGTGTGAGAAATTTCATTATTATCTTTTAGGCTCATATGTTCTTGTTTTTACAGATCATGCGGCATTGCGATATCTGTTTGTTAAGAAGGAGGCCAAGGCTAGGCCCATCTGGTGGGTGCTTCTACTCAAAGAATTCAACATTGAGATTAAAGACAAGAAGGGAGCATAAATTTTTATAACGGACCACCTATCATGACTTGAAGAGGGCACCATGAAGAAAAAAGGGAAATTGAGGAGAGCTTTCCTAATGAGACTTTAATGATCGTAGAAAATCCTTTTCGTCCTTTGTTTACAGATACTGTAAACTACCTCTCATGTGGTATTCTTCCTTCTGATCTCTCATATCAACAAAGGAAACATTTCTTATTCCAGAGTTCTCACTATATTTGGGATGAACCTGCATTATAAAAAATTTGTGCTAATAATGTGATTCGCAGGTGCGTACCCTGAAGATGAAAAGCCTGACGTTTTGACTCAATTTCATAGTTCAGTGTATGCAGGACACTATGGAGCAAACAAGACGACGACTCGTATTTTAGAATGTGGGTTCTATTAGCCAAGTTTGTTCAAGGATGCCTAAAACTTTGTGCTACAATGTGATAGATGCCAGAAAGTGTGCAACATATCAAAGCGAGATGAGATGCCACTTTCGAACATCATGGAAGTGGAAATATTTGATATGTGGGGCTTGGATTTTATGGGATCATTCCCATCCTCCTTAGGTAACACATATATACTAGTTGAAGTTGATTATGTTTCAAAGTAGGTTGAAGATGTAGCTACTCCAACCAATAATCGCAAGGTGGTGTAAGGATTTATTAAGAAGATTTTCACTAGATTTGGAGTGCCTAGAGCGATAATCAGTGATGGAGGGAGTCATTTTTGCAATAAACCCTTTGAAACTCTATTGAAAAGATATAATGTGCATCATCAAGTGGCGACTCCTTACCATCCACAAACGAGTGCCCAAGTGGAAGTGATGAATAGGGAATTGAAGAAGATTTTAAAGAAGGTAGTGAGCACTTCAAGGAAAGATTGGGCTTTGAAGTTAGACTATACACTTTAGGTGTATAGGACAACCTTCAAGACACCCATAGGTACTACTCCATTTAGACTTGTGTATGGAAAGGCTTGCCATTTACCTTTGGAGTTGGAGCATAGAGCCTATTGGGTAATTCAAAAGTTAAATATAGATTAGAAGCTTGCGGGTGAGAAGAGATTGTTACAACTTGATGAACTGGAAGAGTTGAGATTTGAAGCATATGAAAATGCTAAGTTGTACAAAGAAAGGGCAAACAAATGGCATGATGCTTACTTTAAAAAGGAGTTTAAGAGTGGGGACTTGGTGCTTTTATTCAATTCACGACTTCGGTTATTTCTCAGAAAGCTCAAGTCAAAATAGAGTAGACCTTTCAAGATCCTTCAAGTATTTCCCCATGGAGCTTTGGAGTTGGAAAATGACAAGGGTGAAGCATTCAAGGTCAATAGGCATAGATGTAAGCCATAATATGGAGGGACATACTCATAAGAAAGGGAAGTCATCTCTTTCCTTTCTTCCACCCTTTCGTGAATGCATATAAAATGGTCAAGCTTATGACCTTAACTTAGCATGTTTACCTTTGTTTTGCTTGTATTTGTTTACTTCTTTGTTTGATTTGTTTGGTTTTGATTATATTTGGTTTGAGTTTGCTATGATTTCTTGGTGTTTAATTAGGTTTTGTTTGAGTTTTAACTTGTTTTCTCTTCAAATTTCTTATTGGTTGGGTGATTTTAATGTGTTTGCAGGTTGCTTGAATGTTGGGAATGCATGCTAAGCTTGGAATAGGGCTAAAAAGTTGGAAAATCAAGATTGGGTGTTTATACAGTGCCCATGAATGTGGGAAGGCTCTTCAGAAACTTTTTGGAGCCTTAACCCACGATCATGGGAAGCACAATTGAAGGATTTTAAAAATCCCTCCTTCTTTCTTCATCTTCTCACATTCTCTCACTTTAAAACCGACACCCACTCACCCAACCTCACAAATCCTTCATCTTTTCCCCAAAGCTTAGTGTTTTCTCCACTTTTTCCTTCATTATTCACTCCTGTAATATTTATTTCACATTACCCACTCAAGAATCCAAGGATTTGGTAAGTTTTTCCCTCTTTCTCTCTCAAAAACGTGCTAATCTCTCTTTTGACTCTTTTTACAGGTTTTTCTCCTTAAATGGCTCCAAAGAAGCTTCTAGCCCGTAAACCAACCAACCAACTACACCTCCAAGTCTCCGAAGAAGGTAAGCGTGATATGGCGGCCACTTTTCATGCCCTATTCCCTATTTTTTCAGAAGAAGGATGTATGAGATTTCGGGATTTTAAGGATAGAGAGTTATGGTACTTTGATTTTAACCTGTTACAAACTCTAGGACTAAGGCGTAACATTGAAAAATTAGCTTCAAATATTGGTTAGGGTTGTTTAATTCATTGTGATGTATTGACATACCTTATGATGACTATAGAATTTTTCACCACTGTGCACTACAATACTAAAATTGACACATTTTGGTTTAGCATATAGGCTGGATTATATTGTCATTTGTGCACTCTTTGAATTGTCTAACACCAAAGTTTTGGATGACCTTGATGATTTAAATGTGGATGATTATTAGAAGATCCTTATGGGTGAAAACACTTTTGACTCGAGGAATACACCCAACACTTTGATTTGTAGCACCAAGCACTTACTTCTTCACAAGTTTATGTGCCTAATTGTTTTTAACAAAATTGAAAGCAACATGTGTTCAGATAAGGAACTTTTCTTTCTTTGGTACATAGAACGTAAAATTAAAGTGAACACCCCTTATCGTATTTTTCAATTTATTGTGGGTTCCATTACTAAGAAAAACTCATATTTTGGGATGGCTTACATTATTATTGCTTTGGCTTTGCACTACAATCTTGATGTCGATGGTGTAAGCATAGCTAGACCTAATATGTTTGATATACCTTATTTAAGACGCTTTGAAATTTTGGAGTCTCATTATATAGAGCTCTGAAATTCTCATATGCGCACTACTATTAAGAACAGAAAGGGAAAAGATGCAATCACTTTTTAACCATCCTCCTCTCAAGCGCCCCCAAAGCCCTGAGAAGAAGTAGTTGAAGGCGAACCAACCATAGCAGCAGATGTCGACATGTTCCAGAAAATCCTCAACCAAATGACAGAAAACCATCAACAAATGACATTGTAAATTAATGAGATCGGCACCCAAATGAGACAAGTGCATAAGGAGCAACAGTATATCAAAAAGAAATTCCTTAAGTTCATCCGGACGACGAACATTGAAGTCCCTTCCCCTACGCCTTCGCCACCACAATCTCCATAAAGTTCTCTTACCCATTACTTTTTACGTTGTTTTATCTACCTTGTTAGTTATTTTACTTGCTTGTTTGTTTGATGATGTGTTTTGTGTTTTAGTTTCTTTTTGTGGTTGCCTGACATTGAGGACAATGTATTGTCCAAGTGTGGGGAGGTGACATTTGCTTTGTCAATTGCATTGTTTTAGTTTGTCTTAGTTATTGTTTGCATTTTGTTAATTAGGATGCATGTTTTAGGCATATTAGGTTGTTATTTTATGTTGTTTTGTGTTAGCAATGGAACCACACTTGAATCATTTTGATTTGTTTTGCCATAAGATTTTGTCATGCTAGTTAGAATGAGATTGAATGCATGCTTGAACTCGGATTAGGCTACTTAAGTAGAGAGTGAACCACATTGATTGATCAAAACTAGTTGGTTGCATAAGCTTATTCAAAATTTGACACTTGAGCAATGAGGTAGTGTAGAGACTCATAATGAATTTCCATTCGAGCCAATTTGAGAATTGAGCCTATATGACTCCATCTATATTCATTTTATTTCTTTGTTTGTGTTATTCTTCCTTAGGTTATTACCTTCAAAACTTACTTTGAATCGATTTGAGTCTACTAGAAGCACGCTTAATAAAGATGATTAAAGCCCTTTTTGCATTAACCTTTGGCTTAAATGACCTACCTTTTATTATCTCTTGCTACCTCCATTGAGCCTTAACTCTTTTATTTCTTGAAAACACAAATTTTAAAACTCGAAACCCCATTAGCCTACCCATTCACAAGCTTAGTAGAGTATTAAGTGATGCATTAGTTTGGGATTTTTGCTATATTTTTTTCCAAAATGAGTTGAGTGATACTTCTACTCTTGGATCACATTGCATTTAGTTGCTATTTTATTCATTGTTTCTTCAATTGTTGAAAAAAAAGAAAATAAAATAAAAAGGAAGAACATTTTAGTAGCATCAATAAGTCCAGAGTAGTAGTATATTTACATTTGTGTATCTCATATAAATATGTTTTGCTATCCCTTTGTTCACTTATTATTTTATGAATGCTTGTATTAAACCTTTTACCTTGTTTGACCCACCTTAACCCTTACCATATTACAACCCGAAGCAAGTCTTCTTGATCTATTTATGCATGTAATCATTGTAGAGGAGAATTGGTATACTAATAAGCCTATGATAGTGTAGTTTCCTATAGAGAGCTTAAATCTTTATCGTACTTTCTCTTTTAACGACTTAGGTCTACTACACCACTTTCTTAGTCTTGAAGCCACATCAACATCCACCGGTCTTCTTTTTACTCAAACCAAATACACCAAAGATCTTCTTTTTCAAACATGTCTTGATAATTTTAAACATGTTCACACTTTTATTACTCTGTCTCTCTCTATCCAAAAATCATGGTAAACCAATTTTTGATCCTCCTGAGTTTCAAAGCATTTTTGGTGCTCTTTAAAATCTTCGTCTTACTTATCCTGACATTCAATTTGTTGCAAATAAAGACTCACAATTTGTACGTTACCCTATTGATGTCCATTGGATTGTAGCTAAATGGATTCTTTGTCATCTTTATTCCACATCATCTTACGACCTACATTTTCTCAAGTCATCCTTACTTACCTTACATGCCTACTATGATAATTAAGTTGGTTATCCAAATGATCGTCATTCTACATCTAGATATTGCATCTAGGCCCAATTCCCACTTGTATATTAAGGCTCACCAGCCTTTTTCATAAATATAGACAGAAACAACTTGCATTCTTTTCGTGAATTCTATCACTTCTCGTATAGTAGATGACATAATCTCTAGGCAGCTAACGCATAGATCAGCCTTGATGGTTATTCTTGCTTTCGGTTGTTCTTTTATTATTTGCACACGCTATACGGCGTGATCTTTTTTCTGTTAATTTCCTTTGGTACACGCCAAGTTTAACTCCCAACCCCCAAGAAAAGACAGTTGAGTTCCAATCTCATAATTGTTTTCCAGGTGCCAGAAAGGAAATGCTATTTTGTAGGAGTTGGAAAAGTGAGCAGTAACAAGTCAACAGAAGACTTCACAAATAAAATTACAGCCATTGGAATTCATTGATATTAAAAGGTTCATTAATTGGTGAATGTTAACTATTGTTCTGAATTCTGTAAAAGATACTACTCTTTCGCAGGAAGTGATAAAATGGCAAAAGAGCAAATGGCCATTTCTGCCTCCCTTTGGTGCATGCAAAGTTCGCTTTCTGAATCACAAACTATACACAAAAGCTCTAAACTTCGCGTCAAAGTGGATGGATCGATAGAAAAGATCCAATCTTTCATAGTCTCTGTGACCACTTTACCCTTAGTCAAACCTACGAGGTCAATTACCTTTGTGATTTATCAATTCAAATTTCTAAAGATCCCTGGGCACCATTAACTATAGAATAAAATATTAACATATGACGTTGCGGACTATTATTGTTGACTCGATTGATTTGGATCTAAACTCGACTGCTCTAATTGACTTGGGACGAAGCAAAAGCTCAGAGACGAAGTGAGACAGAGGCGAAAATGACGGGTCAGCCACATCCGTACGTACCAAGAGACATGGAACTCAAGGATTTTGTACCGGGATTCCTTTCTCAGTCTACCATTGTCGCCGTCTATGCCATTTCTTCTCTTCTCGTAGTTTCTGTCATCTGGGTCTTTTCTGGTTCGCTTCTTTTTGCTCACTGTTTCTTTATAGTCTTTGGTTTTCATGCAGTGTTTTATTTTGGTCTACTAGATCTGTAATTACTTGCCAACCATTGAATATTTCTGTATATCAACTGAATTCGTTGAGATCCGTGTTTTGATTTCTCAGTTTCCTGTCGAGTTTCTCACTCGCTGTTTGTTTCTTTTGGATCTGTCACCAATACCTTGTTAATAGATAGACTCCTACTGCGTCATCTACATAATGCATAGAGTGTATTTTCTGACCTTTGAAATTTGAACTGGGAAGTGCTTTTGGATTGTACTAGAAAACGACAAACACTTGGAATAAAAAGAATCAAGATATCTGGATGGTGGGCTTTTATCGTGATTAGATTGGATAAAGAAAGAATCTTTATATAGCTTTTGTACCTGGAGGAACATTAATGCCGTTGCTGCAGACAAGTTCACATGATATGAAACACAAAGCATTAGCAAATATCTGACGCAAAATCTTGTCTTTGTTTCAAGGAAGCTATTTTCTCTCGTGGGGGTAGAAATGCTTTTCATTTAGTCTTTCTATTGTTTACTTCTTATTGATCTGGGTTCTTATTTCCTACCCCAGGGAGGTCGGGCAAAATTTCAAAACTTAATAGGGTGCTGATGTGCTGGTGGGCTTTCACAGGTCTCACGCACATAATTCTTGAAGGTTATTTTGTTTTTTCACCAGAATTTTACAAAGTGAAGACTCCCCATTTTCTGGCTGAAGTTTGTAAGTACATTTGATCATTCTTAACTTTGCTGATGTTAAACTTGAGACCAGAGGTTTCTTAACAGATGATGCTGGTACTGTATTCGGCAGGGAAAGAGTACAGTAAAGGCGATTCACGGTATGCTGGACGGGATTCTGGTATCGTTTCTGTTGAAGGAATTACTGCAGTTTTCGAGGGTCCAGCTAGCCTTTTGGCAGTGTATGTTTGATCATACTTCAGATAATGTTAAGATGGCATTTTCTTTAGTGAGAAATAATTCATGCTTTTTCATTATCGTCCAAGTTTTCTAATTTTAAAATTTTTTGTTGGCAATTGGCAGGTATGCACTAGCCACAGGAAAGTCATATAGTTACATCCTTCAGTTTGCAATCTCTCTTGGGCAGCTTTATGGGACTTTTGTATACTACATCACTGCATTGTTGGACGGTGATAACTTCTCTGCGAGTCCATTCTTCTACTATGCATACTATATATTTGCAAATTTTTGGTGGATTTTAATCCCCTCCCTCATTGCTATCCATTGTTGGAAGAAGATTTGCACAGCAGTGAAGTTGCAAGGCAGCCAGAAGAAGACCAAAACTCGCTGAGTAGCCTTATCTTGTTTCAGATACTGATCAGCAGAACCAAGGTTTTCTTGCTTTTTCCTGTTTTACAAAATGAACTAAAGGGATCATGTCCCCTAGGAAATTATCCTATCCATTTGGAAACAGCAATTGCACTTCTAAAGTTCATGGGAAACTTAAGATAAGAAAATAAAATTGGAAAATAATTTTTGTTTGGATCCTTTATTTTAATCTCAATATTTTACTGAGTTGGATTTGAAGGTGAATGTTTAGAAATAGTAATACCAACACTGCCGAGGGTTAGACTTCCCAAATATGTTATTGTACTGACTTGTGCATGGTTGTTTATGGATCAGTCGTGGTGTTTGTGGACCTTCAATTCGGTGAATGTTTGTTAGACAGTGGGGTATGATTTAAAGCATGGTGAAATAAATAGTTCTCGAGGATATGAAGTCATTCCATTAGATTTAATCACACTCCATATTTTCTGCTGAACACATTGTTGCAGTAAATTAAAGCAGGCATTTCCCTTAGCCTGGAAGGTTACTGCTTTATCAATCATTGGTCATCGCACTTCCATATCTGTGCAGGGATTTCTGACCTTCGATTTCCTGGATGGCAGATAATGGTATGTAGCGCCTTCTATTTTAAGACGGTTCAAACTTCTGTACCTTGTCCAACATTAATTTAAAAGGATTAGCACTTACTACAGTCTGGGTTTTTTTCTTTTTTTTTAGAGCAATAACTAGACAATGAATATACATACCTCCAACGTTGGGCATAACATCTTGATTCATTTTCTCCATTCAAGAGACTACAACCTATCAATACTCAATAAGCATGTGCAAGAGAGCTTACGGTAGAAAACTCTTTTCAACTATCACCGCACATCCACGGCAAAAGCACACATTCTCATCCCTTAAGGTAGAATGAGACTAATTGTGTCATTTCATAATTGTGATAGAACTATGATTTAATGGGCCAACTTATTGTTATTAGAGTACTACCATATGCCTCAAGTGCAATTAGTAAATTATTAATCAATGTTTTAAAAACTGGATCGGACATCGAACTGGTCGAAAGAAAGATTTAAGGTTTAGAGGTTCAACAGATAGTGAACCGCTATCAAACCGGAATATAATAAATAAGATGAAAGTTTTATAAGAATAAATAAAAATAATTGGGTATACTATTGTCAGGGAAAAAGTTTACAACTTACATAATTCTTATTATCAATTGTAATAAAGAAGAAGAACAACAGCAGAATGAATACACAAAAGACCAACAGATATTACTTACTAAACTTTGCTCCAGTAATTGCTCCACATTAAATAACCTAATTGAAATATTGCGAGTTTTCAATTTTGGTGCTTTAGATCAACAAATTGAATAGTTGAAAGACTATATAAAACTCAACTATCCAAACCAGAAATTGATATCAAATAAAGTTCTAAATATTATAGAAATTGATATCAAATAAAGTTCTAAATATTACAAAAATTGATATGAAATAGAATTCTAAATGTAATATAAATTGATATAAAATAGAGTTTTAAATGCTACAAAAATTGATATGAAATAGAATTCTAAATGTTACCAAATTGATATAATTTGCATGCACCTTTAAGACCGGATAAACTTAACAATACCCATTCGCATCAATATCGGGAGAAAATGAAACTTAACAAAGACGTGGAAATTATTTTGCGTTAGAAATTCTTGACTATTACGATTTTGAAAACAAGTGGCAACTTGAGTTGTGCTATTGTATTTGTACCTAGAACCAAACCCTTTCTTTTCCATATTTGATGAACTAAGATTTCTCTCTCTCTATCTTTTGACGACAGGCGTCACGAGTCCACACATCACTGAAAAACTCAACACCCTCACGTTACTGGTGGCTTTCAGTTTAGCCCTTTCATTCTGTTTCTGCGACTGAAAGGGGAAAGAGTAAGAGCCAAAAGGAGAGAGCTTTGGATCTATCCATGGCTGATACAGCCACAAAGCACTTCTCCGTTAACGGAGAAACCTTCTTTTCAGACCTCAGCACCCTACCTTCACTTCTCAGAACCAGAAAAACAATGACTTTTATATATGGGTTCATGTTCGCTTTTATCGTTTTCACTGCTTTCCTGGCTTTCAGCCCTTCTGCAAACTCATCTTCTTCTTGGTTCGTCAATATTTTCAGCACCACTACAACTTCTTCCGATTCTTACAGATCTAGTTTTTCTTCTATATTCTCTTTTTTCTTTCCCAACAACAAATTAGCAACTTCACTACCTCTTCTTCACAGCAACCCCATGTCTTATCCTCTAAAAACCAAGGGTTTAAAACTGGACCGGACCGGTCCGGTCCGGTTCGACCGAAAAAGATTGAACCATCCGGTTTTTATATAAAGAGGTTATTAAGTGAAACCGAACCAGACCACTGACTGGTTCAAACTTTTTCCAATCGGACCGGACAGTCCGGTCCGGTTTTTAAAACATTGTTATTAATCATCTCATTATAGTTATTAAACATACATTAGGTAATTCAATTAATGGTTGTGAATATGGAATTAATGCTGTGATTATATTAGTCCATATACTTCTAACATTCACCCACTTGGACAATATAATCAAACTACCATACTAATCTCCATCATCCAAAGGCAATCAAATAAATCATATGCATCGCAATTATGAAATGACACAATTAGTAAATTATTAATCATCTCATTATAGTTATTAAACATACATTCGGCAATTCAATTAATGGTTGTGAATATGGAATTAATGTTGTGATTATATTAGTCCATATACTTCTAACATTTGCCTACTTGGACAATATAATCAAAACACCATACTAATCTCCATCATCCAAAGGTAGTCAAATAAATCATATGCAATATCATATCGACAGGATATATTTATTACATATGATTGGGCCTTGGAGATATTCAAATACAACAATAACCATTAAAACAACATGCATGCAATATAAAAACTGGGACTGTGCATTTGTCTCCTTTTGTACCTGTCATTTCGTCAACTATATATATACATCAACATATATATGTCAATAAAGTGACAAAGAATATTATTATGCATGTTTTATATATATAAGTCATGAGCAATCCGTACAAAGTACTAACATGTTTAATATAAAATAGCAAACTCCCACTAATATTATCAAGCTAGGCTCCTAGCAATCCCATATAGGAGACATGTTCTGCAAACGCATATATGTAAGCCTTTTGTAAATGGATCTGCTAACATGCTAGTTATAGGTATATACTCAATAGTAATGAGGGATTCAACAACTTTCTCTTTAACAAAATAGTACTTTATATCAATATGCTTTGAGCGAGAAGTACTTATAGTTGACAAGCTACCTCATAATATGCCATATACTCTGCCTCCATTGTAGAGGGCGTCGTGAGTGTCTGTTTGACACTTTTCCATGATACAACTTTTCCATCCATTAGATAGATGTAGCCTAAAGTGGACTTTTTATTATCCACTCATCTTACATAATTGGAATCACTAAACCCAACTATATTAAGAGTGTCAGTTCGCCGATAAGTCAACATATGATCCTTGCTACTCTGAAGATACCTTATGACTTTCTTGGCCACTTTCCAATGACTAAGTCTATGATCACTTAAGTATCTTCCCAATATGCCTACAACAAAAGCAATATCAGGGTGTGTACATACTTGAGCATACATCAGACTGCCTACAAGTGATGCATAAGGAACGACTTTCATTTCGTCTCTCTCTTTATCATTTTGTGGACATTGGGCCTTTGAGAACTTGTCACCCTTCACTATTGATGCCTTTCTAAGAGAACAAGAATGCATATTGAATCTTTTCAAGATCTAATCATGTAAATCTATTGAGATAATCGAAGAATGTCATTAGCTCTATCTTGAAGAATCTGAATTCCAAGTACATAAGATGCCTCACCAAGATCTTTCTTAGCAAAATAACTAAATAATAGTTGTTTTGTCTCAAATAATAAATTAGGATCATTACAAGCAAGTAAAATGTCATCAACATACAGTACCAGAAAAATAAAATTGCTCCCATTGAATTTCATATATATACATTGATCAGCTACATTCTCCTTGAAGCCATTTGCAGTGACAACCATATCAGACTTAAGATACCACTACCTTGATGCTTGTTTTAAACTATAGATAGAATTCTTGAGCTTGTAAACCATGTGTTCTTTACCGGTCATCTCGAAACCAACTGGTTGAGTCATACAAACATCTTCATATAGATCTCCATTCAAGAAGGCAGTCCTCACATCCATTTGATTGAGTTCTAAATCAAAATGAGCAACTATAGCCATGATGATTCGCAGTGAATCTTTGGTAGAAACTGGCGAGAAGGTTTCTTTAAAATCAATCCCTTCTCTCTATCTATAACCTTTAGCCACAAGTCTAGCCTTATACCTTTCTACTTGTCCACTTGAGTCACGTTTGATTTTGTAAACTCACTTGCACCCAATGGGTTTACAACCTTTGGGTCATTCAACCAACTCCCAAACTCCATTTTATGACATGGAACTCAATTCATCATCCATTGCATTCATCCACAATGCAAATTGAGGACTATTTGTTGGACCCCAAACTTTTCTTGGAAGTTAGAACTATTATATGTGAAATGCTAGAAGTTAAAAGCTGGAAAATATAGTTGAAACATGTTCACTAAGTATGCTTCAGTATTTTAGCCATAACTTTTTCCCTAGTTATCCAAATGAGGTGATTTTTGATTTGGATTAAACTAGAGAAATAAGACTATAAATTATCTCATGAAATTGAGTTCTAATTCATTCCCTAAGAATTTTAATATTTGGATGGAAATTGAGCACAAAATATTGTTTCAGTATAAGAATAGTTTGGAAATGTTTGGGTTATAACTTTCAGATTTCTGAACCAAATTGAATGATTTTGGTGTCATTAGAAAATTAAGACAATGAGGAACATATTTTTAGAAGGAAGTGTTATCAAATTCCTTCAATTGGTCCATGATCATTTGTAACATCCCACCCCCGATGGGAAGAGTAGAATAGTAATTTGGAAAGGGCCGAGAGTGATTAGGACTGTTTTGAAATAGTCATGCATACCCTTACATGTACAACTGTCCAATCAGAACTATTTAATGATGCACATGTAGCATGTACAATGCATGTTCGTGACATTCCCGGTACCAATCCATAATTTACATCACAAAATGTTCCCCTATGTCATAGGAAACCAGAGACACTAAAATTACTAAATTTGGATCGTCGATCCATCGACGTTGCTGAGACTTCCCGGTATTAGCTCGGAAGCTATAGGTGAGTAACCTAGACGGTTCTCTCAGTTATTATATGTTTACTGTGGTAAATAATGGCGGGTTTGAGATTGGTTATGACTGTAGATTCCGGACAGAAGGTCCGATGTATTGGGAGTTATGACATAAAAGTGTATCTATTTGTGAATCTGTGAATTACTTGCTTCTGATGTGATGGGATAAAATTGTGATACGTGAATTCATTGTGACTGTTTATTTGGGACATGTGGATTGCTTGTGACACATCTACTGTTAAATTGAGCACCTGAACTGTCCCTAAAAGGGCACATTAATTGGTGAGCCTATGGCTCTGAATCAGTGTGGGCTCGAGGCCCAATACGGTGAGCTTTTAACTCTCGGTGGCTGCTCCGGTCACAATTGTCATTATCTGATCATGCATTTATGTATGTAATGCATATGTCCCAATTTAACAGTAGATGTGTCATAAGCAATCCACATGTCCCAAATCAATAGTCGCAATGAATTCACGTATCACAAATTTATCCCATCACATCAGAAGCAAGTACACCCTATGGTAAGGGGGCGCTACATCATTAGTTAAGAAGTTAGAAGTATGAAATGTTAGTTTTAAAGACCAAAGGAGGGCAAAATGGGAAGGACAAGCTTAAAGAGGGGTAAAATTGGAAGAAAGACTAAAAAATGGTTTGAAATAAGAAGAAGAGAGTTGTCACGAACATCAAGAGAGAAGAGAGAAAAAACGTAAAGAGAGAAGAGAAGAAGGAGAAAATCGTGGAGGAAGAGAGAAAATGAAGAAAGAGGAAGAAAAGAAGAGGAAATCAAGCTTGTTAA
>JANKOD010000192.1:16934839-16947881 GCA_026284645.1 Erythroxylum acuminatum
ATTTCACTAAATCCCTTCATTTAATAATCATAACTTAAGCAATAAAATCCTCAATTTATTCCAACCAAATTAAAAATATCAAATTAAACCTCAAAATAAAATTAGACAACTTATTCACCAGAGAAAAGGAATTGGGGCCCAACATAAATAATTTTTGTTGATCCATTTAAACCAAACATGTAACCCAACTTTTTACATGAACAACTTCATATTCATAAGCATCTCATTCACAAAAAAACTAAAAATGGATGGAAATCATCTCTAAAATATTTACCTTAAGACTGAAGCCACTAATGAAATCTCTAATCAATGTTTCTCAAACTATTTTTACTGTAGATAGGAGTATAGTAGACAATTTGTTGATAGCTTAAGATATCTTCAAGGATTATCGTTATAACAAATCCATAAAGAGTTGTTCCATGAAGATTGACATTACAAAAGCCTTAGATTCACTCAATTGGACATTTCTATATCACATTCTACATGTTTTTGGATTCCTTTCTAAATTTATAAATTGGATCTATCAATGCATATTAGCTCCTTCTTTTAATGTATTGGTAAATGGAGAAACCACAAATATGTTTAAGGGAGCCAAAGGAGTTAAGCAAATAGATCATCTATCTGCTTATATGTTTGCATTAGTGATAAAGGTTTTCATAAGAATGATAGACAACAACATAGCTTAAAGGAAAACATTTAAGATATCATTACAAATGTAGAAGAACTAAACTTTTCAATTTTTCGTATGTTAATGACAAGTTGCTCTTATATGGTGATGATTCTTAGTCAACTCAATTATTGTTAGAATGTGTAGAAGAATTTATAATGATGTCTGGATTAGTAATAAACAAAGAAAATAACTAGATCATTATCTCCAGAATTTCAAATCAGATGGAACAGAACTTGACACAAATCTCAAGACTATAATTGTTTAGAGCTCCTCTTAAATACCAATGGTTACCAATTTTGGCTTCCAAACTAACTTACCAAGACTACAAACCTCTATATAGTACCATTATAAATAGAACTTGTTGCTGGATGTCCAAGAAACTCTCTTATGCTAGAAGCTTTAATTGATAAACTCAAACCTCAATGGTATTTACGTAGAAATGTCAATCAAGATCTTCAAAGATATGGAGAGAATTTTTAGGAATTATTTATAGAGTGGAATAGGCTCTAACAAAATAAGTTCTAAGGTTAAATGGAAATATTTTTACCCTTTTAAAGAGTAGGGAGGGCTAGGAATAAAACTATTAAGGGTCATAAAAAAGTACTCATGGCCAAAATAATTTGTGGGCTTTATAATGAAAAAGAAACCCTTTGGATTAAGTGGATGAATGAGGAATGTATAAGAGAATCCAACTTCTGGACAATGAGACTATTATCCAACTCCTCTTCAGCCATAAACCTGGTTTTGAGTCTAAGGGAAGCAATATCTATGGGGATGACGCATATAATTGGTGATAGAAAAAAAAGTTTTTAGCTTAACAATTGGACAGATTTAGGACCTTTTTATCTTCACTCTTCCTACAATTAAATTTAACATTCTCTACCAACCAATGCAAAAGTCAGCTTAGTGATCTAGAACAATAATTGGTTCTTTCCTTCATGCGGGATAAGCAGTCCACTTTCCAACTTCCCCAATTACTAGCTTAATTAAGATGAGGAAGACATGATTATTTGGCCTAGAGAGTCGTCTAAAAGGTTCACAACTTCTTCCTATGTAAGTCTATCCTCACCAGGAAATTAAGAAGTTAGATGGCACAAATTGCTTTGGTTTAAGTACAAAGCACTCATTCATCATATGGTTAGTCATAAAAAATAGGCTCCCTCCCCACACTTGATAGGATGAATTGGATTGGAACTAATCTATGTATATTTCGTGACACAAAAGCTGAAACAAGGGATCACATCTTCACTTGTGACTATACAGAGGAAATTTGGGAAACTCTACTACAATTGCTCAATTTGTAGTATAATGTTAACTACTTGAAAAGAACCATCGAATACGTATTGAAGCTAAAGAATTACAAATCCAATGATTATGCAATAGTCAAATTGACTATCAATATCATAATTTATGAAATATGGAAGGAGACAAAGCAAAAGCAGGTTTCATAACACAAGGCAAGAATTGGGAACATTGATTCAATGCATGGTGAGAAATATAAGAGATAAGAAGTTGCATATGAGCTTCAGTTCAAGACCTAAAACAACTTGGAACATCAACTAAAAGGGAACTCATCTCAATTCATGAGAGCAATAATTTAGGAAAGCAAACAAGAAAATAACTACTAAATTACCAAAGAAGGAATCATCAAAGAAAAACTACTTGGTGCATGAGAATCCAAGATACATAGTGGAACTAGTGGGGAAGAAGGAGTGAGTCTGCGTGCAAAATTGCTTGGAAGTAATCTAAAAGAAACAAACTTAATGAAGTGAACTAGAAAGAACATGCATCAAAGGTATAACAAGAAATAAATAACCTAGTTTATGAAGATTTGAAGAATATAGTGGAAACCAGAGGAGAAGGATCGAGTTTATATGTAAAGGAATCAGATAATGATTAATAACATATGATCTCAATAGCAGGAAGAAGTGAATTGGAGCTCCAAGTAAAAGGGTCAATATAGGGTAGCAAACCTGAAGGTGGCAATAGAAGAAAAAAAAATCATATGCATAACATATGTAAGACACTTGTTTAACAAATAACTCAGCTACCATTGGCTTTAATTATAGCAATCTTTTGTAAGTAATTAATTTTTGCTTGATTTCAAGTTATAACTAGAACTTTGTGTTAATTTAGTAAGATTCTCACCTCTTTGGAAATATAATATTTTAATTTCAAGAAAAAGAATTAAGAGAGATTTGTATATTAAAATAAACCTATAATTTAATTTTTTAGTTAATATGGTCAAACAATTAGCTCTAAGTTACTCAATTTAGATGTCTGATCAAAACAATAACCTACATGATATTTGTAATTATTTATCATATTTTGTAATAGCAATAGGACAAGTCATAGTTGGATCGTGTAAATTTTCATCTTAGACTGACCCAAACTTGATCAAATTTTAAAATAGTAGTCTGATTTTGAGTTCGATTAGATTTTGATCTACTCAAAGCCTGATTGAATATCTAAGTTAACTTTACTTTTCCTATTGTTTAAACAAGATTTTTTGTCGCTTTTCGTTACAATAATCCGAACCTTCCATATTTTATTTCTTGTTTGATTCATTTTAAAGTTCTTTTAAGATGAATTATTTATGAATTAGATTTAAGATAGAGTTGTGTGTTGTAACAAAAAATGGAAGAAAAAAAAAGACAAAGAATTACATATCAACTAATATTATAGTCAATAAAGATTAAAAGTCAAGAAGATTATTGACAAGGTCTATCTGGATTTATGTGAGTTTAGTAGTCAAGAAAGGCAGAGTGTTTATCAGTCAAGAAGATTATTGACAAGATTTATCTAGATTTATGTGAGTTTAGTAGTCAAGAAAGCCAGAGTGTTTATCAGTCAAGAAGATTATTGACAAGATTTATCTAGATTTATGTGAGTTTAGTAGTCAAGAAAGGCAGAGTGTTTATCTGGGTTTATGACTTTTTTTTTTGATTTGTGAGTTGAAGAAGGTAAAAAAAAGGTTTCTTTTGGGTTTGTCTAAGTTTAAGAGTTAAGGATTGTAGAGGAGTTTGCCTAGATTTATTTGGGTTTGATGTTTGAATTTATCTGAGTTTGTCTCAGTTGTTAATTGTAATGTTGATAAAGAAGGCCAAGAGAAAGTTTCTTTTAAGAAACGCACGAAGTTCTAGTTTCTACTTCACTGGTCAATTAGGTGGTAGGGGACTGGGAAGAGGAGAGTCGGAATACAAGTCGTATTAGATCGTGAAGTTCAAACCCTAGTTTAATTTAAAACTCAATTTAAAAAAAATAAAGTTTGAATCCAAGCCATAACATCAACTTGAACTAAACCTGGTTGAATTTAAGTCGAATTGGGCCGAGTTAAGCTATATCTGCCATTCCTAATCACATTGTTCAGTTATGTTGAATTTCTCACTAGAGATTTTATCACTCGTTTTCCCTCTAGTTAAGAGTTGTCATAATCATTGGATAATCATGCTTTCATGATTAGTATAATCCTGAAATCTTTTCTCTCAAAACTCCTTTCCCTTTAGTAAATGTGACATTATTTTGCCTCTTCTTCCTCCTAACCTTGTCTCTATTGGATCCCAATTTCTATTGATATGTCGTCACAATCCATAGCTTAATATTGGAAACAATTTTTATCTGTAATTATCTTATTTTGTGTGATTTCTGTATTTATTATATTGCTGCATTTTTTAACCGAGTGAAAGGGGAGAATTAACCATCTTATAATCAGCATGTTTAAAATTACTGACGGTAACCTACTTTTGAAGTGCCTAACAATTTGGAAATGACTATTTGGTCCTTCCACACTTTATTTTTGGATAATGAGCTTGATCTAATTGTGAATATTACAAGATTGAAGACATATTTACAAATACAATAATGTTATTATTTCATGCGGAGCAACAAATAATAAGCTCATAAGCACTGATGGTAAAAAGAATAAGTCTGTCTGGTCGGGTCGTCTAAATTGGCTCTCCTAGGCCCAGCACTGAGCCCAGATAACGACAGCCCGACATCCACGGCCCGTTCGGCCCATTGAGCGTTAGACTCCCATGCAGACGCAATGACTCACGTAAACCTAAACCTAATGGCATTCACAGGTATATAATGTACTATTCGGCTGAGATTCAGGTACGAGAACTTCGACCCTGCTCCTCTTTGTTTACAACAGCCAAAACCCTACAAGAATATTGACTTGAGCGTCGGAGGGGCCTCCCGGGTAACAACCCCCGGCGCGCCTTTTGTCTGTTTTGCAGGTATTTGATCATTAGAATTACGCAAAGCTATGGATCAGAACAATGACAATCCGGTCCAGCAGAATCCGGCTGAACCAAAGACCAATGCCAAATCCTTTTTATGAGAATAAGAAGCGAAGACCAACTGAGGTGAATTGCATAGCAGTCATGCGCGCACATATGAGAACGGATTAAATATTAATGAGAGTCATTTTCAGTTGCTGTACTGATCTATTTCCTGAGAACATTAGGCTGTTTCAAGCCGTAAGTTCTGACTAATTTTATCTGCGGCGAGGCATGTATTTCTTAACGCTTCGAGCTGATTATGATACATATCCTTTTAATTTTCGGGAAAGAAAAGTAATAAGACGGCAATCCCCCAACGGAAATGACTCAACTGACCTTTTGTCAACCTACCACACCTACTCAACCCACCAACGATCCGCACTTTGGATCCATTTGATATCTCTCCAGTATGTAATATATGTACTCTGCTTCTCATTCAGCAAAATTCCAATTGTCGACCACCACCATCAACTAAGCTGCGGAGGGTATCATGGACTATGGCAATGTCTTGGTATTCTCTTCCTCTTCTCAGTTTTATTCCTATGTTCTTCACTTTCCTGTATGCTTTCCTTTCCACGTTCGTTTACTAGGAAAGGAAAAATATACAAGCAAGGAACAGAGTAAGAAACGAGAAAAGTATTATGGAATCTCAGTACATTTGAATGATTATCCTATTTAGAATAATGGGTCTCTTAAGTTTTGCTAAAGCTTTTGTCCCAGTGTTCCAAGCAACAACCTTTTCTTGTTGGTGTTCGGAACGGGGTTAGATGCCCTTATTGTTGGACTGCTGTCCTCGAAGTAACATGTCGTTGATTTCCATCTTAACTCGCTTCTTTTTCGTTGTCTATAAGGGATTAGTTGATTTTGTTGGTTGGTTTTTTGTGTTAAAGTTGGCTTCTTCTCCTTCGACGGCGGCTCAAATGGAGAGTGGAGCAAGAGGACAAATGAGGAGGAATCCCACTTTGATTTGTGCTCCGATCATGGCGGACATGGTGGATAAGATGGTGGTTGATACCGTTAAAGCCAAGAGTAGTGGAGCTGACCTCGTTGAGATTCGATTGGATAGTTTGAAGAGCTTCAATCCCGTTGATGATCTTAACATACTCATCAAACACTCTCCTTTACCCACACTTTTCACCTACAGGTATTTAAGCTTACTCAATATCTCCTCGTGCTATTTGTTTTCTGATATATTCATCATTTCAACTTTTCCGAGTTCAAGTGAAGAAGTCAGTTCCTTTCTCTGACCAGTGATTTAAGTTTACAACAACAGTTGTTGAAATATGTGCTTTTGCATTGATATCGAAACTGTGTTTTGCTTTTACTTAGCTGTTTCTTTTTAAAATTTTTCTTTGCAACAAGTGTATGTATCATGGCTAAAACCATCAATGTTCTTCTAGACCCGTATGGGAAGGTGGTCAGTATGACGGTGATGAAACCAAGCGACTGGATACACTTCGATTAGCCATGGAGTTGGGTGCTGATTACATTGATGTTGAGCTTCAGGTTAGTTTATGCTCCCTAATCTTACCAGGGCTTTGGAATGACATAAAGTTTTTTTCAACTGATGATTTCAGCTTGTTGACTAGTAAATTCTTTTGTGATGGTCGATAAGAAATGTTTTAGGAGATATAAGATTGTGAAGTCATTGATTCTAATCTATATCATGTGGAAATTTGAAGATGTCCATAACCGTTTAATACTTATCTCCTTCTCCATAAAGGTTGTCCAAGAATTTAATGAGTTAATCCGTGGCAAGAAACCAGAAAAATGCAGAGTCATTGTTTCTTCACACAACTATCAGAATACTCCTTCTGTTGAGGATCTCGGTAATCTTGTGGCAAGAATACAAGCTGCTGGAGCTGACATCGTGAAGATTGCCACTACTGCACAGGACATTACTGATGTGGCACGGATTTTCCAAATAACTGTCCATTCTCAAGTAAGTGGCTTATATGATAAGCTGAAGCTCACTGGATTTCTGCCATAATTTTCCCTGTCTATGATTTAGAAGAGTAGAAGGATTTTTCCCCATGTGTTTGCTATACCCATCAGCCTAATTATTTGTAGTTTATGGATGATAAGTGACTGACTCTTTTGACAATTTGTTAGGATATCCTTTAGAGATTTATGTTGATGGTTAAACAAGCTTCAAATCAAAGCTTGT
The DNA here is from genome assembly GCA_026284645.1 of Erythroxylum acuminatum. Taxonomy (NCBI): domain Eukaryota; kingdom Viridiplantae; phylum Streptophyta; class Magnoliopsida; order Malpighiales; family Erythroxylaceae; genus Erythroxylum; species Erythroxylum acuminatum. The sequence continues at coordinate 16,941,960 of JANKOD010000192.1, forward strand.
GCTTCAAATCTGAAATTTACTTCCTTCAGGTTTTATTCCTTAGTGGCAGCTTTTGATTCAATTTATTTGTGTTAAATGGCCTCACAATTTCATGCCACATTACCTTGTGCCTTCATATTCTGCTTCTTTGCTGTCACTACTTTGTTATTCTGTGATCATGTAATATTGAGCCTTTTAAACTTGCGTATTCCTGAAGCTTGAAGGGATTTATTTATAGTGGCTGTTCTTATTTCAGGTTCCAATTATTGCTATTGTTATGGGTGAAAGAGGCTTGATGTCAAGAATTCTTTGTGCAAAATTTGGTGGATATCTCACTTTTGGCACCCTTGAGTCTGGATTAGTTTCAGCTCCTGGTCAACCGATGATCAAAGATCTACTGGATCTATACAACTTCAGACAAATTGGACCTGACACAAAAGTATTTGGCATTATTGGAAACCCTGTCAGCCACAGCAAATCACCTGCTTTGTACAATGAAGCATTCAAGTCAGTTGGATTCAATGGGGTGTATTTGCATTTACTGGTGGATAATCTTGCTAATTTTCTGCAGACATATTCGTCCACAGATTTTGCAGGATTCAGGTTCTATTTTTATATGCCTTAACCTTCTGAAATCTATGTAGCGGTTTGCTGGTTTGTTTATAGGAAAGTCACAAAGTGTGTCAGTGGTTGGAGAAACCTTCCTGTGTGTTCTTAGTTGGATATAAGCATTTTTTTATGTTCTTAAGTGTGTCACATACTTGAATACGGATCTGTTGGAGTGCTTGATATAAATTTAACATGGAGTCCCTTAATATGCAGTTGTACAATTCCTCACAAGGAAGCTGCTCTGAAGTGCTGTGACGAGGTCAATCCAGTTGCAAAGGTAATTCTTATCTCTGGCAGAGAATTTGACATGCATATAATTCTCAATCAATCTTAGCCACTTGTTTGTGTGACTTGTTTTATGCATTTGGATAACGGTTTATTCTTGACAAGTTTTCAGTCAATTGGAGCTGTTAATTGCATTATAAGAAGACAAAACGATGGGAAGTTATTTGGTTTCAATACAGACTATGTTGGTGCTATTTCTGCTATTGAGGATGGCCTGCGAGGTTCTATTTTGCCTCCTTGTGCATGTTTTGATTTAATGCTTTATTTTAAAACGTTCTATATTTCATTTCCTTCTCTTTTTGCAGTTTCACAAAATATTAGCAGTAAAGCTAGTTCACCATTAGCTGGTAAGTTGTTTGTGGTTATTGGTGCTGGTGGCGCTGGCAAGGCACTTGCTTATGGTGCAAAAGAAAAGGGAGCTAGGGTTATAATTTCTAATCGCACTTATGGTGGGTTCCTTCATTTAGTTTCTTTTTCTTATAATTCCTACTTATGCATAAACATGGGTTTTGTTGAATGGAGAACAAACTGTAACCTTTCTTATATACTAAGTCACAAATTTGGAGAAGAATGAACATGCTTCTAATGTGATGAGCACATCTCCTGATACTTACCATTGCTTTCGTACTATCTGACATCAACTTGACATAAAGATCGGGCAAAGGAACTTGCCAATGTAGTAGGAGGAGATGCTGTATCTCTGGCTGAGTTGGGCAGTTTCCATCCAGAGCATGGCATGATTCTTGCAAACACGACATCTATCGGAATGCACCCAAAAGTTGACGAAACACCGATTCCCAAGGTTTCATACATTTCCTATTGTTTTGTCCATTGTCTATTATTAGGTATTTCATACATAAAACATGTTTCAAAAGTAAAGTTATCTTTAGGTTCATCATGGATGTTATATCCTTACACGACTCCCTCTGTGATTGTTATTGGTGTTCCATCTTGGGGATAGTCTGATGATTACCAATGTGTCTGAAAACAAGTGGCTTCCTATGCCTTTAGTAGCATTCCTTAGTGCTCAGCAATAGTAAGCGTAAAGGCATGATGGCTGTTATAGAAGGACAATGAGACTGCTTCCTCTATTTGAAGAAATAAAGATATCATGAATTGATGATTTAGGGTCATCCACACATGGTGTTTCTATCATGTGCTAGGTTTTGCTAGTCTGATCCTTCATGATAAGTGGTGGAATCTTACAAATATCACCTTAACCTGATAGATGTTTTATGCCGAATAATGGATCAGTCATTCAAACGAATTGGGTTGCTGGGAATCCTGCTCTGTATGCTATAGCTCGTGATTGTCCATTGCATTGATTAAATAAACAATCTTGCGGATTGGGAAGTTAAAAAGGACTTGTTTTGTTTTTGCAGAATGCTTTGAAATATTACTCCTTGGTTTTTGATGCTGTTTATACTCCCAAAATAACACGACTATTGAGAGAGGCTGAAGAATCTGGAGCCGCTATTGTTTCAGGCTTAGAAATGTTCATTGGGCAGGCGTACGAGCAATTTGAGAGTTTTACAAACTTACCTGGTAAGATCTTAATTTTTAACTTCATGTCTATTTAACCAACCTTTTATCATTGTCATTTTGATGTGCAGCACCCAGGGAGCTCTTTCGGAAGACAATGACAAAATACTAAGAGTAGAGCTTTTATGACATTTGAATATGGTGACTTGGAATTCAAGCACATTCTGTTCTGTATGGAACTAAAATTCATTTATAATCAAGAGCAAATGGAATATAAACCATGTCAACATTTCCAAGCAAGTTGGAAATATGGGAAACTGTTTCTTGGCATTGGGAAGAGAGTGTTAGTTATCAAATCCTACAGAGCATAGAGATTGTATTAAGGATTATCAAAAGACGTGGTGGGTTGGGTTTATTGGTTGGAAGTTGAATTTGAATATGCAGACACTATGGTTGCCTTGCTGCAATAAGTTCGATTTACTTATGTTTTTGTGTAAACCAGACATATTCAATACTCCCTCCGATTCATAATAAGTGTCGTTTTAAAGAAATGCACACTTATTAAGAAAGTTAATGAAATGTCTAATATACCCTTATTAATTACATGTTAAAGTGCCTTGAAAATATAATCTGTGTAATTAAGATGTGAGAAATTAAAGGTTAATTTTGGAAGTAAAATTGTAAATATGCATACAAAATCAAGAATGACACATATTTTGAATAATTAAAATGTATCTAAAAAGACACTTATTGTGAATCAGAGGGAGTACTTTCTATCTAGACGACTTTTACAGGTCCTAAAAGGAATACAATGGCCTTGGATTTCATATAAATAACACTTGTATTCTTACATGTCTCAAGCTATAAATTATTCAGGTCCAACTAAATTACGTACACTGCGCGTATATATATATAAAAACCTAAAAGTTCCGTCTTCGGTTAAATAAAATTTGGAAGCGTTAAAAAAATTATTATTTTCTTTATTATTACTACCATAGACATAACTCATTTCGTTTTTATAGTAAGGCGAAGCTATCTATTCTAGCTAAAACTCCACTCAATGTCGTACAGATTGCGTTGAAGTATCTAACTGGCATGTTGGTGACTTTGTATTAGGATGACATGCCCTCTTGCTTATTCAGAATCACCTCAAAGATTACTTCCCTAGCAAAATCGGGCTGTATTGAACATGCTCGCAAGCTGTTTGACGAATTGCCTACAAAAGACACAATCGCCTGGAATTCAATGCTCTCTGGCTATTCTCAACTTGGTCTTCACCGAGAGGCTCTCTTACTCTTTTACCAGATGCGATCCAGCAGCGCCAAGCCTGACCACTTCACTTTGACCGCAACTCTAAGTGCTTGTGCTAGTTCATGTTCGCTTGGCATTGGAGCCAAAGTTCACTCTTTCTCCATTGTTTCTGGGTATAATTCTTCTGTTCCTGTCAATAATTCTCTTATACATATGTATGGAAAGTGCTTGAACCCGTTTTCTGCTCGGAAAGTGTTTGACGAAATGGATGGGAGGAATGATGTGTCGTGGTGTTCGCTTTTGTTTGCATATACTAATTGTGGTCAGTTTGATGTAGCAAGCGAAGTCTTTGAAATGATCACTAGAAAGGTTGGTATTTCTTGGAACACAATGATATCTGGGTTTGGTCGAAATGGTGAAATATTGTTATGTTTTGATCTATACGGTAGGATGCGGAAGAGTTCTTATGAGCCTGACCAATGGACTTATAGTGCACTTATAAATGCTTGCGCTGAATCTTTAGAATTGTTCCATGGACTTATGATGCATGCTGTTGTGATTAAGAGTGGCTGGATCTCTGCAGTTGAGACAAGCAATTCACTTATAAGTTTTTATGCAAAACTTGGTTCGATACATGATGCTATGAAGGTTTTCGAATATGCTGAAATGCTATCACTGGTATCTTGGAATGCCATTATTGACGCGTATATGAAAGCAGGAGACATCCGTGAAGCTTATATCACGTTTCAGCATGTACCTGAAAAGAATGTTGTTTCATGGACATCTATGATTACAGGGTATGTTAGAAACGGATATGGCGATGAGGCTCTTGGCTTCTTTATAGGCATGATGAGATATGGTTTGATCCCTGATGAATATGCATTTGGAGCAGTCCTTCATGCATGTTCGAGTTTGGCAGTTTGTGGGCATGGTAGAATGATTCATGGATGCATAATGCACTATGGTTTCCATGCTTATGCTTATGTTGGCAACGGATTAGTCAACATGTATGCTAAATGTGGGGATTTAGATGGATCTCTTTTGGCATTCCATGATATTGATGAGAAGGATTTGGTCTCTTTCAATGCTATGTTGTTTGGGTTTGGATTGCATGGAAAGGCTAGCCAAGCTATGCAACTATATGAAGATATGCTAGAATCAGGAAAAAATCCAGATGAAGTGACTTTTATTGGTTTGTTAATGGCTTGCAGTCACTCGGGGCTCATAGAGAAAGGTGGTGCACTTTTCGCATCAATGGAGTCAGTTCATGGGCTTTCCTATGATGTTGATCACATTGCAAGCATGATAGATATGCTAGGACGAAGTGGCTACTTAGCAGAAGCAAAAGAATTGGTGAGTACGTTTTCAAAAGCAGGTAAATATAAGGCTCGCTTTTGTGAGGTTCTGCTTGGAGCATGTTCGGCATGGGGTGAAGTGGGGATGGGGACATATTGGGGGGAGGCATTAAAGGTTTTAAAGCCTCATAAAGAGATAAGTTACGTGTTACAGTCAAATTTGTATTGTGCTAGTGGGCAATGGAAGGAAGCTGAGATGATTAGAAAGGCTATGATATACGAAGGATTAAGGAAAATCCCTGGTTTTAGTTGGATTGAAGTGATGAATAAGGTGGCAGTTTTTGCTGCCGGAGATCATTCACATACATATATGGAAGAGGTCTGTAAGGTATTGTATTTACTTCAATTAGAAATGAGACATACGTAAGTTAATTCATTTTGAGAACAGAAAATGTTTTCAAGTGCTGGCATCTCGTGAATAAAATAAAACAGTGATACTGATGTGGTTGGGTATAAAATCGGAGAAAAAGGCAGCAACGTAAGAGTACACATCACCTGTCTAATTTATCCTGTCTTACTCTGTTCAAGAGTAAGACGACGTCGTTTTTGCTATAAGAATTCAAAGCACGCACGCATGCTTGCCAGACAAAGGAGATCAAGTCATCAAACTAAAAAAGCCAAGCCGCCTACCAGCTTGGCTTGGAGAAAGAAATTAAAGCAGAGCCATGTTTAAAATATTATTATTTATGTTCAGATCGACTGTACTCCCACTATTACTAAAACATGGCTTGTATGTATGTACAAAACTATTATTAAAACATGTTCATTATAATTTATAGACATGGTTAATTTTGTTGTTGATATTAAGTGTAAATTTATTTATTTAGTATCATTTATTAATAATAATTATAATTTTATTATAATGATAATTATTAAATAATAAATTATATTTCCATTATAATTTTATTAATCCTTTTGTTATATTTATTATAACAATAAATAATGAAATTTGTTATAATCA
>JANKOD010000192.1:16971819-16992716 GCA_026284645.1 Erythroxylum acuminatum
CACATTAAAGATACAGCAGGAAAGAACCTTTGATACCTCAGGTTGTTTGCAAAGAGAAGAGGCATTTTGAGCAAGTCTCTAAGCAAGGAAATCAAGGTGGGTACATGTTTATAATAGAATCAAAAAGCCATTACTGTTTTTCTTTAAATCAAAGAAGATCGCTGATTTAAATTGCATCATAAGTGTTGTATCTATTATTTTTGAATGACTTGTGAAATATGCTATATGTTTGCTTCATGAATTGTGTGATGATTGATGAAAAGTCCTTCCAAATGATTCTTTTGAAAAGATGCATGTTTATGAAATCAAGTTTTCGGAAATGATTTTTCAAGTTATAGCAAGTATATGAAAAGCAAGTTTTCAAGAAAAGCACCATTTTGGGCAACAAGTTTACAAGAGTTTGAAATATATGTGTTATGTGGGTTTGTGGTAGTCCCTCAAGAATCGTCAATGCACGTTGACCCAAGTTATAGGCTTCTCCCGCCTGCCCGCTAGTGGCACGGAGCTCCTTCAAGGACTCCCTCAAGAATTACGACTACACAGGATCTTTATGCGAAAATATGTAGTGCGTCATGTTTATGGACTTACCCAAACTATCCTGATGTGCTTATGTGCTTATGATATGTTTGAATAATTCTGATGCATTCATGTGTTTGTAGTTGTGAATCTGACTACATGACAAGAATTTTAAGAAACAAGTGTTTTACGATTTAATAAGATATTTTTTGTGACAAGAAAAATGATTTCAAAAGTTTAGCTTATCTTTTTTGTTATAACTATTACCCACGAGCTTTCAAGCTTACCCCCTCTTTACCCCATCTTCAGGTGATAGTTAAGAGGTTAAGTGATCAAGAGCCTAAGGGGAAATTCTCCAAATTTTCTTAATTTGCAGTTTAAGTTGGTTTTAGGAATGCACAATGTTATAATTGCATACCCAGTTTATGTGTTTAAGAGTTTTTGTAATTTGAGACTTTGAGATAAGGTTGTATGATGGCTTAGAATGCCATTAGAGATTTGTAAAACCTTATTCTTTTTTCTGTAAGGAAATGTGAACTAGGTACGAATGATATTGAGATGATTGTCATCTCGAACAGATGGTTTTCGAGCATAAGTGGTGGATATATATACATATACACACGTACGCCTAAGAGAGATTCATGGGAAGATAAGACAGGAATTATGAAGGATCAAATATAGTTGGATGTGATGAGACAAATGAGTTAAGATTTGAAAGTTTAATAAAGTCAATTTGGTAACTGAATGGTTAAGCTCAGGACATTCCAAGTTTGCGAAGTGCAAAATGATAAGCCTTCCATAGGGTAACAATTTGTGTTGTGACTTCAGGAGAAAATCCGGATTGATCTAGGCTAAGTTAGACCAAATGGTCTTCTAGAGAGCAGTAGTCTTTCATTTAGCTTTCCAATGGTTTACAGTAGGAAATTGTTAGACATCGGAGTGGAAAGTTATGGTCCTTAGAAGGACAGATGTTTAGGAGTATAAAAGTTATCATTTATGATGACATCATTTCGTCTTAAGAATGCATCGTTTGTAGGGATGCATTCGTCTGTCAAGTTGTTCGTCTGTAAAGACTTTCGTTTTGTCTGTGATGACATCATATCGTCTGTGATGACGTCATTCATCTTAAGACTTTTGCTTCGTTTGTCTTTCGCTTCATCTTAAGCGTTGCATTGTCTTAAGTTGACTTTGCTTCGTCTTAAGTTGACCCCGCATTCGTCTGCTTCTTGCATTCGTCTGCTTCATGCTATCGACTATTCTTTTATTCGTCTGCTTCTCACATTCGTTTGCCTTCCACAATCATCTGCTTTCTGTGTTCGTCTGCTTTTTGTTTCGTCTGTATGACATCATATCGTCTTTAGGAATGTATCATTTGTAGGAACCTTTCGTCTTAAGCATTACATCGTCTTAAGTTGACTTTGAATCGTCTTAAGTTGACCGTATTCGTCTTAAGCGTTGCATCGTCTTAAGTTGACTTTGCTTCATCTTAAGTTGACCATGCTATCGTCTGCTTCCGCATATATCTGCTTTCCACATTCATCTGCTTTTTGTTTCGTATGCCTTTTTGATTCGTCTTCTTTTGCTTCATCTGCCTTCTTACTATCGTCTGCTCCATATTTGACCCTTTAGACGATAGAATCTGTATTTGATATCTTCTTCAAAGTTGTAGATCTCAAAGTCCTCTTTGAAATAGTCCTAAGATGTACTTAACCCGATATCCCTAATGACAGTTATGCTAATTGCCTCTGAGACACTCAATAACTAGATGGAGGTTGAGCTTAGAATGTTTGCTTCAGTATAAGAAAGATTTGAAAGACAGGGCCCAACATTTATGGTATCAAAGCAAGAAGAGGAATGGATGATGATTAAGGAAACTTCATTGGAACACGTTCAATGTTGATGATCTGAGCAAGAGTTGAGTTCCGAAAATGAGATCCAACATCCACTATAAGTTTCAAAATAAGAACATGATTAACCACAAAATTGCGCGCTAAATATGTTAGATAAAACCTTTAACAAACATAATTTTATATATGATTGTGTACCAAACTATGTGCTTCACAATTTTTCATTAAGAACATGCTTGATCACATGGCCTTGTATTTATCTGCATCCACAAAAAATTTCAATAGATACATTTTATTACAAGGTTGGCCGCATAACATTGTATTTATCTATGTTAAACAAAACCTCTATACAGGTGTGTATCGATATGTTGCCCTCACATTATTGCTTGGTATTATTATGACATGGTATTCTTATTTTTATCAAATTTGTGATTTTTTTTAATGTAACTTGGTATCTATTGTTTATAATTATGATAATTAATGTTGGTATAGTTTATATTGAGCTATGATATTCTTTTCACCTAGTCACAATATTCCCATTTAAAAGTGTAGGCGTTAGTCAATGACAATATTTTTGGTATTTAGACCTAGTATTGAGTAGATAGAGTATCAGTATAGTTCGTATTCAAATGGGGTATAACTTACACTTAGAGATGGTTATCTCATTTTTCATTGAAGTTATAACTTATTTTCAACTGTTGGTATTAAATATATTGAGTGCTAGTACAGTTTGTATTAAGATATGATATTATTTCTATTCAGTCAATATTTTCCCATTTAAACGAGATGTCTTGCTTACCTATAATGAATAGTGATATTTTTTAACATGCTAGTATGGTATTGAAAAAACAAAGTACTAATTTGTATTAAGATAGGGTATGACTTTTACTTAAATATGGTATTCTTATTTTAAGTACCATGTATATTGATAATATTAAATGTATTGAGTGTTGGTATAGTTTGTATTGAACAATAGTATTGTTTCCATTCAATTAATAGATTCCTATTTAAAAGTGTATGTCTTCCTTATCTATAATGAATTGTGTTTTTTTTTTCAAATTAAATGTGACATTGAATAGATAAGTACTATAACAATTTGTAATGTGGTAAGGTATATTTGTACTTAAAGTTGATATTCTTATTTTTCAGTAAAGTTGTTACTTATTTAAAATATGTGATGGCAAATTTTGCTTATATTAGTGGTATTGAATCTAATGTGTGTTTGGATAGTTTGTATTGAGCTATAGTATTCTTTTCATTTAGTCAATATTTTTTCCATTTAAAAGTGTATGTCATGCTTATTTGTAATGAATGATGATATTTTATCATAAATGTATTAGATAGATAGAGTACTAGTATAGTTTGCATTGAGGTAGGGTATGATTTGCGCTTAGAAATGATATTTCAATTATAAAGGGCAAATGGTACTTACTTTTGTGATTTTTTTTTGTATATTTCACAGGTACTACATATATTGAGTGCTTGTATAGTTTCCATTAAGCTATGAAATCACCCATACTTAGTCATGTTATTCTTTAGTAGATGTAAAGTTGTTATTTATTTAAAATGAACAGTCAATAGTATTTTTTGTACATATGTGAGGCTTAGAGTGTCTAATCTTCTTCCTTAGTTTTCTTTTGAAACTTTGCTTCACTCTTCCCATAAAAATAATAAACAAATGATGTGGAGGTTATTTGTGAATATATTATTAGCTCGCTTGTTTACTAGACAACAAATAAAAAAAATAAATTGTCCCAATTATAAATTCTAGAAATAAAGTCACAGTTTCCACCTTAAAGCTTTAATTGCATGTCCTTTACAGAAATTGAAGGAAGAATAATGAAAAAAAGAGTCAAGAAAGAAAAAAATAAGGAGAACAATTATTGTAAAAATAATACACTATTTATTGATTTATTAAAATATTTTTTTGGTGAAGAATAATCATATTAATTGTAGGATCTTTCTCTGCTCCTATGATCTGGATCTGAACTTAAAGTCATTCAGATAGAGAAGAATCATCTACCCTAATGTTGAACTCGTTGTTGATCATTAGGAAAGACTTGGATGGCCATAAAATAATTAACAACAAAGTATTTTCTAAAATACTAATGCAACCAAAAAATAATAAAATTATGAGTGACATTAATAATAATAATCAAAGAAGTTTTCACAATAAACTAATGATGTACAAATCTGATCGGATTGACCGAGTTAACTATGAACCAGGCTAGTTTTTAGTTCGGCTTTACTTTAACATTTATTAGTGAAAACACCAATTTCTCTTAATTGTAAAGAACCGAAAATAAGGATTTCACACAAATTTCACTTGCTCCAACTGACTCATCAGTTCCTCTGATATATGACAATCAACTGGCTGGACCTTCATTGGAAGAAAAATGCTTCATTGGTGTTGAACAAAGAAAATACCTTAAACTGTGATACCCAATTTTCACACTCACTGGCTCACTGCCCAACACTATTGCTAATATTTCCAAGGGTAGTTCCGACGGTGGCAGTGGAAGATTGAAAGAAAAACGAGAAGAATATAAACTGTTGACGCAATAACATTTGGAATTTGTAGTTACAAAGAGAGAGATAGAGATGACTTAAGGCCAATAAATAAAATATTAATACATTATAACTACAGTGGTTTTAAATAAAAAGAATATGCCATATTCTTTTGATTAATGTTTCGAGAATATTAATATATCTATTGCAATATTTTAAAAAATGGCATACTTGATAACAATGGTCTATCTATTATGTTCCAACTAAGTGTTGCATTTATAAGAAAATTAATAAACATGAGTAATTTTGTTTTGTTTTAAGTTTTAACTTTCTAGTTTTCGTAAACTAGTATATTACAAAGAGAAGATATTATAATTAAAATAAATAGCAAAATTATAAAATAAGATTAAACTAGTATTTTATAAAGAGAAGAGATTATAATTAAAATAAATGGCAAAATTTTAAAATAAGACGACGATATAAATTTAAATTTTTTATGATATTAAATATATTGATATTTATTGATCAAATTCAAAACATAATATCTCTTTTAATGAAATATTTTATTTTTATTTACTCTTATAATTTTTACTTCTTATTTATTATATATTAATTTTTTATATCGGCTTAATATCAATTTAACTTTTAAATCTTATGGTTTAATATTTGGTCCATTTTTTAAAATATTGCAGTAAACGCCGTTGTTTCTTGTTATTAACTTGGTTTATTCTCCTCAAATTATATCGGGCACTATTAGTCTTGAGTGACTACTACATTTAAATTTATCATTTGATTTTAAATTATTATTTAATAATCATTTATATCTAATTTAATGTTACTCTTCCCTCATATCTATTTAGTAAGTATGAAAAATAATAATTACTGACAACTGGTATACCATTGATTTGCTTATGTACCTTTTGAAAGACATTACTTTCCAAATAGCTTAAATTAGAAGGAGATATTAGCAAATACAAATAAACACATTTCTTTTTTCTATAAACATTTACAAACCAACCCAACAAGAAAATATCCTGTAAATAGCACAAAGCGGAGGGACATATTAGCAAATAAAATATTAAAAAATATATTTTTGCTATAAATATTTACAAACCAACCCAAAAGAAAAGAAATGGGTCTATGCAGTATTTGTCCCGAAATTCAAAGGACTCTTAATTTCCCACCCCGAGCTTCGTTGTTTCATGCGTTCTCTTCTATAAGAGTAAGCTTCCCAATCTTAGTTCCGAAATTTCATTGCTTTACTCGAAGTTTGCTCTTTGTTTTTCTAGGTTTCTTGTTTCCCGCGCTTTGTTCTATGTTCTTACCCGCGGAGTTTTGTTTGAATAAGTGAAAGGGTGCATGTTTAAGTATGTCGTTTTTATGGGTCTCTTTCAATTTGTGTATTATAACCATGGTTTATTTGGTAATTGCGTTTTGGGTTTCGGAATTGGCAATTTGAGTTGGCTTTACTCCGTAACGAACCAAGTTTTGATCTTGGGTCTCGGATTTGATATCTGAGGACTAGGGTTTAGTGTGTTGATGTTTCCTGAAAGCGGGGTTGAGATCTGGAATTGAAAATTTTCATGTTTTTATGGCCTTTCTGTGATGTATGAGTTGTTTTATTATGTCAATTGTGTTAGGATGAGACCAGTATGGTTTTTAGTTTGCATTAGTTTTGCGATTTAAATCGTCTAATCACTAATTGATGTGAGACATTTGTTTCTAAAAGCTTTGACAGTCTTGATATGACACTTTTTTTCTTGAAAATATTTAAATCTTGATGGTTGCTTGGCGGCAATGAAGTCTATTTTATTGGCTCTGTACTTGACTTATGCCACTTTATTCCCCATTTGATGCACGGTTCTGCTTTTGATGCATTACTTGTGTGATATAAACAGTGTCAAGACGTGGTGTTTATTTTGTTTAGTTTCCTTTTTCTTATGTTTATTTATTAGCACTAGTATATTTGTTAAAGCTAATTATTATAATTAAGTTGATCTCTATAGGGTTAGAGTTTTGTTTCAATTGAGAGTTGGTAAAATAGTGTTATGATCGTACTATAGTTTCTTAATGCCTATTATACTTCTGGTAAGAATAACTTTTTAGAGCGTTTGTTTATTATCAATATAAATTACAATACTTTCTCAATGTGTGAAACTTTCTTTCTCCGAAAGCGATTTCTATAATTAGGATTGATTTTTAAACTCTAGAAGTGACCTTTAGGAACCTATCAGTGTGGTACTAATAGTTTTAACTATTTCAATCGTAAGAGTGGTTCCTATTTTTAGTAGTAATTCTAAACCTATCTTTTAATCTTGACTCTAAATTTCAGCAACCCTGTTTTCTATGAAGATCCGAGTCATTATGTCCCTCCTTTATCTAGTGGAGGTCAGTTCAGATTGAATATCTAGATAAGAGTTAATATCTACATTAGGCTCTGTAAGTTGTGATATTAGATTGTTGGGCATGATTTATATTGACCTTTACCGCACATATCGAGTGTGAAATTTATGGTTTATGTTATATGTGTTAGAAAAAATTCTAGTTGTGTTGACAACAACGGAATATTATTACATGTAGGAGAGTGCTAATACCAAATCTTAAGTAAAAGTAAAATAAATATCAGGGTAAGTAGGAGGGTTTAAAATCTTCTTATTCTGCTGAAATTTTGTGCACCTAGCAAGATGCACAGTTCACATTAATAAGTACTAGCATATGCATACTGATACCTTGCATTGGTTTTCTATCTTGAACTGTAAAAATTTCATGATTGGTTTTTGGTATACTCATGTATTGTATCTGACTACTACCTGTCAGTTTGTTGATATTCATTGATTCTTAGCCTTTCATTCTTTCCCAGTCAATCCTGGAGGTCTCACTACTGATGATTGTATGATTTGCAGGGATGATGGTACGTAAGAGGTGACATTTAAGGTTTCTCAAATGTTTCATGTTTTCGGTTATGTTATGGTAGGCTAAGAATGAAGCTTGGGGTGACACTATTATGCTTTCTGCACGTGGATTAATTTTTCTAGTTTTTGCACATTCATTTGAGTATTTTTGAATCGGGCCCTTTACTGTTTTGATTAATGATGGATTGCAATAAAGAAGAGGCTATTAGGGCCAAGGGCATTGCTGAGAGTAAGATGCAAAGCAAGGATTTCATGGCAGCTCGTAAATTTGCTCTCAAGGCCCAACAACTTTATAAGGATCTGGAGAATATCTCTCAGATGCTGACTGTTTGTGACGTGCATTGTGCTGCTGATGCGAAACTGTTTGGGAATGAGATGGATTGGTACGGTATCCTTCAGATTGAGGAGACAGCTGATCAGTCTTTGATCAAGAAGCAGTACAGGAAGTTTGCTCTCCAGCTACATCCTGACAAAAATAGATTTCCAGGCGCAGAAGCTGCTTTTAAGCTTATTGGAGAAGCTCAAAGAGTGCTTTTAGACAAAGGAAAACGATCTTTGCATGATGTTAAACGCAAAGCTTCAATGAGTAAAGCTATTCCACCACACAAACACTCGAACAAGACAATCTTCAACATGAATTATGGTCCTCAAAATAATTATTGTGGTAACTTTACATATGCCAACTACCAGCAGCAGCAGCCACCTCAGGGAGCAGCTCAACAGGCATTTCCCAATGCTCGTGCAACTTTTTGGACTGGCTGCCCATTTTGTAATGTGAAGTACCAATATTATATAGAAGTTATGAATAAGTCTCTTCTTTGTCAAAGTTGTGGGAAGTCCTTTGTTGCATATGAAAAGAGCTCGCAAGGGGCAACAAAAACTAATTATAACCGGGCTGCCTTTGCTGAAAGAAACCCTCATCAGGGAACTTCCAAAGTGGAAAATTGTAATCAAGGGACAGTAAATGGAGAGCATCCCAAATCAGAATTTTCCCAGAAACAAGGTTGCAATGCAGAATTTAATTCACGAAAGGAGAATCGTAAGAGACGAAGGAAAGAAGATTCAGAATCCAGTGAAAATGGTGACACTGAAAGCAACACTGATTCTGAAGATGATATACTTGATGAGGATGGTGATTTTAAAGCAAAAGTAAAATTAGAATCTCATGGGGAGGGTCCAAGGAGATCTGGTCGACGTAAGCAGCAAGTTTCGTATAATGAAAATGTAAGTGATGATGATGAAAAGTTTGTGAGCCATTTCAAAAAAGCCAACGGAAGTGAGCCATCCTTTTCCATGCAGAAGACAAGTGCATTGAAGGGAGATGGATCTGAAACTACTAAACAATCTGGGCATGCTACAAATAGGGAAGATGAGAATGAATTCAAACAAGTAGAAGGTGAAGATAAAGTTGAAGAAACGCCAAGAGTGAAACGGGAAGATAAAGTTGAAAATTCCTGGAAGGAAAGTTTTGAGGCTCATAGTGTTTCAACATCAGATCCATGCTCCCAACCCAAATTAGAACCAGAGACTTATGCATTTGATGAGCCAGATTTCAACGACTTTGAGAAGGACCGCAAAGAAGAATGTTTTTCAGAAGGCCAGGTTTGGGCTCTTTACGATACTGTGGATGCCATGCCTAGATTTTATGCTATAATCAGAAAAGTTTTCTCCCCGGGTTTCAAACTGCGGATAACTTGGCTAGAACCAGTCCCAGATGACAAATGTGAAATTGAATGGATCCACGAAGGCCTGCCAATTTCTTGTGGTAAGTACACACATGGAAAGTCTCAAACTAGTGATCAGCAACTTATGTTCTCTCATGTGATACCATGGGAAAAAGACAACCAAAGGGCCTTGTACAAGATATTTCCTCGGCAGGGAGAAATTTGGGCCCTCTTCAAGAACTGGGATATTAAATGGAAATTGGATGCTGACACCAATAGGAAGTATGAATATGAATTTGTTGAACTCTTGTCCGATTACAGTGAAGCTGTTGGTGCATGTGTTGCTTATTTGCACAAGCTAAAAGGTTTTGTTAGTGTTTTCTGTCGAGTTAGTAAGGAAAGCTTTAAAATTCCATCAGCGGAACTACTCCGATTCTCCCATATGGTTCCTTCATTTAAGTTGACTGACAAGGAAAGAGAAGGTGTACCAAAGGGATCTTTTGAACTTGACCCAGCTTCATTGCCGCAAAATATTGAAGAGTTTGTCATTCCTGAGGATTTAGGAGTTGATGTTGCTAATAGTGTACCAATTGATTTATCTTCAAATTCATGTTCTGGTGAGGTGAAGTATGAGGAGGAATTTGAAGCAAGTACTTCTGCACATGAGGCTTCAGCTGACCGTAAAGAGGCTCATTTAGGATCTGATATCAATGATGGTATTGAAATTCCAGAAGCAGAATTTTTTGACTTTGATGCTCAGAAAACCATTGACAAGTTTGAAGTTGGTCAGATTTGGTCATTGTACAGTGATGAGGATGGATTGCCCAAGTACTATGGTCGGATTGCAAAAATTGGTTCCACCCAAGGTTATAAGCTGCATTTAAGATGGCTTGCTTCTTGCCCATCAAAGCACATTCATAGATGGAGTGATGAAAATATGCTTGTTTGCTGTGGCAGATTTCGAGTTGAAAAGGGTAAATTGGATTCTTTTACATCCACTAATCTCTTCTCCCATCAAGTAACTGTAGAGTGTACTACTAAGAAAGATGAATATGACATCCTGCCTATGAAAGGTCAGGTTTGGGCATTGTATAGGGACTGGTCGTTGGGGATTAAACATTCAGAACTGGATAAGTGTGAATACGATGTGGTGGAAGTCCTTGAAACATTGGAAACGGGAATAAAAGTTCTGCATCTAGAACGTGTGAATGGCTTCAATTCGGTATTCAAGCCTGAATTAAAAGAGAGTTCAACTGTCAGGTCGGTGATTCCGCATGCCGAGCTTCTTAGGTTCTCCCACGAAATCCCTTCTTTTCGACTGACTGATGAGAGGAATGGCAGCCTGAGAGATTTCTGGGAGCTTGATCCTGCAGCCTTGCCACTTTATTATTTTAATATGAGTTGAAAGTCCCCATCTAGTTGGACCATCTGTATGTTATTTCACTGGCCAGGGGAAGGATTCATTGAAAAAGCTTTTTGAAGATGCAGAATTTTTTTGGAAGAATTCTTCTGGCTTTTTGCAGACGCAGATTTTGACAGAAACCCCGCCGTCTTTTAGTTTTAGAAATTGGCTGATACGGGCTGTTCTATAGTATGTTTATGCTAGTGGATGCTGAAGTGTTTATTTGTGAATGTCCAGGTGCCATGGAAACTCAAGCTTTGCATGTGTCCTTTCTTTTGCACCTAAAATCATTAAAACATGCAAAATTTCAACTACAAAAGTAAAAAGGGTTGACAGCTGCTGAACTAGAAACCGGAAATGGAAGTAACACTAACGTTATTGAGCACTGTTCTGCACTAGCCCCATGTCATACCAAAGCTGAGTGCCTTGACCATTCCTTACTCCGACTTTGATTTCAATTTATAAAATGTCATTAATCTAAAATTTTGTAGCAAAGTCCACCATGTGTCGTATATGGGCTTGAAGTTCTAGAAATTTTCATTTTTCAAGTAATCACCTTGCAGCCATTTGACCCATAAGGACAACATGTTATTAAGAATTCTCCAAATTCTTTTAGTCAGCATCATTTTGTTTAATCTGGATTTGCAATATACCAAGCCTCCTTTTGTAGGTATGCATACTTCTTTAAGGCTCTGGAAAGCCTCTCTAGTCTAAAGAAAGTGCCTATTGGTATGCTCAGATGAGAAGACTAAAACATACGTAAATTGTTGAGCGCTGATAAGGTCAGATGAAGCCTTTAAACAAAAGATAGGCTTTTATTGGCCCAATTTCCAATCCTTCTCAACACCGTTTCATACTTGCAATTGGGATTCCCGAGTAACAGAAAGGAGGGGTTTTAGTTTTAGGTTATCAGATATTTCAAGTAACCAAGATAATAAATAATGAGCACTAGCATAAATCAAAAGCTAACTCTTGTTCCTATTTATAGACAATCTTGATACCTTGTAGAACATATTGAGATAATTGATGAGACATGTAATAATTAAAATTAACTCCAACGAGAAGTATTAAATCATCCATAAATGAAAGGCTAAAGATTTCCAATTTGCCACATCGGCTATGATACTAAAGTTTTCTTCTAAATTGATGTTATCTTGGGTTAACTTTCTTAAAACTTCAATTTGAGTAGAGGTAGGGTTTTCCTCCCTAATTCCCTTATATTGTAGTTATTAATGAGAGATATAAATTACAACTTTATTCTCTGTTATTTGCAATTGAGACATTTTTTAATCCTATTGTTTATTTTAGATCAGATTTTACCCAAAAAAAAGCTGAAATTAATAAGATAATGCTATTAAATATTACAATAATTGTTGTCCATTAGATAATGTAAAATCTCCTAAGCTCATAAATGGAGGTTTCTAAGGATGCTTACGGAAATGCAGATCTTGTTTTCGATAGCACATTGGTAAATGAAGATCATTGTGTCTTTGACACGGCCATTTGAATGCTGTCAGCTCCATGGTATCATCACCAAAAGCAACATTGAGAACAAAACTTGCCCCTTTGGACTACTTTGGAGTAAAGAAATCTAGACCTTTCTGGCCTTCTTTTGTATGAACATATTTGGGCAGACAACAACAATATAGTTGTAACAGCTTTAAGCAGAAATTTTTTTTAAAAAATTCATCATCATAATTCTTAACATTGAAAAGCTGTATAATCTCAGTTGACTTGACTCATACAGGACTAGGGTCCTGGGAAGGCTGAGATCTCCAAGAAAAGTATTGAATATACAATGCGTTGAGGCTCATAGCTATTCCGAATCCCATCACTGATGATATCAGTATTGCATAGATTGGCTTGAGATGAAGCTGCATCAGAACCCTCAGATTTTAACTTACTTGATGAAGCAGCGTAAATTCCTAACATGTACTCATTACAGCAGATATTAAAAGGCCATTTCTGAAAATGGATTCAGATATTTGCACTGTAATAACTTTTTTACTATATGTCAATCTTTGCTCATGGCAAGACTGAAAGGATTCAGAGGACATCAGTAGTAATTTCCTGCTCCTGGGATTTCTAATGAATCATGATATCCTCTTCTGGATCAAAAGTAACATATTTTCCTCACTCCTGGTTGATAAATTTCAACCGAGAAAAATAATCAGTTGCATTATCAATTGGTATTATGCTATTGTGCATTGGCCTCGTAAAGAAATATAGGCATCCAAAGGAAAAGAAAATGGAGACAGCTAGTGCGAGACCAAAAAATATAGAACCTTTAGTATTCTTGAAAGATCCACCTGGTCAGACTAATGGAATCATAATTTAAAAGGTCCGGTTTTTCAAGGAAACAACAGAGAAGTCATTCAGATCTTAAAATACTCGTTTTTTCCATCTGTCAATAATAATCGTTTGAACTATTTCTTGAGGGTACTTAAGTTGGTTGTTGCCGAACTATGACAAATAGTGACTTAATTTCGCTATTTGCACCTTTTATTCAATTCCTGCAGAGTCATATATGCCTCTATCAATAAGTTGTATTCTTTGCAACGATACTCAAAGTATGCTCTTAACAGTGTAAGGGCACTCAGATACAATCCACTGCACAAAACGCCATGTATTCCTTCAACAATAACTAAAAGCAGTAGTTATGTTTCAAGTAGGAGCAGAAAGGTGCCAGTTTTTGTCACTTACCACTGTAAAGAATAAGTGAACACTTATGGCCACAAGCGCAAACTCAAGAGCAGCATATGTCCATATGTACTCCCTGATTGCTGCAAGTTATGCAAGATTGTATATCCTAAGATTAGAACAGACTAAACAACTGAACAACTTGAAAATTCTTAACTTCATACATACCGAGGATGACTGCAAATATAGATGCCAAGAGACTCAAAGTAAATGCAAAGGGGGCAGCAATTATAAGTGCTTGGGCCTTCATATCACGTATCTGTAAAAGTTTGTAAGCAAAGGGTACTAAATAATACAGAGGGAAATAGAACAAGCGTGAACCATCCTTTTTCTCCCTTTATTTACCAGGCCTTGTACCAGTTTTAGTTGTTTCTGATAATACATAAGGTCCTTCACACAACATCCAACTTTATTTTACCCATGACAGTAGTTTCACAAATTCTGGCAGTAGTCAATGTCATATAACTCATCCAACTGAAATATTTACTATTCTTTACTCGGAGGTTATTACCATGATTATGCAGTATTCAATTTACATACCAGTAATTGCTCCAGGAAGAAGAAATAGCAAATGGTGCTAATAAGGACAAGTACAACAAAGTCCTGCCAGGCACTGCATCAAGTGTATATGAGACCATATGTTAAAAATGGCTGGAACTAGGATCAGGTTTGTATGCAACTGGATATTTATGAAAGCAATAGCAGACACTATTCAAGAATCACGTTCAAAGTATGTCTCCCAATTGAACCATTCTTTTAATTTAGAAGAATTCCTGAGACTAATTAGCTGATTTATTTTCTAATAATGAATATTCTTAGATTAGGTTACAAATGAGTGCTCAAATGACCTGATTCAGACAATCGTTTTTCGGTCATTGAGCAAGAATACTGGTAAGCAAGAAAAGTTCATGGATGTGGCCTAAAATTGTATTACCTTATTGATTGTGATGGATTTCGTTCCTGTCTATTAATGCCTGGAGAGGAGCTTGCCACCCGGAGTAAAGTAACAGGTAGGTTCTTAACCTCAAGCCCACACACCTCACAGTTTTTGTTTCCTTTTGTGCTAAACCATTTAACTGCACATTCTTCATGCACAAGTCTAAGGGCGCCTTTGCAACTGCATTCCATTTTGAGGGTATTCCCTTCTTCACATACATCAAGACAGATCCTACATACTGCTTCCTCCTCCGGAATTTCCTCATCATCATCTCCTATGGGAACGGATGTTATTTGGTCTGCTTTGCCAGTAAGCAGAGTTATATGGGGCTATGGGAGGGAACCAAAGGGATGACATAAAGAAAACAGAAAGCATGGCTTACGTAAAGAGTTCCAAGTAAGTTTTTAATAGCTTTTGATTTTCTTAGCTTTTCTTCATTTATAGCTACAGTATCAGTTATTGTTCCGCCATTATCTTGATCTGGTGCATGTAAAATGTAAAAGAAACCGGGAAGTGATTGCAAAATCTTTTCATCGGATTAAGGCAAAGCTCAAATACCGCAAGTCTAGTTGACTGTACAAGCATAGAAGTTCAAATTACAAAAGTCAAATATGTGTATTAATAAGTTTGGCTTTTGTTGCATAAATGTCTGCTTTGATCTAAATTTGTAAAAGGACTGTAACTAACAGCATTCAGTTCCAAATTTTACAATGCCAAAAATTGTACTTGGCATGTTGGAAAATTGGTTATTCAACACGTTCAATAAGCAAGTAAAATAGTGAAAATACTAGAGTATTAAGAAAGATGTGCTACTACCAACCATCACTAGGATCTGATTTAACTTGATCTTTGTGACTAGCAAAAGATGTACTTCGTACAATGACAACATTTCTTCCTGGAACTGATAGGGATCTTGAAACCACTGCATGAGCTTCCACTTTCTGAAATAGTTACCATATAAGCAAGATTTGTGATACAGTAGTTCCAAACAATTTTATTTGTTATAAGCAAGATAAAGTGTTTAAAGATATGTAGTATATGATCTTCAATCAAGAAGTTATGTGCCCCAATTGTGGGGGTTTGCAAATATTTTTGAAACATAAGGATACCAAAAGTTTCTAAACCACGGAGAAGCAAGACATACTGAACCTTACATTTACCTTTTGAGATTCACCAGGCAGCCTTGCTGAAACAGGTGTGGTTATTGAAGGGGTCAAGTCCGGTTCATGTCTAACTGGAAGAGATGTACATCTATGCCAAGAGAATGCAGACTTCAACCTGGCAATAACAGGACTATCTGGAACAGCCTTGGGGTCTGAGTTGAGGAGAAAGCTCCTCTCAGCATCAGGTGCACTGACTTTTTTCTTGAAGCTTAAACCCCGTAACAAGCCTCCTGATGATGAACTACCTTTGGCCGAATTTTGAGACTCTAGTAAACCTTTTCCACGACAATTGGTGCCAAAACCAAGGGACCTAGAAGGGATCTGCAGGGAAAGATCCAAGCGCCTTCCACTTGGTCCTGATTTCAAACCTTCCTCAGTATAGGGTCCAGTATCATTCAGGTCAGCCTGCAAATAACAAGCAGTAAGACATTTCGTCAATTAAGATCTCAAGAAATGTGCCAACCAGATTGAATCATATGACATTCCCAAGTAACTCTCCATATACATGGGTGGGAAGAACAAAAAGTCATCAACCCTAGAGGATGGTTGTGATTTGTGACTGTCTTTAGCTACAGTAAAGCTTCCGCTAGAGCAAATACACCCGATCGAATGACTCATATATCAATATATTTTATTTTTTAATTACTCCACAAAGAATTCAATTCCAAATCCTACTAGCTTAAACGCGAATAAACGTTCTACATAAACCAAGAAAAATATAAAACCTAATAAATTCTCAAAACTTCCGTTTAGCTTATACCAGCTTAAACGGTAATAAAAATTCTCACGCCCACCTAGACATACGAAAGATGTGCACATTGCAAAAACTGGAATAGTTCCAAGTATGCAGGCCTCCCTTAACATGAAATTTTAGTGTTAAATAAATTAGGACAAGCTGAAACGTCAAAAGCCAAATCAAACTCCAACCTACGCAAATTTTCAGAAGCAAGAAGCTTGATTTCACGCCGATCCTTGTCAATCCAACCCACAAGAACACCCCATCTCCTTATTAGAAAGAAATGGACAGATAAGAGGGAAAAGAAAAGCCTATTAGTCTAAACAACGACAAAGTTGGAAACTTTTTTATTTTGAAAATCAAAATTGGAAACTTTTCAGCTGCCTTTTAACAAGTAAAGCAAGCAAAGCCTTGATCATCCAAGATTACCAAATAAGGGAAACGGATGAAGAATGAACACGGAAAGCCAATATCTGGAAAATTGACGAAACACAACCTGAGGCTGAGGGCGCACCTCCGCAACCCCACTGGTGACTGCTTGTGCCGCTTGCATTGATTCCTCAGATCTCAAAAAGGGTGGTTGCTGAACGATCTTCAAAAGAGGGTATAACCAGTATCAACAGATTAAGCAGAATGTACACGTGAAGCCAAGAGGAAAAAGAAAAAAGTAAGAAGAAGAGAGACACCCAACAAAGTGGACAAACAAGAGAAGCAATCAAAGAGATAGATAAGACTAATAAAAGCCACTTGCTTTATTGGTATGAATCTACAAATTCCAAAGCTTCTCTTCTATATATATTTATATTCTTTTTAAGAAAAAGGAGTATATTTTATGGGTGTGGTGGAGCATGACGTCTATGCTCTGTGGAGAATGGAACAGTGATAACGACAGAGTAGGTCCTTGGAAAGATGACCAACATATGTTTTTTGACTGTCTGACCACTGCCACTACTCGACTTTTCTTCTCATTAACGCTTCATTTGCTTTTCTCCTGCCACTTTCCCATTATTGCTATTCTTACCCTCCCGGACACACATGAATTGATGTTTTTCTGTTCTTGTTAGGTTTGGCACTAATGTACGTTGCCAACAGAACCACTTCGCTAGTAAAAGTAAAACGTTGTAACAACTTGCGTAACTTGCACTGGATCGATAGGAAAAGGAAAGAAATATGAGATTAGAGAAAGCACAATTGTTCCAACTTTTTCCATCTCTATACAATAAAGTCACGTCCTAACAGGAGTGAAAATGAAGCCGCATTTTGCTTTAGAAAATGTTCAAACTCATGTCTAACAAACGCAAAGCTTGATTTCAGTTGAGGATCAGTTTGATTATTACAAAATGAACTCAAGTTCAACAAAACTCTTATCTAAAACCTCATTAAATTTCGATTCTAAACATAATGCATTTATTAAATGAACTTAGAAGTATAACTGTTTTTGTACTCAATTTTAATAAACAAATGCCATACAAGTTTTCTCTTAAACTGAACAGAAAGTGCTTAATAATCACATTCTTTCATTTTACACCTTAAGGGATACACGTATGTAAAATAAGTGTACTTGTTAGGAGTAGTAGAAAATGAATAATAATGGCAACCTTATTTCTTCTGTTCTCAACTAGTAAACACTGTGGTGCATGTGTGTCACTTGTACCTGAGGCCTATAAAATAGAGGTAAATATTCCAAGACATATGAGACAAGTTCAAGCATCTCTTTAAAAATTCTCGTTCCAAGTGAACCAATTGGCAGGTTGATGAGAGCAAAATAGTGTCTGGGTGGAAACAACTTGTCCATATATTGAATTGTGTTAAGTGGTCCCCCAGAGTGTGGAAACAACAATGTGGTTCAGATATTGTAGCCCTGACCTGAAACCTGATGGCTTTCAAGATTATTGAGAAACTCTGCAAATCAAGTTTAGTAATCAAGGAGGAGATCTCATTTACATAGAGCATGCGAAGAACTTGGAGCCCTGTTTTTTCTTTGAAAATGTAAATGACGATATATATTAAAGAAATAAAGGACCAAGCCCTACAAAAATACAACATATTGTCTCTAGGATTGAAGGCAGTCCAGTACATTACATGGACAGAACACTGGTAATAAACTCAAACACCGTTTAACCATTTGTAACTCCTCACAAGATTGCAGGTTATAAGCACACGAAGTGTATTATCCAATAGGAGATTGTGTAAGTGGAAGGCACTTCCATTCCCCAATCCAAAGCACAATATTCCATAAGTGAGCTTGTGTTAATGCAAAACCAGGGAGTATTTGCGTTTGTTATGGAGCCCTATTATTAGCAAGCCTTGCGATGAAATAAGTTTTTAAATTAATAAATCTTCAAACATCTTGGGTTGACCGAATATCATCAGCACTATATTGGAAGAAGACTATCATCTTCAAAGATTACAGTAATGCATTTCTTTGACTGCCCCTAAAGCCTATAAGTAACTTGATGCACTACTCTCGGGAGTCTCCATTACGGCATATAACTTTTTTACATAAAGCACTTTATTTATTATTATCTTTCTTTTTAACCTTGAGACTGATAAAGCAAACGCACAGACGAGGAGGGTGAATTGTGTGTGAGTTAAAAAAAACTTTGTAAGTTACTTTCAATTCGTATAAAGACATGCATTCTAAACCTAGGAAAAAACCTAAGCTCTGATACCAAACAATGTTGGACCCCGTTTTCGAAATCTAACATTCGGAAGCATAAAAGCATGGAGGACTCAAAACTAAAAACTTACGGATCAAAACTTGGGGAACTTCCAATTGAATTTTAGACCGGCTTCTTCAGAACATTTGTTCCCCATTGACTTACTGCTCCAACGCCACAAAAAACGCTCAATTTGGTTTAGAAATGAAGAAGTATTGGCCAAAACATTTTCTGCTCTTACAAAACCGGGACTGAAATCTATCACCAACTTCGCTTCAGAAATTGAAAATCTTAGGGGCTGAATTGAAATCTGACTTCTTCATAAAATTGGTAAATCCATGTCTCTAGTTTAATTTGAAACAAAAATCAACTTAAGTGGAATTCTACAGACCAAGATATCTCCAAATTACTGAAGCATGTTCAGAAAAATATCCAACTCATAACCTTTTAATCAATCCACTCACTTTGATTCATTCCAACTTCTTCAAATTAAATATCAAAACCTATAAATTTTGTATAGAAAGATAGAGGAATGTCTTAGGTATCCAACACTTCAAAAATCAAGTCAATCGGAGGTCGGACGAAAAAGTTATGGCTAAAAGAATGGAGAAATGTTGAATCTGAAAAAAAAATGAAAAAGAAAATGGGCCGCGCATGCGCGGCAGGTACGCGTATGCCTGCTAGCGAGGGCCAGAGGTCGCCATCTCGAGCGCTGGCTGGGCTGGTTGGGCGAGCGCTCGCCCTCGTGAGCGCATACGGGCACTCGCCCAAAATTTGCTGACTGGCCTCCCAACTTCCAACATCCATAACTTTTCACCTAGAACTCCAAAAATTGCAAATTTAGTATCAATTTAAAGATAAAAGAACGTTCTACAACTTCCATGAAGGATTTGGAAACAAATTAGGACTCTAAAGGGGTTAACAATGCACTCGAAGGTGACTGGTTGACAAGCTTCTCCTAAACAGCACAGAAACTTCTAAACCTCATATCTTTTCACTACATTTACCAAAAATGTCATACTTGATGTCAATGGAAAGATAAAAAGACAATCTAC
Source organism: Erythroxylum acuminatum (assembly GCA_026284645.1). Lineage (NCBI taxonomy): Eukaryota > Viridiplantae > Streptophyta > Magnoliopsida > Malpighiales > Erythroxylaceae > Erythroxylum > Erythroxylum acuminatum. The sequence continues at coordinate 16,991,920 of JANKOD010000192.1, forward strand.
AACTCTCATGAAGACCCTAATTCCAACTTTAAGAGGGTCAAAATGTCACCCAAACTTTCTGTCCTGAAAATCAATCCTAAACAACATCCATTTTTCAATCAATCATAACTTCTAGCCCCAACATCGAAAAATTGCATGCTTTATGGCGTTAGAAAGTTGAAAACACAAGCTACAACTTTCATTAAGACGACTTTGGCTAATTCCATCTAAATCAGTACAGTTTTGCTAAAGAAGTTTCTGCACATCATCCCCACACTTTAGCTAGCTTACTCACACATCAACTCCACAAAATCAATCACTACCACATACCCTTCGGTATTACCAAGTTCCACTTCAACCATTTCAACTCAACCACCATTCAAAACTCCAACATGCCATCCCAAGCAAAACTCAACAGCAACTCAACAACAATGGAAAAGTATGCATAAACACATCCTTCATCCATACAAGTCATATACAATTCACATAGTCATACGCAATGTCATACCCAATTCGCAAGGTCATACGCAAGATCATACACAAATCGCAAAGTCATAGCAAGGTCATGCACAAATCGCAAAGTCATACGCAAGGTCATACACAAATCGCAAAGCCAACTCCAACACATTGCAAAGAGAATATTATACTTCTCATTCTCATTTCCAATCAAAATAAATGTTCATAAATAGCTTTAGTAACATATGAACATATCCATCATAATTTAAACACAAAGTACAAAATACATGAGATGCTCAATGCTTGAAATGCTTGTAAAGCTATTCAAAAGCTAGTCACTAACTTAATACAAACGTGTCTAA